>CM039680.1:78051421-78651421 GCA_022537955.1 Schmidtea mediterranea
CATTTACGAAAAGCCTGTAAATGTATCAGGACAAAAGTCAAGGAATTCCGACATTGTTGTGGATCGCTTTTCAAATGGATCAAAACCGGAAATTGTGGTCAACATAAAAAGTATTACATTCGCCGACGATATTATCGCTTGAAAATGGACAAAGCCGGCAAACGGTGTCGAGCTGTGCTGGTAAAGGAACAATTCGTTCGTTGCAAGTGTCCAAAGTCATTTACGAAAATGACGTGCGTATTAAACCGATACAATAAGGTTATCAGATATTATTATCTTCTGAAAAAAGGAACATGCTTTTTGAAAAAGTCCCAAAAACTTGTTTTGATTTCATCTTGTCCAGAAAAAACTAAAATTAAAGTCCGTGACCATTGCAGTAAGAAAACTGGATGGCGTTACGTTGTGTACAGAATCATATATCCGAAACACTGCAAGTGTGTGGAAAAGAAGCACTCATTCAAAGAAATTTGCATTTGTTCAGTTGCTTTTCCAAGTTCAAAGGAACGAATATATTGCAAAAAGGATAATACAATTGTCCGAGATAAGCGAGTGGCGATATGCACCAGAAAACGAGTGAAATGGACAATTATAACGATTAGCATAAAGATCGTTCATTGTAAAAAGGTGAAAATAGAAATTGGACTCTGCTATCGTGACAGAAACGGATTTGCTATTAGCATAAGATACGACACGACGGTTCAATATTTCACCAAAAAGTGCCGTTGTCAAAGAAAGGTTATCAAGAGAATATTGAAACATTGCGGTAAATAATTTTAATAATTATAATAAACAATTTTTAGTAAAATGTTTTTATAATAAAAATTTTTTCAATTAATAAAAATCATTAAAATATTATTTTATTATTAATATTTGTAATTTTAATATTTAAATAAAATAAACTATTAAAATACATTTTATTATTATTCCAGTCATTTAATAGTGCGATCATCTGTTCCATCAGTAAATTATAAATTGTTGTCACATTGAAAAAAACTCAAATTCATTAGCAAAATATGTATTATAAAAATGTAAGGGAATGCAAAATTTAAAAGGAGGCAATATATTTTTATTAATTTTGAAATTGAGTGAACCATTATTGACAGAAAGGCTTTTGGCAGGCAGAACAAATGAATTTTGTGATTTTTTTCAATTTTTAATATTGAACACTTAAAACACATTATTCGGTCGACTTGTTGACGAACTTGTTAATGTTCTAGAGTAGGGAAGATGAGAAATAGTCTATTAGCATTATTAATAAAAATATGTATACAAAATAATTTTCAAATAAATCAGTCATGTAAAGTATTTCCTTAAATAAGTAATTGTGAAAAATGGATGAACAGGGTGCGCCCCTACTAATTTTAAGACAATATAATGTTGACATTTTTGAAAACATTTTGCTAAAAATTTGTAAATTATTTAATATAAAAAATATTTTTTATTTTAAATTATAATTCCATTTTTTGATTTAATTAATTTTTTTTAATTAATTATAATTAATTTAAATTATAATTACTTTTTAAATTATTGATTTTTAATATTATCGAATTTCCTTACAGTTGGTTTTATTCATCGGAAAAATGAAATTAATAATTAATTATAATCTTTATAATTTATGATTTATAATTAAATTTAGCTTGCCGTGCCAACCATCGCAGCAAACAATGTGTTGCAAACTCTATAGTGATCAAAAATTACAGCTACTCAATTAAACGTGGCCGATGTCAACAACGAGTCCGTAAATCCGTACGCAAAGTTCCATGTCCAAATAAACCCAGCATTACCAAGTCTAAATGCAGAAGAAACAAGTACATCGTCACGAAACGAACATATAGCCGCAAAAATTGCCGCTGCCTTGTGTCTATTCGTCGCAAAACTTGTGACTGTAAATGCCGTAAAAATAGAAAATACAGGAAATGTTCCAGAAATTATGCAATTTTGGAGGTATCAATTGTATATCACAAAAAGCATTGCAGATGTGTGAGAAGGAAATCTATTCAACAGTTTGTGCCAAGTAATTTCTGTTTCTTTTATATAATTCATTTAACTGTCTTTGATAAAAAAGGTTGTCCAAGATTTATTGTCAAAACCAAAGGTCCATGTGTACCTGGAAAGACTGATTTCTACCGAGAAATTATCCGAAGGAAATTGGTGAAAGATTTCAAAAACTGCAAATGTCTAGTGAAAGAAGTAAAACGAAAACGAATTTGTGCATGCCGTAAAACTATCGAAAAACGAAGGCGCTGTGTAAGTAATCACAAAGTTGTCGAAGTATGGGGATGGAAAGTCAACAGACGCCGAAACCGATGTGAACGATATCTAGTCTCGTCTAATTCCGTACCTAAACGTTGTCCGAAACGAACTATTAGAATAATTTGCAATCCTAAAACTGGAGTGGAAAAGAAAATCATCACGACTTATCTAATAAGACAGTGTAAATGCTTGAAAAGGATCCGCGTCAAAAAATCTCGATGCAAATGTAAGAAGGGTCTTGTACTAGTTGAGGAAGGTAAATGTGCCAAACGTCCCGTGTGTGTACGAATCGACAAATATCGGTATGAGATTTTAGTGAAAGGAAAATGTATTAAGAAGTTAAAGGAGGTAAAAGTCATTTGCTGTTGTGCTAAAAAGCAAAAATATAAGAGATGTGAAGGACATAACATGGTAACTGTCATTATCTCATTCACTTTAAAGTTGGGAAAATGCGTGAAAAGCGAAATACGTACTTCAGCACATCTAAAATGTTCGTCAAAAGTGACAGTAAAGGAAAGCAAATGTGGTAAGAATGGCTTCAAAATAAGACGATACTTTAAAGAGAAACTCAGAAACTGTAAATGTGTCAAACGAATGGTTGATGAAGACAGATGTCAATGCCGATGTCAAAGAAATTTCAAACGAAAGATTTGCAACATAAGGAAGCGATTTATTAAAACAATAACAGTAACTTTCCATTTGAAAAAATGCAAATGTATAAGAAAGAAATCCACTGAAATCCTTTCAATTAAGTGTCCAAGCGAGCATTCAAGCGTATCATTGTGTATCCGAATAAGAAAAACGAACTACTGGTTGAAAACAACGAGAACGACAAGATATTTCGTCAACAACCGATGCGTTTGCGTTCCAAGAGTCTACAAAAAATCTAAAATTTGCCGATGCAAGCGAAACAGAAAAACAAAAGTTATTTGCAGCGCTAAAAAACATGCATTAATATATGTAACAAAATTTACAGTTTTGAGGAATGGACAATGTGTGAGAGTTGCTAATACGAGGATTCAAAGAATCAGATGTAATGGAAAATGGAGATTAAAAAGTGAATCTGGATGTCAACCACGGGGATTCTATGGAGTGAAAACATTGACCTACAGCAAGCTGGTTCACGATAAATGTCGATGCAAAGAAATCTCGAAAACAAAAAGATGCCATTGTGCATGCTCTGGAATTCCATCATCAACTGTATGTGTCAAGGAAAGAATCCATCGAAAGATATACAAATATAAAATAATTAAATGCAAATGTCGACAACTGATACGGTCAGAGAATGTTTCATTTGTGAAATGCAGGAAAATACGCCCGAAAATTGGAAAATGCAAAATAGTACGCAATAGATGTGTAAAAGTCGTTGTCCACAGAATTCCTTACACAATCAACTGCCGATGCCATTACAGAAGAAAGTTGGTGTACGTACCTTGCAAAACTTGTCGATGTCCCCAATATACAACTAAAAAATGCCAGGCCTCCTCAAATAGATTTGTTATCAAACGTCACATCTGTCATATACTTGGAAACGGTTTGATCCAAAAGAGCGTGGAAGTTAAAATGAAAGAAATTCATTGCGTGTCAATTATGACTTGTCGACAAGTGACAAAGTGCCACAAAAAATCAATGACCCAGAAATTCCTATGTCGGGTGCCTCATAAAACAAACTGTAAATGCAGATCAAAAGAAGTTAAAAGAACATATCCATGCAGTAAGTTTTCGATTATTTTGTTGTTTATGATAACATTCCAGTTATTGAACAATGATAAGATAAGCCGATGTTGCGAAATGTATATGAAAATCGTGCAGCAAAGGCTTATCTCATTATTTATTTGTTTAAAATTTATTTTATGCTGCTATCGATAAATCATTTACTTTTACTTTGAGCTATGTATCTTTAATTTATGTTAACTTATTCATTCTTTTCACCATTGATCTTTCGATATAAAAAAAATCAATTACTTTTTTTTTCATTTCAGACTACAAATCAATATTTTATTTATTTGAGTAGAAATTTCAGTGGAGCAATTATCAAATGTATGTTGACCAATCTTAATTGATCTGTTCCAATAGAAACTAAATTGTTCGGCAGAATGCACGGGCTAACAGCGATACTTATTCATTTAGTAAACTTGCTTTTTAAGGCGCATTTCGTTGTCATTCTTTCGTTCACCCACTTTGAACACTATTAATATATCAGAAAAATATTAAATATGTATTTTTATTAAACATTCATTTATCTTTATCAGAATGTAAACCGGATGAAATGAAAATCGGAAAATGCAACAGGAAAACTTGTCTGAAAACCTTAACAAGAAAGATTTTCCACTTAGTTGTTTTGACGTATGTTTAGTCGCTAATAAATATAAAAAGTTAACAATATGGTTTTCTAGGAATAACAAAGTAAAATGTCAAGAGGAAAAACGATTTTACAAACAGAAATGCTGCTGTCCACCCAATCCAAAAGATGTTGTTAAATGTATCCATAATAGAAAGATTCGAAAGACTGTCCGATTTGTATTCGACAAATTCCAAAAGACTTGCAGTATTATTCGAAGAAGCTTCGATGAAACGCCATTATGTCAACCACCAGTCAGAAAGATTAAGGTAAACTTTTTAGGAAAAATTTCAAATAAAATTAAAAATGAATAATTTATGGTAGGGAAAATGTGACAAAAAGAGGTGCTTAAAACGAATAACCTCTATCAAAAGGAGACTGGTCAATTGTCAGTGTAGAAAACGAAGAGATGTCAAACTACGAAAATGTTGTTGTTTGAGAAAAGATCATATCAAAGTGAAATGCATTAAAAACGTTTCTGTCGTATCAAAATATAGATTTGTGTTCAAAAATGGAAAATGTCATAAATTTGTCAATAGAATAAATCACATCATCAAATGTCGAAGGTCCCATGTACATCGTGGAAAGTGTAATCTTCGAACTGGATTCCGAGTTCTTAGAATACACAAATATCGAAAGGAGAAGTGCCGATGCATTCGATCAGTAAAGGTCAAAGAACTCCGTTGCAGTAAGAATTTATCATTTTTGGAATAAATAATTGTTTAGAGAAATCAATTATTTATTCACATTTTTAACTGGAAATAGCAGTAAAATCTCAAAATCAAATCATTTTTCACCGACTAATCCAATTACATTCAGAGTTTTTCTTAGTGAAAGGAAGATTTCTCTTTGAAGTGACCAATAGTAAAGGGGGGGGACAAAAGTGTAAATGATTACGATAAAATATTTTTTTATTTAAATGACTTGAATCATCAAATCAAATCAACTTCTTCATTATTTAGTATGTAAGCCCAACACAGTCAATCAAATCTGCCTCAAAGACAAAGGAATTATCCGAAATATTTTCACGTCATATAAACTCAACGAAAGACGAAACAGGTGTGACAAGTTTATCAGAAATGAAGATCGACAAATTTGTAAGATTTTATGTTGTGATTCTCTTAGGAAAAAGAAAAATAATAATTATCCAAAAAAAGAATTTTCTGATATTTTTTTGTACTTCCAGCCTGTAATAAAAATGAAAAAACCGAATGTTCTCCGACGACACGTAGAGAAAAAAATGGAGCTTTTAGAAAATGCACAACGACTTGGAAAGAAAGAGTCGGATGTAAATGTGAAGAACAAATACATTGGATCTTTTCTTTGTTGCATTGCAAAAAACCCACAACGACAAGGAAATGCATAGAGAACAATATCGTTTCAACAAAAATATACTATGTCAAAGAACGATCACTAGTAAAGAATTACGACTACAAATGCGTGAAAAAACGAAAAGTAATTTTTGAAATTTTTGAAATTAATTTTAAAAATATTTTATAAATGCTCTTTATAAATGTTTTATCGTCTCTTTAAAATGCTCTTTCAAAGATGATTATAATTTCAGGTCATTGTTTCACCGAGAAAACTTTGTACAAGGTCATACACAACCAGCACGGATTGCATCGATTCCTTCAAAACTTATACTTATCATTATCATAAGCGGATCATGTGTCAATGCGTTCCAATGACCAAAGTTTATCGAGTTAAATGTTCATGTGAAGGCCCAAAAGTAGTCCAAACTCAATGCATAGACGACATTAGAATCAGAACAACAATTCGATCCTATGTAATTTCATTAAAATTATTATTATTATTATTATTATTATTATTATTATTTTTATTATTATTATTATTATTATTATTATTATTTTTATTATTATTATTATTATTATTATTATTATATTTTTATTATTATTATTATTATTATTATTATTATTATTATTATTATAATCATTAATTCCATTTTTGGAAAATCTAAGATCAAATTTATTTCCCCAGAAACTTCAATGCGACAGGAAACGAATCCCGACTTGCCGATGCGTGTTTATTGATACTCAAGTTGATAAAGACGTCAAATGTCCGGATGATAAATTCAATGAGAAATGTGTACATGAAGCAATGATCAGAACATGGACAACATATGACATCCAAAACTGTAAGTGCGTTGCGGAGTCTCAGACAGATTCTCGTCCCGATTGTAAAGAATCAATTTGCAAAGATGTTTTGACAAATAATAAATGCCACAAAATTAAAAAGTTTGGAAAATGCAATCAAATGAATATTTATTATCAATTTTTGTGCCCATTGACTTGTGGTTATTGCGGTAAATATTATTATTATTATTATTATTATTATTATTATTATTATTATTATTATTATTATTATTATTATTATTATTATTATTATTATTATTATTATTATTATTATTATTATTATTATTATTATTATTATTATTATTATTATATTATTATTATTATTATTATTATTATTATTATTATTATTATTATTATTATTATTATTATTATTATTATTATTATTATTATTATTATTATTATTATTATTATTATTATTATTATTATTATTATACAATTTTCCCTTCAGAAAAATGTGACAAACCGGCAATTAAGAAATACATCAGTGAATGTTCATGTAAAATGATTGCAGGAAAAAGAATTTGCTCAAGATCTGTGCTCGTTATTGAATTTATTCCCGATGGAAAGAAATGCAGAAAGGTCAAAAGAATTGTTGAAAGCTTATGTGACTGCTCGAATATCTTACCGAACTCAGTTTGCGAGAAATCAATGAGAGACGGCCGTTGTGGCAATCCACGAATCAGAGCCAAGTGCGCATATCATTGCAACCCTAAATGTCAGCATTGTGAAAGAAATAGAGTTTATAAAATCTGTTTACAAAGCGGGCCAAACAAAGGAAAATATGAGATTTTACGAATCAAATATTTCAAAATTGAAGGAGCATGTTTCTTTATAAGAAAAATTTCATATGAAGGAAGCTGTGAACTTTGCAGTAAGCGACGAACCAAAATCGTTACAAGTTGCTTTGAAGGGAAACGGTTTGTGATAACGAAATATGTTGTAAAACGTCGAGATGGCACATGCAAAAATATGGAAAGAAGAGTCGCTTATTCATGTACTGATTGTTGTAATGAAATAATCACGAAAATTGGTGTTTGTGGTAGTCGATCAAGAGTTGTTATCATCACGTTTTGGGCTAACATTAAAGGATGTTGCCGCAAACAAAAAGTAGTGAACAAATACGCTTGCAATAATCGTTGCGCAAGAATTGAATCTGTCCAATCAAGATGCATGTACAACAAACAGCTCGTCATTAAAACTTGGTATAGCGATAAAATGTGCCTGCCACATACTGTCTATGAACTCGCAGACTGCCATCCATGAAAATTCGGAAAACATTTACTTACTTTTATTGAACAACTTGATTAACGGTTAATAAATTTCTTGCAACATCTTGTTTTAATCAATACAAAATAATTTAATTATTTTACGATTAAAATTAATAGCAACTAAACCATAAGCAATATATTAAACATGTTTAAGTCATAACAATTAAAATAGAAAGATTTTTGTGGGCCCACTTCACTTGTTTTGGATTAAATAAAATAATTTAAATGTAAAAGTTAAAGCAAATTTAATTAATTTTGAGTAAATGTTTTTAAAATTTTAATTTAAATGGGTTTATTATAAAATATTATTTTATAATGATTTTGTATGTAGTAAGATGTGTCACCTCCAGGACACCCCCCTAGAAAAAAGTGTCTTGATCGATTTTATGTAGGTCACGAAAAAATATATATAAACTTTTTAACACACATAATTTTCCCTAAGAAACTGTTTAAAATCAAGGATTTTTGGTTCATTGAACAACAACTTTATAAAACCACCTTAAAAACTAGTGTCACCTCCAGGACAGATACATTTAAATATTTCGGTTATTTCATAAGTAGCATCATATATAAATTTGTGAAAAATGAAAGAATTCATAAAATTTTCAAAGATTTTTATGTTCATTGAACAACAATAATAAATCACCTCTAGGACAGATCCGTTTATTTTAGTTTGGTTGTTTCAGAAATCAACATCTTAGACTTTAAATTTTTTGAATAGCATTTCTATATATAAATTAACTTAAAACTAGTGTCACCTCCACGACAGACCATATATAATATGTAGGTCACTTCAATGTTTAACATCAAATTTTTATTTAGAAAGTTTTTAAATACTTGAAAAAATTTGAGGAAATACTTATATATATAGAAAATAATAATACATAAATATCCAAATATATACAACTTTTTATAGTAATTTTTTGTTTTTTTATTCATGGAAAATTTTATATTATTATTGTTGTTACATGTATTTTAAAGAGGATTATTGATGAATTAAGAGGATTTAGATGCAGGTTAATGTCAATATTCATGGTATTTTTTATCAACAACAATTAAACATTTAGGATATACTGGGATATTATCATCATACAACTTTCCCATTGGATAAATATCCCAACTTAAAAATTTCCCAAAACTCAAAATTCCTAGAAAACAGTTTTCCAACTCAAAACTTATTTTTCATTTTTACAAGTATTTAATAATTTAGAAAAATGTTGTCAAATATTTATATATAATAATACACACTTATACATAAATACATGCATTATTGATTTTGATACAGATTATTTCAATATTCATGGGATTCTTTATCAACAACTAAACATCGAGGATATACAAGGATAATATCTTAATACAACTTTCCCATAAGAAAAATATCCTAACCTAAAAAAAACCTAAAATATCCCAAAACTCAAAATCCATGGAATAATATCTAAACTCAAAAATTTCCCAAAACTTAAATTCTTTGGAAAAACTTTACAAAATCAAAATTTCTTTAATTGACATGATTAGTAAAATCTTTTATATAATATATAATAAATATTCATAGATTTCTGATGAAATTTCATAAATGTTATTCTAAATATTTATATATTTCTATCAACAACACATTTATTTTCTAAAAATTTGTTAAATTTACCATAAATAATATTATATTTTCATCTAAATTGATTAATGACACAACAATATGTCTATTCCTTACTAAATTATCTAAGGTTTTGGTAAATGTCACTCCAAATACCTATGTGATATCTAAAATAGTAAATGATATACAAATGTCCATGGTATAACTATTTTGTTAAATGTTGTCTAGAACTTATTTTCGTAACATATTGTTTAGGTGTAAATTTGTTAAAACTTTCGAAATCTAAATTTATCACAAAAATAGTTTAAATGCAAATAAATTGTTTAAAATCTCTGATTGATATATTTATTAATATATTTAAAAATTAAATATAGATTTAAAACTATGAATGCCAAGTTAAATGCTTGATTAAATAATTTATATAAATGTTTATTATGATTTGATTTTATCATAGTTTATCAAATATTGTGTTCCAGAAATTGTGACATTAATATTTAGGAATAAATGTTAGATAACTAATTCACGAATAATTATATGATTTTATCTAAATTGTTAGATATTATGATTTTTATCAATAAAATATATGATAGTTGTATGGATAATTATTTTTTCAAGTACATGTTTTCTGAATCTACTAAGCAAGAAATGATTCATGTATTACTTGTTGAATTATGAAAATGTATTGTAAAATCTCAGATAAAAATAAAAAAATTAAAATATATAAATAAAAATACTTAAAATTTCTTTATTTGAAATTATATTAAGTTGAGATACTTAAACCTTAATTTACATTTAACGTAGAAATAATTATATCTCTGTTTACAATAAATCACGTTGGAATTTAATAATTAGTGTGATAATTGGAAAATTTTATGTAAAATCATGTCTGGTTATCTGATATTTGTTTACCAATGAAATAGTATTTTACGATGAATCATAAAAATAAAGGTAGTTTTCCTTTAAAAATTTAAATTTTATATTTAATATTTTATTGTATCTTAAAAAGAAATTACGTTGATGATGATAAAGAAAAGAATGAAAACTGAAATTTAAAGATGGCAATTTCTCTTTGGATAATTTATTCTTTGTTTGAGTGGATACAAAAAAGCCTGTTGAATTTTTACAATACAACTTAAATTATCTGTATTGCCCAATTACTTATATATTTAAGGTAATTTGTTTAAATTTAACTATTTTAATTATTTATTTTATTGCTAGGAACAAGTATCCTTGGAAAGATGTTTTTACAATGTTAGATTCGCAAAAATTAAGTTTGATGATAAAATGATATTAGGTTAATTTTTCACCAGAATGCATGAAGATATTCAACTTGATGAATACAATATGTATGTCAAATGTGACTTTGATATTATGCCTGATGACGATAGGATAAGCATATTTAACTGCATGGTTACTGTGCTCATTCAAGGATATAATATATGCGAGACCGAATCATACCTATTTGGAAGATTATAAAAGCAGAAAAATTGTTTGATAATGATTGTTGGATAAATTATTAAATTTTTGATCTATTATCTGTTTTAGTTATGACTATAAAAATAAAATATTCCAAAAATATAATTAACAAGTAATAATACTATTAACAGAAACTTTTAAAATATCATCTTTATTTTCCTCACGTGTATACATTTATATAAATTTGGAATGACCTATTTAGATTTTTTACTTATTTAAAGTCTTAGAAAAATTTTAGTACTTTTGGGCAATTGGATTTGGGAAAGATTTTTAGAGATTTTTAATTTGGGGTATTTGAGTTGTGATATTATTCACATGGAAACGTTCAAATATGATAATATCCTAATATATATCTAAAGTTTATTTGCTGATAAAGTATAATCCTCAATAAATGATATATTAGTTATTTTAAATTATCGGATATTATTTTTCCATGGGAAAATTAAAACATGATAATAACTCAATGTATATATTCAAAGTTTATTTTGAAAAATTCGTATCCTAAAGTTATAATAATTTAAATTTCATATATTTAATGGTTGTGTGTGTATATAATTCACATTGTATATAAAAATTATCTAAATATCATTGGTGCCGTATAACAAAAAAAATTTATAATGATTGTATATAAATCTATTAAATGTGTAAATTATCAAAATCTGTCTTCAAAAAGAAATGTTGCTGTATATCATATAAAAGATTTTACTAATCATTTCAATTAAAGAAATTTTGATTTGGTAAGTTTTTCTAGAGAATTTAAGTTTTGGGAAATTTTTGAGTTTAGATATTATTCCATGGATTTTGAGTTTTGGGATATTTTAGGTTTTTTTAGGTTGGGATATTTTTCTTATGGGAAAGTTGTATTAAGATATTATCCTTGTATATCCTCGATGTTTAGTTGTTGATAAAAAATCCAATGAATATTGAAATTAACCTGTATCCTCTATATTCATCAATAATCCAGATAAAATACATGTAATAATAATAAAAATATAAAATTTTCCATGTATAAAAATTAATATAAAAAGTTGTATGTATTTTGATATGTATGTATTATTATTTTCTATATATATATAAATATTTGACAAAATTTTTCTAAGTACTTAACAACTTGGAAAATTAAATTAAGTTTTGGGAAATTTTTGAGTTGAGAGTAGTGTATAATGAGAACTATGCCCGTGGATATTTGGCTTGAAAAAAACAGAGACCCCCCTTTCCCTAAAAATTTTTTTTCTCGGGGGAGGGGGGAGGTAAAAAATTTTTTTTAATTGATTTGTGAAAATTATTAATTAATGATTTTTTATTTAATATAATTTTTTATTTATATGTGCAAATTTTAAATTTTAAATTCAAAAAAAAAGTCTAAGTATTTTTTCTCGATTAAAAAGCCTAAAAAATAAAAATTGGCTTAAATCCGATTAAAGAACCTAAAAATATTTCATCGAATAAAAAGCCTAAGTATTTTTTCATACTTAAAAACCCATAAAAATAAAATTGGCTCAAATCGCCTGTCGACTAAAAAGCCTAAAATATATTTGCTCTATTAAAAATCCTGAATATTTTTATTTTTATTGACAATAAAGATTAAATAAAAAAGATTAATTTTTATTTCAAATCGAAAATATCAGAGTAATACTTGGTATCAACTTCTGAATACTAATAACCCATACACACTGAACAATCCATTGATTAATAACTGAACAACAATCACTAGGTACTGTATACAAATGACTGAGTACTGTAAAACTCACTGTATACATACTAGACATTGAATAATTGAGTATCTTATTCATTATAATTCCCAATTTAAATAATATTTACCCTTTGAACACCGATATTCAACCAACTTAACCCACTTAAAAAATAAAATAAAAATTTCTCTCAATCATTTCCCCTTAAAATACTTGGTTATTCACTATAGACACACACTCACAATATGTTATCAATAACTAGTTACTGAACAAATCAATATCAAAAATTGTTTACTAACCAAGAAATCTTTAAATTAAATCACATAAAAATTTTAACAATCAACAGAATTACAATTTCAATTATAAATTTTATTAACTTCTTCACTCTTTTATCGATCCATGATGTCTCCAAATTGTTTGGTTGCTTAGTTACCTGGTTGCTATCAAGAAACTATTAATCAAATTCAATGAAGCCCAATCAATTGTTGTATTTTCACTGTATAAAAGTTTATTGCTTTGTTTACAGTATTGTATGTGATTTATTGTAATTATTTTTAAAACTTAATAGTTTTATTTAAATGCTTTGAAATCTTTCTATTAGTTTTGTAATATTTTTAATTATATCCAACAATGAACATTTATTAAAAGATATTTTCAAAGATAAATGTCAAACTTTTCATTTAATTATCACATGCCCCTAAATAAATCAATTGCTAACAGCTCAAAACAAAAATTAATTAAATTTATTTTTACACATTTTCTATTCTTTTCACTCCAACTAATGTTGTTTACTGAATGATAAATTAATTAGTAAGTATAAGTGTTTGTAATTGATAGTGAAAAGAAACTTGATTAGAAAAATATTCTTAAATTAATTTCACAAAACATATATTACTTTCACAGTACTTGAAATAAATTTTCATATATTTATTGAAAATTATTAGATTTTTAAGTTTCTAAACATCATTGAATAAAGTTAATAGGTAAAATAATTATCATCTACCACATTACTAGAAATTAAATGATTATCGACCAACAACTAAATAAGTTGAATTTCTAACAAAGCTTAAAAAACTACATGGAACAGGTACTCGTGTACTGATAGATACCAATAAAATCTTTTAAAAAGGCAAATATGTATGTTTAATTGTTGTAAAATATTTGTTTTTGTAAAAATAATACTTATCATTAAATTATGATTAGCATGTGAATAGAATTTGATTAAAGTTGTGTGAAATATTTTAAGATGTTAAATAAAACTGATTAATTTGTAAATAATGTTAGTAATTTGAGTAAATTTTAAAATAAGACCTTCAGCAAATTGGCAAGAAAATAGTAGTTATTGAGTAATAATTATTAAAATGACCAAAATTTTATAATTTTTGACAATTTTTGATAGATCTTAAATAAAATTTGTTAGTACTTTGAATAAAACTTTTTAAAAAAGTTTCAACATAATAGCAAATTGTAAAGAAAATAGTACTTATCAGTTAAAAAATTAAGTAACTTAACTAAGTTGTAAAATAATTGAAAAAATTTGTTAGATCATTTTTTAAAATTTTATAAGATTGTTAGGTAATTGCTCTAGGTACTTGTTGAATGAAAATTAGTATATGTTATCAACTGATCATATTATTTAATTGTACAATTTCTCTTCATTCATGGAAATAATCATAAATATTTAAATTATTCAGAAAATTGTCAATAACAACTTAAGTAATCCGTAACATAAATTGTTTTTTAATACTAGTTTTTAATTAAATTAAATTACAAATATAATAATAAAATCAAATAAATACTTGAATACAAATAATTACATGAATCAAACATTTTCTTATAACATTCATATTTTTTTTCAGATTCCAATAATTTCATTAAAATTAACCAAAATGTAATTGATTTATTTTGATAACCTTTAAACCAATCAAAATGTATCGATTTCACTAAGTATCCATCCTTTAACATCGATATTCAACCGAATAAATACCCCTAAAAATATCATAAATACCCCTCTTAACCTATCGTTTCCACCAAAAATATTTCTCTTTAAATGACAATAACCCCAGCTATATTTTTGATAAAAATCACCGACTTATTTCGATATTGAACCGAATAAATTTCTTGAAATCCCTTTAAAATAAAATTCCTCTCTTTACCAATCATTTCTCTTTAAATGACAATATTTTTACTCTCATCTATATTCATTATTTTCATAAAAATCACCGACTTATTTTGATATTCAACAGAATAAATTTTTTGAAATTCTCTTTAACAATCAAAAATTCATCACTTGACCAATCATTTCCTAAAATAAAAAATTTCAACTGACTCAACCCCTTTAAAAATATCAACAAACCTGTTTTTAATCGATCCTTTTCCCTTATGAGATCATAAATTCTCTTCTTAACCAATCATTTCCTGGCTAAAATATCATAAATTTCCCCATCAACCAATCATTTCTCTTCAAATGATATTATTTCTACCATCTTTTCACCCACTTATATCGATATTCATTCAAATATAACCCCCTAAAAATATCATAAATACCCATCTTAACCATTCATTTCTCTTTGAAGGACAATATTTCTTCCACTTTAATTCAGTATTTTTCATAAAAATCCCCATTTAGATAATATTTACCCATAAAATAACAATATTCAACCGGCTTAATCCCCTTAAAAATATCAACAAAATTTGTTCTTAACCAATCATTTCTCTTCAAATGACTTTTTCCCCACACTATACCAACTATATTCTTTATTTTCATAAAATCATATCAAGTAAAATTCCTTTGGAAATCTATATTAACCGATTAAATCCCTTAACCCTTTGAGGACCGGCTTTTTTTAAAACTCCAATATTTCCAAAGACATTCACAAGAAACAGATTTCTTCAGATTATGAGATTCCTTCACTTTGCAAATAATGAACAAAAAACCAATGACAAGCCTTTTCAAAATTGGAAACGTTGTAAATATGGTCAAAGAAAAATTCAAAAATGCCATCATACCCGATAGAAACATTTGTATAGATGAAAGCCTAATGCTGTGGAAAGGAAGATTGAGCTTCAAACAATATATTCCATCAAAACGCCATAGATTTGGAATAAAACTATTTAAAATGGTGGACTGTACCACACAATGCATTCTCAATTTTATCATTTATACTGGTAAATCTACAAAGTTTAGATTTCATGAATTACTTGGTGTAAGTGGATCGATCGTAATGGAACTTATGAATATGCATCTGGATAAAAACACGTTTTATATGTTGACAATTGGTATTCAAGCCCACCATTGTTCGAAATACTTCATTACAAGAAAACTGGAGCTTGTGGAACATTACGAAAAAATCGCAAAGGTCTTCCGAAATATTCTGGAAAAATGAAAAAAGGTGAACTTGAAAGCTACAGTACTGATAAATTATTGTTTCAAAGATGGATGGATAAACGCGAAGTATTCATGTTGTCCACAATTCATAGAAATGGACTAGTTGAATCAACAAAGACCAATTTCCAATCATTCGAAAAAATAATGAAGCCAAAAACAGTTATAGATTACAGTTTATTCATGGGTGGTGTGGATTATTCTGATATGAGAATGTCATTTTCAGAATGCGTTAGAAAGACTACCAAATGGTACAAAAAGTTCTTTTTTCACATCATTGATATGGTAGTACATAACGCTTATTGTATATACAGAGCGAAGAACAAGTCAAGAATCCAATTGGCTGATTTTAGACTGATATTGGTTAGACAATTGATAGAAAAATATGGATCTCAAAGAATCGAACGAGTTGGAAGACCACCACTAAGCGAAAACCCACTTCGTTTACAAGGAAGACACTTTCCTGATAAAATTCCAATAAATTCTGGTGATAATGGAAAGAAATGCTGTGTTGTTTGTTCGACTTCAAGTGATCGAAAAAGAACCACAATAATGTGTCAACTATGTGATGTTCCATTATGCATTGTACCATGTTTCCAAGATTATCACACAAAAGTAAATTTATAATAACCATATTTATTGATAAAAATAAAATAGTTTATTTTTCGATTGAATTTTTTGTCTTTTCTTATTTTTACATATTGATTCGTAGTTTTTAGAAAAAAAATTTCTTGAAAAAAATCATTCGTTTTGTTTAGTTTTATAAAAATACACACAGAAATGTGATTTTCATTATAGTTTGATTTATTTTAGTTTTTAGCTAATATTATGTTTTATGAAATTTTTTTATTTGAAAAAACATTTTCTTTTTTAATTTTATATAAGAAAAACCACATTTGATATTTTTAGAAATAGTTTGCCACTATAGTAGCGGCCGGCCCTCAAAGGGTTAAAATACCAATAAAAAAACCCCACATTTTGATCATATCAACCATATGTAAGCTATGCATTCAACCAATCAAATTCCTTTAAAGTTATCATAAAAATCTGAATTTTACCAATAAAAATAAATTTTCTTTAAAGCATTACAAAATTGTTATCGATACCCAACATTTTCCATCGAAAATTACCACAATTTGATTCTGGCAACAAATTCGATCAAATAAAAAATTCGTCAAAAATGACTAAAATTGAATAAAATCTAAGTGTTTCTAAAAATCATTAAATTTCACAAAATTATTGTAAAATCATGAAACAGAGATCATATTTTTTCATTAAATGTTTACTCAAATAATTAAAATAAATTGGAAAACCAATAAAATTATAATACTTTTGTGATTGATATCCATGAAATCAATAAAATTGAATATGAAAGTAAATAATTTACCCCTTATCTCAAAGATATTTTATTCTTTCTAAGTTTCACTAAAATATTTTTAAAAATCAACTGAAATCGATAAAATTTTAATAAAACCGTGCATAATTAACAATAAATTTTAATTAATTCTTGTCTCTGTCTTCAAATATTCCAAAAGATGATTGTAATTTACTGTAAAATACATTAATCAATACCAAACAAACTTTTGAAAAGCTTTAGATGCTTTCAATGAATAAATGCAATACAATTTCCACTTTTTTTTAAATAGATCATAAATTTATAATTAATATATCATTTACTATTCAAAATCTATTGGTCAAATTGGATTCTAATTGGTAAATAATTATCTTAAATAGATGTTTCATAAACATTTTGTTCCTAAAATAAACTTTTAATTTAAATAACCCTAAAATCAAGTTAAATCTATTAAATTATCAAGAAATTAAGTGTTTCTAAAATTATAGATTTACCCTCATTTCTTAAATAATTTCTACAAAAACATAATAATTACCAAAATCCATTAAAATTCAACAGAAAACCATAAAATTCACAAAATAAAAATGATTCAAAATTTAATAGTAAATGCTAAATATCATCTAAAACTTGATATTTAATTACTAAAAATTATCATAAAATTTCCCTAAAAGCTCTAATTGATTTACATAGCCTAAAATTATTTTATTTTTGCCCATTAAAACCTAATCTATTGAAGGTTTTAATTAAATTTATTAAAAGATAATTAAATTTTCATTGAAAATGGCAAGTCAATAACAAGTCAACAAATGGAATTTTAATTAGTAGAGATTATATTCAATAAAGAAAATTTTCAATGAAGAGGTAATATTGGTGGGAGAGTATATTAAGTGACTAAAATCGTTGAAATTGTGAAAAAAGCGGGATAGCTAAAGATATCTACTAAATAGATGAAATATCAATTGATATATTAAAAACTTACAAGGGTAATATACTTTGAATGGAGAAAAACATTCATTGAATAAGGAAAACATTAATTGAAGAGAGAAAATATTCATTAAAGAGGAAAGCAATCATTAAAGTGAGAAAACATGAATTGAAGCTAACAAATATTCAGTGAATCGAGAATTGCTTATCATAAATTAGACGGTAAAATTTCTCAATGACGAGATGAAATATCAATTAAATATTGGGAAATATTTAAAATAAATGAAGTCTGAATTATTCACTGATCAACAAATATACTTAAAAGATGAAAATATCCACTGAAAAAAAATTGTACTTTAGGAGTGGATGAATTACTATTATTTTCAATTAAAAATTATTAACAATTGAGTAGATTTCATCGGTTAATTATATTTAAATATGGATATATATATTTTGATGGATACTGATGGATTTTGCAGGTTTGTCACATTTTTCTGAAGGGAAAATTGTATAATAATAATAATAATAATAATAATAATAATAATAATAATAATAATAATAATAATAATAATAATAATAATTATAATAATAATAACAATAATAATAATAATAATAACAATAATAATAATAATAAAGTAAATAATATATTCAAAAAAAATCAAAATTTTTAATTTTTTGACCCTTCCTCTCATGTTATCTTAATGTTTTTATTTCTTTTTGGGTATAATTTGATAAATAGATTAAAAAAGATTTTGGTATTTTATTTTATTTTAATTTATATTATCAAAGAACAATGCTTTTTTATGCTTATTTTACATTAATATTTATTAGGTAAAAGAAAAATTGTTAAAAATGTCTTTCGTAAATATAGATATAATATATCCAATAAACACAAAATAAAATTACGATTTTGTTTTGAAAATATTCGAATTAATGTCATATAATGTGTTTATTCTGCCTGAGATATAATTAATCAATAATAATGCTAATAATAATTAATAATTATAATAATAATAAAAATATGATAATAATAATAATAATAACCGAAGGCTAATTCAATTTGACCATTTGTGATAATAATAATAATTTTCAATAATTGCCAATGATAATTTTTGTTCATCAATTGGAATCACTAGAAAAAAAATTAATAATTTTCCACGCCGCCATCTAATTATCCTCACAACGACGCTATTCAATTAACTATTACCAAAAAGAAATTGTCTGGCGCCAAAACAAAGCCGGATTTTTCGACTGAATTTTCTTTCTTTTTCTTCCACCTGCAACGAAATAATCACATTTCGTAACGAATTTCAACACGATTTGCAATACAAAATAGATCAGGAATAAACCAATCAATTTCCGTTATCAATCTTAGAATTACGAATTTCAACACAATTTGCATTTCAACATCCATAAATTTGTATGCATGGTAAACGTATTTAACAATGTGAATTATTTCAAGTCGAAAGCTAATAAATTTCTCTTTCCAACAGGCCGATTGATTGAAGCGCATATGACATTTAATAGCAGCCTTTCGTTTGCGCATAAGCCAGAGGTTGGATTTATTTTTATTTTAACTTAATTTATGTTGCAATAAATTATTTTTTTAATAATAATTTTTAAGCGATTAAAATTAATTAATTTTTTTTTAATTTAAAAAGATATTTTAATAAAAATACTATTTTAGAATTGATTAGAATTTACGATGATTTTTTCATAATAAAAGTAAGATATTTATTTAAATAAATAAACTGTAATTTTGTTAATAATAAATCATTTGTATTACTTTTTAATTGTGTTACGTAATAACTTTTTCATTTTGTCAAATATTCTTAGTTTAGAATTTATTGGAATAGAAATATTTTTCTAAATATTTAATTTTAAAAATTCGATCTTATTAAATTTTAAAACTGTATTTTAGTTTCCAGCTGTGTATTTTTTTATTATAGAAATTTTGTAAACTGTGCTTGTGTGTATTTATTTATTTCTCTAATCTCAATTTTATTTTTATTATTGAAGATCTAATTTATTGTCATTTGAGCTTTTATCAATTGCGCTTTGGCTCTTAACTCATTTCGGTACAACAAAGAAAATTTATTGCAATGAAAGGTTGAGACAAGCATTGTTTGAACTGAAGTACTTTATTATTATTTTGACCTCATCTGCAGGATAAAAATATACAGTTATTACTCAGTGTTTTTTTAAACTCATTGAAAAATAAATAAACTGATTACAAGAATTTGTTGATTTATTAAACTTCTTTATTTTTCAGTTGCCATATATGTCAATCATCGCTGTTATATCGTTTTGATATTTTTAAAAAGTTAACCCATTCAATGTATTACCTGCAAAAAATCAAAACAGACGGATCTTACAAATCACGATTGTTATAAGTTGGATATTAGAATGCTCCACTTCTCCTGCTGGTTACGCTAGGCTGCAGGTATGGGGTGGTTCTTGTGCGTCTAAAATCCCGAGGTTCGAGATCTGAGACTCTCAAGAACTGATAATAGTAACAATAATATTAAAATAAATAGTATCAATAATAACATTGCCAATATCACTAATATACTAATAATGATATTAAGTATAAAATTTTGCCTGATAATTATAATCTTTGTCTTACACATTTTTGTTTCAGTGTTCCTGCTTTTTATTAATTTATTTTTTTTGTTACTCACTTATTTGTTTTATTATTTTTTTGTATGGGACGACATAAATCAAGAAAACTGGTCTATCCAAAGTTTTAGGTATTGTATCTCAGCATGTAGGTCGTGGCCAATTAATATTTTTCCAACGATCAATTTTTGATCTTCCTTCATAATTGCATACTGGTCATACTGATTTCTACTTGCATCTTCCGTTATGCCATTAATTTGTGAATTAAAATGCCACAATTTTCCCCTTGGAGTTAAATATACATCCTTTATTGTCTTTCCGTAATAATTCATTATCGCAATTGACAGTGGTACCATCTGTTTGCTTTCCAATGTCCCATATTCCGCATCGATGAACAAGATCTTGCTTCTTATCTCTTCTTGATCTATTTCTTTTCTTAAAAGTTACATTCTTTTCTTTAGCATCGGTTGAGTGATTGTTAAAAATTTTTCATTCACTGGTAGTGTCGATATAATTTGCGGTACTTCTTGAGCATCGTTTTTAATCCTAGTTTCGAACACAATCAGTGCATTTTCATTTGTGGCTGTCAACCTTTTGGTCATCGCTTCTTTCTGCATTTTCCATGACGGACCTTGATGTACTTCCCACCATATCTTCTGATTTTCGTCGACCATTTCTACATTTCCTTTGATAATGTGAAGCATGAACTTTTCCTTTTTCGTTGCATTTGTTTACTCAGCAAATTTTATTCCGGATTTTCTATTCAACCTGAATAATTGTATCTTCATTTTCCTGTCATCAACTCTCACGTAATTTGGGATCTGCGAGTTTTCTTGGATGATGTATGGGTTCCGTCCAACATTGTTTCGATGTAGTTTAAGGTAGCTATCATAAATTGTCCTCGCCAATTGAATTTGTTCCATTACTAAAATATAGCTAGTTAATTATTTTCTAATTTAAAAGTTGACGCTAGAGTCAAGGTGAAGTATCCAAGGGATACTGCTTTAACTGGTAGCAGTATAAACAATAATATTAATAAAAATTAATTACCTATTTTAATTTGAAATTTATACTAATTTTATTTACTTTTTTTCATTCTTTATACCCCTTGGTGCTCCATATCATTCTTCGATGTCGACGGGAAATCTTCGTTTTCGACTAACATTTAATTCGTTGGACCCGACCTGGGGAACTGAGTGGCAGAGCTCGTCACCAAAATCGTCCGTCCAATAACCGATGGAAGTGGAGGACCTTCGATTTTCGTCGGTTCCTGAAGTGGGTGTTGAAGTGGAGGGAATATTTACTAGAATTCGTAATTCTTCCGTTTCATCGGCACAGATTTGGGTTGCATTTTCTTCGGATTTCTTCATTTCCGGCGGGTTTTCGTTCGATTTGACGAATTGGGACTGTTGTTCGGCGACTAGCATCACCGCTTCTTCCAGGGTCTGGGCTGCATTTCTTAGGAGGGTGGCTTTCTCAGCTCGGCGTTGTTCACGGTGACGTCGGTTTTTACTGGGATTGTGTTTTTTGCTGATTTTCGGGGTTTGCGGAGGACCAGTTGTGGCCTTCTCGGGTATGTGATCGGCGGGAATTAGATTCAACTTGATTGCCAAATCACGGCCGGCTAAGCGCCTTTTTAGCTCCGTTTCATTAAAGGAAGCTGTCAGGACGGCACTCTGATTGTTATTAATAATCCGCTGAGCTCGACTTTCCACGATTAGGTCTTCTCGGCATCTAATAAGCCGGTGAATTTGGTTATGGAGAGCTTTCACAGCCTCAGGGGTGAAACACGTACCGAGCGTGCGTTCGTGTTCTACGAGTAATTGGTCATATTTTTTCTGGCATTCTATGTTGGGATTATTGGTGTTGATGAAATTTGATGAAGTGGATTTTCCAGATTTCTGCGGCGTTAATTTTGGGATCTTATATCCTGACTGCATTCTGACAACGGTTTTCTTTAAAATAAAAGAGACTGAATTGGAAGAATTTGTTAGCATAAATTTATATAAATTTAATAATAAATATAATAAGGATAATAATTAATTAGAATTTTCAAACAGCACAATCCCACACCAAGCTCATATTTAATATTGATTTTCACGGTAACCAATTTAGCGTAGAAATCTGTTGTCAATCTGCTGATAATAATATTTAATAGAAAAACGAAAATATTGATGCTCCGGTCATTATCCAATTTACGATAGTTTTTTAAACCTTTTCCTTTCGTTGGATTCATTATACTGATTTTCTGTTTAATGCGCTATGCGTTTGTTGTTATACTTAACCCTAGTCGTTTCCCATTGTTGTAACCAATTTTCGACAGGCATTTTTAAAAAGAAAAACATCATCCCTACTTAGACATCTTATCAATGTCAACCCCTAGGTATAGCGAGCTTCCCGCATTTTACTCATACCGCTCCGACCAACATTGAAAATGGCCGCCTCGGTGAATTACAACGGTGTCCTACCTCGTGATCAGTGTAACGAGACCTGACCAGACTAGGCAGACACCGAAGGGTGGATCGTGACAAAGCAACACATCAACGTCCTGCCAACTTAACGGCCGGAATTGAATATTACTTTGCCATTCTCCACGATTAGCATGTAAACATATACATAATTAAGTTTAGGGGGACCTGTCGTCGATACTAAAAAGTATCGCGACCATCCATGATCAAAAACAATTAAATTGAAACGTCAAAATATATTCAACATAAAAATCAATCGAAAAATACTTACAGCTAAAGTTCAAATTTCAAAAATCAAAAAGTTTATAAGTTTTTTTTTAAAGGTTAAAATTGTTAACTATTATGAAAATGGCTATTGTATTTATACTGTTTTCGTGCGTGTGTGCGACCAATCAGAGTATTTTGAGTCTTTTTCGGCTATTTTTCGGGGGTTTTTATTGTTTTAATTTTTACTTTAAATCTTTTATTTTTCTCCTTATTTTTCTCTATTTTTTGATATTATTTTCTTAATATTTCGTAACTCCTTAATTTTTTATTGTTTAACCATTCTTTTTGATTGTTTCTCTTTTAACCCTTTGTTATTTAAATTTTGGTCGCCGCTTCCGCCTATGTATTTTCTAAACCTTCTTTTGCAAGGTTTTGGCGGTTTTATATTTTTACTTTATTTTTCTATGTATATTACGTCCGAAATTTATTAATTATTTGTTTTACTTAATTATGTTATTTTTTATTTTGTCTTATTTAATGTTTTTATTATATTTTAATTTCTGTTTGCGGTGCGTGCTTGTGTTATAATAGCCATTCTCAAAATTTTTCAACATGACTTTTTCATAGTCATTTTATTTTGTTTTAATGATGGCTTATAGCCCAACAAACCACTCCCAGGGCCGTTTAAATTGCGCCCCGCAATTTCTAATTAGTACATTCACATACTTCTAGTTTACCTTTTATACATTTAACACTTAAAATGAAAGATGAAATGTCAATTTACAGGAAGTAAGCAGACATCACTTAAGGTGATGGGATTTTATACATAAAACAATATTGTTCAGGAGTTTTATTTATCTACACAATATAGAAATATCAGTTGAGTCATATTAGGATTAATATCTGTAACTTGGGCCTGGAATGTCGTCTTGGTTGATTGATGTGGGTTTCGGTTCGATGATTTGAATTCGATTGAGTATTGTAGAGCCATTTTGATATTGAGGGTTTGATTGGTTGGCTTTATGAAGCGTATTGTTTGATTGTTTCGATTTCTTCTTCTTCGATCCCGATTGAGTTGAGCTTTTCGGTAAGCTTTCACGATCTTGATGATTTTGTAGAGTATTGCGATTGTAAACGTGAAAATTTGTACAACACCCACGCAGAACATGGTAATTTCGAATGTTGTTAGTTTTGATCTTTCAAGGATTGGGCGAGGTGACGATATTACTATTTGTAAGAAGGTATTTTCGAGTTGTGAGAGTTGATTGATTTTTTCTAACAGATGTAGATTGAGATTTTTACAGGAGGCTTTTCGGAGAATATATTCTTGCATTCGGGTGAGCTCTGACTTGATTGTTTGTATTGACTCGAGGGTTTCTTGAATTTTCTAAGGGTTTGGGTTTGTTCTATTGATGCAGAAGACGAGTATAAGTATGATGATTTGAGGGTACCGATTTTTTTTATTTTGTTTATTCGCATTTATTTACAACTTCGTTTTTCGCGTTATTTTATTCTGGGTTGGTCTTCTATTGATCATTTAAGGTTGGGTTGTTCATTAGCATCAACTCAGCTCTTATTAGTCTATTTCTTATTTCAGGGATTAGGGTAATGATTTTGTCTTTTTCTTCTATAGAACGTTTTTGACTCTCATTTGCCTCTTTTAATACTCGTATTTGTTGCTGGTTTCGTTGTACCTTTTCATATTGTTTCCTTGCATATTTTTCGAGTTTTCCATATGCTTGGTTTAATCTTTTTGTTTTTCGGTACTTTCTTTGCATTTTCTTTGCTTGGGTTTTCCAATGATCTTCCAAAACGTGTCTTGACCATTTTGTTGCTAATTCGGTTTTTAGTTCCTCTACTTTCTCTCCCCAACCTTTGTTTACTTCCATTTTTTGTCTCAGCCATTCGTTTTCGTCTTCTACTTTCTCTCGTTGTCTTTTTAATACCTCGCATTCTCTCTTTAATGCTTTTATTAAATTTCTCGACTGGAACCACTGATTGGTTATATGGTCTATTTCCTGGACTTGTTGTTCCATCGCTATTTTTGTATTTTTTATCATCTCTTCCTGTTCACTACTTTCTACCTCCCTTGATTCCTCGATTTTACATTTCATCGGAAATGGGAACTCGTTTTCCACTTCAATCTTTATAGGTTTGATGTCTCCATTGATAGTGGTCTCGCCGGTTTCTACCTCCATTGCTGTTTCGTTTATTGATTCACTCATTTTTCTAAAATTTTATATACATCATCATTTTTTTGTTATTTTTATTATTTTTGATTTTTTTTTGGTTTTTCGATTGTTTTATCTTTTTATGGGTTTTTTGACTTTCTTAATTTTTTGGTTTTTCTGTTTACGTGGTATTAGCTTTTTTATTTACACTTTTTATTCACAATTTTTTATTTACACATCACCTCCACTCCTTTTTTCTATACATACGTTTCTTAAATCCCTCCACACCCTTCGTTACCTGGTGTGATCTGAGGTTGTGGCATAGGAACCAATGGCAACCATATCATTTAAGGTGTATTCATGAACTCGTTGATTCTCGCTTGTAGCGTTCTTGAGGTACACAGTTCCTCATCCAATAAATATGACAATTGGTTGATCTCATCCATTAGATCTGCCACCTCTGCTTCCAGCATTGTCGTCGGATTTTTAATCTCTCGATTTCCGTTTCCATCTCTTTTACTTTTCTTTCGAAGGCTTCTTTTTCGATATTGCGTAATGCTTTCTGACAATGTAGTGCGAGATCCCTTTGTTCGCACATAACTTTATATCCACTTACATCTCGTTCAGCGTAATTTAACCTCTGTCTCTCTATTTCGACTTGTAAGTCGCTTTGCTCCTTGTCTTCGGTTATCTTCCTCACCACGTTTTGTGTTTTTGTTAGTTGGTTGACTTTCACGGTGGTGAATTTTCTGAGGTTCTCTTCCCTCCTTTCTTGTAGGTTTAATTTTGCTTGCAGATCTCTAATTTCCTCTCTTTGTTGTTCTATCTGCTCCCACATCTTCCAATCGTCGAGAGGTGTCCATTTCTGTGGTAGCTCCTTTAGTTCTTTTACCACCACTTGATATTTTTGCTTTCAGGTTTTTGCCTGTTTCTTTAGTCCATTCGTCATTTTTTCGCACCTTTTCATCGTGTTTGACCATTCGGTTACTTGTAGGATTTGTTCTTTCTTAGTGTGTTCTAGTTCTTCTCGAACTCTTATTTGTACGCTCCCTACTTGCTCGATTTGAGCTTGGAGTTCCTCGTTTCTTTTTCCAGCACTCTCGACACGGCATTGGTAGTACGCGGATCTTGCCACTTGGCTAAGGTATTTCGCGCGCATTTTTTCCAACTCATCTATCTTTCTCAGTAGTCTTTGGCTCAATTCCTCTACTTCCTCCTCTAGTCGACTATTCTTTTGGCTGTTTAGTTCCAACATGACTCTTCCAAAGGTCGTTTTTATCTTTTGTTCCTCACATCTGGCGTGGAATTCTCCCTTTTTTCGGGTTGCTCGGTCTGTTAGACTTCGTTGGTAGGCCGCGCCTATTACCACTCCAAAGTAATCTATCTTTACTTCTTCCAACTTGTCTTTCAGTTCTTCCACCTTTCTGTTTAATAACTCCACCATCACTTTTTCGTGGGTTATCTCTGTTCCTTGTTCCCCCACCTGAGTTTGGAGTTTTCTTACTTTTTGCCTTTCCCTCTCCGTTAGACATCTCGCATATGCGGCATCTATGACTTCGCTATGGTATGCGGTTTGTCTTTTTGCACCTTCCCATGCTTCTTTTGCTACTCTATTACTCAACTTTTGGACTTTATTTTCCAATTGGTTATTGTTTTGGTTCAACAATTCTAACATTACTTTCCCATAGCTCGTCTTCCATTTTTGTTCCTGGCTACTTTCGCATATTTCCTTTAGTTGGATTAATTGCTCGTCTTTTTCATGGGTTTTCTTTTCCAACCATTCTGCTTTTTCTCGTAATTTCTCGGTCTTGGCCTTTTGGATTGTTGCTGTTTGTTGTAGCACGTAGCTTCGTTTCTCTTCTTGGATGTTTTGTTTCAATATTTTATTCACTAGTTTTTCAAATTGCTCTATTCCTTCTTCGTATATTTCTTTTATACGACACATTATGTTGTTATTTTGCTTTACGTTTAAGCCTCCTTGGTCTTCTCGTCCGTCTTGTGTTTGTTGCCACATCATTTCACACTTTCTTGTTTCAGCTTTTATTCGGTTTATTGTTTCCGTTTCCTCGTTCTTTATTAATATCGCTTTACTCGTCTTGTCGTTCATTATCTGCATCATTGTACTTTTCCCATCTGATCAAACATTTCTTGTGGGACTGGACTTTTGCGTAACTTGATTTAATTTCCGATAATCGACACAAAATCGCAAATCGCCGTCTTTCTTTTTAACAACTACTATTGACGACGAGAAATGTGAAGAACTATCTCGTATTATTTTGAACTCTTTTATTGATTTTATCTGTCTGTCACTTTCCTCCTGATGTATACATGGAATTCTATACGGTTTCAATTTAATCGGAGTTTCATCAAGTAATGGTATCTCATGTTCAATTACTTGGGTGAGTCCCAATGGAACTCGTGTTTTGAAAACACCATTTTATATTTCTTTAATAACTCCGTCAATTCCGATTTTTGCGATTCTGTTAAATCATTACTAATGACTTGCGGCTGTTTGTAGATTTTAATATTTCTCGGTAATTTTGGTGTTTTCTCTATTTCAAACTTCGTTAGTTTTTACAGTTTTTCTTCTGACATTAAAATTTAAAATGTATGATCAAGGTTAATTTTATATTTAAAAAATGGGAACTGAGATAGTAAATAATTATCTGTTACATGGATACTGCTATTGTGTTGATACTATCAGATATAGTCTAATGTGGTAATTTTATTAAAAATAGATGAGTATATGATAATATAGAGAATCGACTGATATCCGACAGAATTAATAGAAAATCTCAGTTTAAATAATTGCCATTTTATTGACTGACTCTCAAGACTTCCAATAATTTACAAATAAAACTGAAATTTTGATGATTGGTCCCACAATATAACTAAATAAAATACTCGAATTTATGTAGAATGTGTTTAACTTACAATAAATCTCAACAATTTTCAACAATTGAAATATCCATATATATCAAAGTATACACATGTTTCTCTTTTATATCAATCACAAAATTAAGAAAGATAATTCAAAACTAACACCAAGTAACGTGGTAGAAGCACATTGTTAGCAGAACCTATTTAGGATGGTTTTCAGGGTTGAAACATGTTTGCTAACTGATTAAAATTAGATCACCAAGACCAATCAAACTAGCATATATATCCAAACCACTTATGTTTTTGATAAATTTACTGATATTTATTAGTTATATCATAATTACTTAGAAAATTATTATAATCTACGTAAAATATTTAATTTTCTTGATTTAATGAAAGATGTCATAATTGACAATGTTTTCTATAACTCAACAATACAAGTGCAATTTCTGTGCTTGACTAATTACTTAAGCAGAAATTAATGTAAAAGATTGATACATTTTTTTAAAAAATTAAATTTTTTAATAACACAATTAGAGTCGCAAGTACATTTCGATCATTTGATTAAATTTGGTTTGATTAGAAGTTTTTCAATCAATTCTAACAAATTTTGCCATTTTTTTGGATCTATGGATGATTGTTGAGTGGTCTAAAATACTACTATTAACATAAATAGCATAAAATTAAAGATTGAATCAATAATTTAAAGCTATTTTCATAATAAAATTAGTAAAGTACACCTTTAAACGCATGTTTGTTGTGAGAAGCCAATTGGATTTAATAAAATATTTTGCGGAAGATGAACAGAAAAATTTTTAGACAAAGAAAATTATGTTGAATGACTAATAAAAAAATTCAATAAAAATATTCAATAAAAAAATATAGCTTAGACTTCAAAGAATGTTAGTCGAGAAACTAGGATACTGCCAGAAAATGATGTTGAGATTCCACTTTCTTAACTTTGGTCACATATAAATAAACAAATGTAACTCGGATTTAAAGATTTATTGATATAGATAAAATGTTTTATACAAAAAATCAATTTAACTTCACTAAAACTTTGTGTTAATACAAATGTTTTAATGTAATTTTTTGTCTTTAATATTCTGATTTGCGTTGTTTAATTTTATATAAAGCGAATTTCTCACGTATTTCAAAAGTCAAATTAATGAATTATTTAATGAATTCATTTTTATAGACAAAAAATAAAATGAGTCAAAAGCGGAAATAAATTAGTTTAGAACTAGAATTAGAAATTTTAAAATGTTTCAAATCAAAGGAAAAAGCTATTGACATTGTAAGAAATCTCGTCTTAGCTCTTACTACAGTGCGGACAATTTGTAATCGATATGCTGACAAAACAAAAGACTTTGCTAAAACTGCTACATCATTACAATCTAAACAAATTACAAAAGTAAGAGTGCACTTATGGTAAAAGGGGAGTCTCTTCTTAGCATTTGAATAAAAAAACAAAATAAGTGGAGGATGCCAATGAGCAAAATGGTGATACAAAACAAAGCCGTAAGTATTTTTAATGATCTTTAAAAGAATTCACCATCATCTAGCAGGGAAAATTTAGAAAAATTTGTAGCTAGCCAAGGTTGGTTCAAATCTTTCAAAACTCGAACAAATTTGCATAATATTGACTTGAAAGGAGAATCAGCCAGTGCAGATGTTGCAGTTGCAAATAAATTTAAACTTGAACTAAAAGCAATTGTAGAAGAAGGTGGGTAATCTGCTAAGCAAGTTCTAAATGTCGATGAAAATGGTCTTTTTTGGAAACGACTACCAGGGAGAACGTTTTTTCCCAAATCTGAAAAATCTTGTTCTAGAAATAAGGTCAGTAAAGATCGGCTTATACTTCTTCTAGATTGAATTGCAGGTAATTTCAAATTAAAGCCGATTCTTGTCTACAACTCTGAAAATCCAAGAGCTTTTAAGAATATAAAAAAATGCTCTTCCAGTTTATTGGCGTGCCAATAAAAAAGCCATATTTAAAGATTGGGTAAAAAATTGCGATGTTCCTAAATTAAAATTTTATTGTTCTGCCTAAAATACTTATATTAAAATGTTTTTATTATTAGACAATGCAGCTGGATATCCAATTTATGTAAATAAATTTTCATGTGTGGGGTTAAAACTATTTATTGTTTTAATTTCTCTCTACTATCTCTTTTTAATATTTAAAATATAAAAAATAAATACATAAATGTCATTATCAATAGTGATCCAGCGTAATATTAAAAAAAATAATAAAATAAAGAAATTGCCGGAAAAAGTGAAAAGGACCTTTAATTGTAAAAATTAATATTTTTTTTCTTTGGTTGTAGATCTGTTTAACTAGATTATTTTGATGGCACTTTTTTGTCTAAAGTTTAAAAAATATATCTTTAGTTTGTAATTGTTTTGAATTTATATGAAAGATTTGAAAGAAATTCATTTTTTGAAAATTTAATTTAATTATCACATTTTGCAAAATTTTGAATGGAAATTCCAATTACTCAAATAGGGATTGTAGATGATAAAAGTAAACTCCCTTATAGTTTTGTAGCAATTAACAAATCTTATGACGCCGCAGACGACAGTGGCCTATGGAAAAATGGTTTTTTGAGACGATCATATCTTGGTTTACAAATTATTAACGAAGGAGAAGAAGTACCAGTCGGATTTGCAATATTAGAAACTATTTTAGATTCGAACGCAGTTAATGATCAGCTATTGAGCAGAGTATTTGGAAATGTTTGTCAATGTGGACAGTTGATTAAAGTGAAAGTTGTTGGATTTCCTGAGGGTCAATCCAGAGGACTTGCATTCGTTTTATTTCAAAATCGTGATGAAGCAGAAAGAGCAATGCAGAAAGATGATATCACTAATCGCATCCGGCAACATGGTCTAGAATTAAATAATATTCTCAATCTTTCATTAAATGATATCATAAATTGTCAAAATCAATCACAGATTTTTATTTTAAATAGGTTTAAATTATCTAAATTACTTATAAACATAACATAAAATATAATTACACCAAAATAAAATAGTATAATAAAATCAACATCATATAAAATTGTCATTATACTTGTTTGTCAGCATCAATTAATTCTGCTTTTTTTCAGTTTCTTTTTTATCCAACATTGACAATTATTTTGTGTTTTAATAAAATAGGGTTTAGTGGGTCCGTTTTATCTATTGATTTAGGTATTTATTTGCAATCTAATAGTTGTGATGAATGGCTGTAATCTATTAAGTTGGAGACCTCTGAAAGTATTTATTTTTAGCTTCAAAAATCATTAATTTATTTTGTTATAGTGTCTTTGATGATTTGTCGTGTCTATGATTTACAAATTTATTTATGTTATGTAATCTGATGGTAGTTGGCTACTCCTGCATGCTACTTTTTATTTATGCTATGATTCCAAAAATACTACAATACCCAATTTGGGGAACACAAATTACCTCGTGAACGTTTATGAATACATAGTGTGTTTTTTGAGGAATTTGGTCATCCCCGATATGAATGACAATATAAAATGCATTAACTTTATCTTGTCCTCTATTGCCTTGATTTTTATTTTGTTTTTTATCTAGAAGTCTTATTCATTTAAATTATTGCTTAAAAAATTAAATTTGACCGCAGCCAGATCGAACAAACAAATAGGCTTTCAAACCTGAATTTTGACTATTACTTACTGTGACGATGATCCGATCATATCGTTATTTATTGCTCTTTATCGACGATTAAATATAGCATAATGTTATGTTTTCAACTAAAATTGACTTTTAAATTACTTGTTCTTAATTTTTGACCATTAAAATGACCGTTGAATGTCTATGATCTACATTTCTTAGACGTGCACATATGCAAAAATTTTTAAACCTTCCCAATAATATTTTCTTGTAATTTTTAGTTTATTAATTCATCTAGATCTAGTTAACACTATGTTGATCATTATTTCAAATTTTCCAAAAATTTTGACCCGAAAATTGGCTTATAACTTTAAAATCAATTTAAAATCGATGGTTTTGAACGAAAACCGTCTTTTTAACAATTAAAACAAAAATTAAAAATGGTGATTACATTGCACGACTTGGTCTTAAACGACCATGACTTATTTCGCATTATTACCTGGATCTTTAATGTAATTTGACCTTCTTATAACATTGCACTTGACAGGAGTAGAGTTTATATCCTGACATAGTATACTACTAACTTACCATCTGACCATAATCTATGCCCTTGTTCACAATTTATGTGTTTTGGTGTATTCCATTATTAAAGCAACTAGATTGATTTTTTAGTTAAAGGTGGTTAAAGTAAAGCTACAAAGATAATTGCTAGTAATATACTAGCAAGGGTGTGAATAGGAAATGTGTAAATATTTTTAAATTAGCTCTTTAATTTTAACCCACCAGCAATTAAATTGCGTTGTCCTTTAATTTTATGTTTCTTCCTTTTTAACTTTACGTCAATTAGTCTTAATACTCTTCAAAATAATTAAAATAAAAGAACCTTTTCTGGTTTTCCCATCAGATTGCTTTTTATTTTCCAATTGTAAAAAGGCTGTGCCAAAAACTAGTGTATATAAAAAAAACATCGATATCATTACTGATTCATAGTCAATATTAATTTTATATCTAAAATAATCAGTTAATTTAAGTGCTAATAAAATCAATAACGGCTCAACGTAGAAAAACAATCTATATCATTTGAGTAAACCGTAAATAAAAATTTTGATATAATTTTTATTTAGAAAATATATGCATTTTTTTAACAAAAAATTAATTTTATTCAACAATAAAGTTTTATTTATTTATCAAATAATAACCAATCTCAAAAATTAATTAATTTTTTCCAAGTTTTTCATTTTTAGCCAATCAAAATATTCAAATTTCTTAAAAATATGAAAATTCGATGCAAATTCATGTATTTAAATTGGAACGAATAAATCGTATAAATGCATACAAATGAGTATATTAAACAGTTATAACATAGTAAAATTTAACTACTCACAAATTGTAATAAATTTCCACCTAATTTTCGGTCAATTCTCGTCACTTATTAACTAACAAAACTGCATAAATTAGGCAACATATACACTCACAGTAGACAGTTTTTAACATTATTTTTCACTTGGATTCATGATAAAAAAAATTATCATATGTTTTATGATTTTCGTCTTGACTGTTTATGTCATCATTAACGTCAATTTCCTCAAAGAAAGATCTGGAAGTATTAATCAGTCCGTACGTTTAAAACAAAACCCTGTAAAGACCCCTACAATGGACTTTGTTGAAAGTAAACTTTATTACGATGACAAAATATTGTCCATATATGTTCATAACAGAGATGATCTTATTTCAAGAGAAATTATTAACACGGGAACTTGGGAGGGAGGCTGGACGAAGGAATTAATAAATTACATAAAAACCAATAATGGAATTACGTTCATTGATGTCGGCTGCAATATTGGAGTTTATACATTAATAGCGGCATCCTTAGGAGCAAAGGTAATAGCGATAGATGCAAATGAGAACAACACCATTCGACTAAATCAATCTTTAATTAAAAATAACCTCCGACCTCTGGTAACTCTCCTAAATAATGCGGCATCAGACGAGAGAAAAGAGTTTTCTATGACATCTGTATATGATAATATCGGACATCAAGAAATCGTGAACTCCACAAACAATTCTTACAAGGTAAGAAGTATACTTTTAGATGACTTGGTGAGATTTATAGATAAAAGTCAAAGTGCATTTATGAAAATAGATATTGAAAACCATGAAATCTTAGCGTTTCGAAAAGCCTCTCTGCTCTTTGACAATGTAAATATAAAACTGGTCCTTATCGAGTGGATGTTTATCAAAGACAATCCAAATGTGAATTCTTTACTGAATTTCTTTCAAAAGAGGAACTACAGACCTTATTCCAATATGTTTGCTACGACCCTGCTCAATGTTGACCAACATAAGTCCTGGGGTCAAAACATCGTCTGGATAAAAAAGGAAAACTAAATAGTCGAAAAAGGTTTTTTATTGCATTGAACATAATTTTGGAAGTTATATTTACAGTTTTGTTTTTATAATATAAACATTTTCATTGGATTCGCGAGTTTTGGAATGAATGTTTTTGGATTTTGTTTTGACTTTTAAATATGCATTTATATTAATTAATTTTTGAAAGTGTGATTTAAAATTTAATAATTATTTTGCATATAGCTTTTGGTAGTTCATCAAAATATTAGATTACTCATAATTTGTCAGCAATTTTTTTGTTACTTTATGAATTTGGTTTCTTTTAGAGCATAGTTGATTAATTGTTTCTAGAATAAAACAATCAACGATTAATTGTTCGTTTTTATGTCGATTAATCGTTTATATAAAAAAAATCTTTACATAACTTTTTTTAATAATAATTTTTTTATTAAAATATTTATTAAAAAACAAAACAAAAACATATTTTATCATAAAATACATGAAAATTTATTTCCATTATTTTCGTTGATGCTAATTTTTTTTAGAATAAATTCTCGTAATTGGCATAGTTTAACGGTTGATTCATCATTTAACCATGTTCTTAATTTAGTGAAAATAAACCAGCCGCTCTAAAACTCCGTTCGGCCACATCTGAAGTCTGAGGCACGCCTAACAATGCATTGTGTAATTTTTCAAACATATTAGTTTGCAGACGCAACCATTTCCATTTTTATAGATGCTAATTTGTTCGTTCTCGTACAGGACCTGGTGGTCTGGATGACTGATTTTTTTATCAATAATAAATAAAGCTCTTTGGTCGTAAAATGTTTATTCTTTTTTTGACATTCAACAGTGTCGCGTTCATTAGTTCCATTTCATTATCAGATTCGACAAGGTTGTCAGAATAAGTTGACAATAATCTATTATACATTTCTGTGATTTGTTGGTTAGCAATGGAGCTACATTTCTAGAACTACTCGTGATATTTTATCTGTCGGGTTCTTGACTGTCATTGGAAAGTCTTACTTCTCTTTCTTTCTATAAACTTGTCCATACTCGTATATTTCTACAACTCCGATATCAATTTGTCAACTTTATTCATTATTTATTGACTTATGAAAATACCATAGAAAATTACAAAAATACAAATTAAGCTAACTCATCACTACAATTATCAAATCAATACAGGCACAAAAATAGTATAAATAGACGCGTAAATTTTATTCTATCAAATTTTCTAAAATATTTTCATTTTTTCAGCACTAGCTCAGAAATCTTTATCTTGGGCATATACGCCTACGCTTTTCTATGCTCGTATGCATTTATTTTTATACCGCAATTTTGTATTTCTATTTTTAGTAACACTATTTAATTTAATTTAAATTATTTTTTTATTATGAAATTTCTTATAGAAATTTGCATTTTAATTGTTTTAAATTCTTTTCCATCGTTTTTTATATTCATTATGGCGAATCTAATTATGGCTCTTTCGTTTGTTAATTAAACCACAATTTAAGCTCTTTTGTTTTATGATCATTTTTTTTGTAAACTATGGATGTAATGTTACACATAAAACTTTGAAATTGGAATTGAGTTTTTCAGCCATTTTTTATTCTTCCATTTTCTTCTTTTTAAACAAAAAATATTTTTGTTTTTCGTTTTAAATAATTTAATATAAATAATTAATATAAAATTTAAAAATACTTTTATAATTTGTACATTATAAGACCAGCGCTCAGAAGACCTGCGAATTTTTAAAGAATTCACTTTATCTTGTCCTTTCTTGTCTTTTATTGAGTTTTATTAATGTGTTTTAGTGTTTTAGTAATGAATTCCAAACGATATAAACTTTATTGATTAATACACTTTATCTCCACTTTAAAATGACACAAAGAATTATCTGTTACAGTCACGACTTGGTGCTTATTACGACCCTTCGGGAAGAATAGCACTTTTCGAATCAATTGGATTTCACAATCACTTGACTACTGTGACGGGTTTCTGAGATCGGTAATTCTTATTTAGTTGCTTTGCTTTGACTTCGCTTGATTTTTGTTTCAAATTTCGGTTTTCCTTGATTTCAACTTCAAGTTTTCTCCAGATTTCTCTTTAATACCTTCAATAATTTTCTGTAATTTTCTCCTTTCCAATTATTCGTCAAATTCTGTCCAATTTCTCTCTAATCTCTTTTTGTTTTCTTGGTCCAATTTGTTTCTAATCTCTTTTTCTCTTTAGTCCAATTTCTCTCTAATAATCTCTTTTTCTCCCTTTGATTCCAATTGCGCTTACTGATATCTAATAGAATTTGAGCCTCTATAATCACTGTCCAGATAATTAATTTTTTAGAGATTCCCTTTCCTGGATTCCAAAACAACATTCCTTCCCATATCTTGAAAGAGCTTTCGAAATAACGTGCAAATTTTCCTTTTGTTCTTGTTTTCCTAAATTTGGACTTGTTAATTATAAATGACCTTCTTTTATTTAATTGTCTGTTTTTATTGATTTTCTCTTATTCCCTTTCCGTTATTCGACATTTCTTTTTCATTCATTTTTTATTAAGCTTCAGAACCACATCATAATCACTTACCCTTGTTTTCCCCAATCATTTTACATGTTTATTAATTATTTTACTCTATTATTTAGGTATCCTCAACAATTTTCAATATCTCCGTACTTTATGGAGTCAGTGAATGACGTCTTTATTTCGCATCCTCATTAGCTCTCGCTTGAAATGATTGACCATAATATTAATAAATATTTCTCAACTCTACCCCCCCCCCTCATAAACTCATGGATACACCACTGGATATTTCACAGGTTGTTTTAAACAATAATGTTCTTCAAGATAATGCTGATGATATGAGAATCGAAAAGTTTTATATCTGTGCATCTTGAAAAGAGTTTTTCAAAACTGCATGCTTATATATAACTAAAAGAAAAAATATGGTTTTATTGATAAAAAATCCCTAAAAATTCTAGAAGGTGTGATCAAATGTGTTGAAATGTTCCAAGTGTTTTAATTACAATTTTTTATTATTATTATGATGATAAGCATTAACAAATAATCTGTTTAGAATGGAAAGTATTCAAAATCACAACTAAAATGAAAATCACAATTGATCCCAAAGTCGATCCAACTTGTGTCATGACTCCGCAAAGTTGTAGCCAAACGTGACCCTGTTTTTGTAATTCCAAAGCCAATAGGGTTTTCTCAAAAGAAAATAATATACTGACCAAGAACCAACATAGAGACTAGAGTTAATTTATAAATATGAATTTTTCAATGTAAAAAACAAACAATTATAATATCCCCAATGGGATATGAATTTATTATAGGCAACGGACTTTTACAAGCTGCTAAAATTATATATGCGACCCCAAGCGAACCAAACGTCGTCATTATTATTACAGACCAAATGGTGACTCTCCAGGGATACAGAGTTAATAAACAGGCAAGTGGATTCAGAATCTGGGAAATGTTGACGATTACATGATAAAGAACAATGCCGTAAGGCATCAAAGAATAGTTCTGAATAGACGGAAGAGCTCCATTTGTAAAAAAGTTGATATATGCCACCAACAAAATGTAAAAGATCCATTTTTTATTTGATTGTCCTTCAGATGCACTGAAAACTGGCAATTCTAAATTTCCATGTAAATAAATAAAAAATATATTTTTTGTAATAATAATAATTGAAGTCAACTGAAATTGATATAATATTAAAAAAGAATAATAATTGGAATAAAATAAAGATAAGAAAATTTATCCATTAAAACTGGTCGACCAGGGACAATATCATGAAAGTCATGGGGGTAAGCGTTTATTTTAAAACAAAATTTTAATTGTTCTATTGCATTATAAATTAAAATAATATTTTAATAATTTTTACAAGCCATGTTGGTCACATTAAAAATTATTCTAATTAACTTTTAAAAATTCAAATTATAAATATCTCTGCATTTTTTAAAAATTAATCCTTTTTTCCCTGCTTGTTTGGTGTTTGCATTATTTTAATGTTTTATTGTGATTGTTTAAATTAATGACAAAAATCATGAAAATATTAGAGTAAAAATAAATTTATGATAATAACTTTTCTTAATAGTTTTTTACAAAAATAGACATATTTGATTATAAAATAAAATATAACAACGACTTTTGAATCAACAGAAATAGATGATTCTTATCTTTTGTGAGAAAATTCAAGGTTGAATTGGAAATAAAAAATATCCGCTCTTCAGTCATCCATTCTTCCCTAAACCTAATCTCATCAGCTGTCACCCCTTTAATAAATGGTTGAATAAATATTTTTGAATATGTTGAGGATACCTAAATAACATAATGAATTAATTATTGAAATAAATAAAATAGTTCGGGGCAAAAGATATAAATTGAACAAAAAAATTCGAAAATAAAGATAAATGAACAAGAAACAAGGTCATAAGATTTACACCACAATAATTTAATTAATAAAGAAACATATTTAAACAGTGTTTCAAAACGTAAAATACAAAACCAAAAAGCAATACAATATAAAAAAACTTTTTGTCGAATTGCATACGTTTATTACATAGTAATAACTTACTGAATAACAATATGTTATAGTTTTATAAATTATATTGTTTACAAGTAGGCATAGAATAAATGCATATAACTGTAAATATGATATAGGTAAAAGTTTAAGAGTGGAAATAAATAAAATTTAATAATTCGGAATTCGCCCTGAATTTTTTGGAATCCGAAGTTTTATTTATGAGATGAATTCCGGAATTTTCGGTTTTTGAATTCCGAATATGGAATCCCTAAAAGAAACTGATTATAAAGAAATCGGTCATAAAAAGCACTAGTTTATATATAAATTTTAATTGGCATTCAATTAATGGTGGGCATAAATCCCATACTTGTTTTTACGATAAAATAGGACTCTCATAGCCCCATATTACATCTAATGGCAATTTCATGGCGATTGCCGTTTTCAATATGTGCTTTTTTTTTCCAATTTTCGAAAGTTAGATAACGATTACAGTTTGGTTAAACAAATCATCTCATAAAAATAAATAATATATAAATAATAAATTCCAAACTATTTTCCAAATATAATCATAAACATTGATGCATGTGACTGAACAGTTTATTAATATTAAATTTATTTATCATTAATTTAGTTTGTTGACAATTTCAGTTTCATCTTACATGACCGCCGGCTAAAAATAAACTGCTCAGCTAAACAAAAAATATTAAGTTGCATTTTGAACGTCATTTACAACATTGAAGTTGACTGAATAAGATTGACAAATTTGAAGTGTTTATTCTGAACCTTTCCAATAGATATTTCAAAAAATCAGTTCTCAATCACTTTTATTTTTATTTCACACTTATTGGATTAACATTTTTATTTTTACTACATTTAATAATTTAGGTTCAGTAGGGTGCGATACATTGCGACATCTTCCCGGGAGCATTTTTTTGGTAGTTCTTCATAATATTTTGGGTAATTCATGGAACTGGATATACAGAAGGACAAACAAAATGAGATAAAATTCAAGAATGGAATAACTTGTGATGATTGAACTTTTTAAAGTCAAAATTTTAAAAAAATTTATCAATTTATGATAATATTAATATGGACTGTCGAGCCGAAATGAATAGACAGACCTTGGACAAATTCGGACTTACTGCATCACTTAGCAAAAATAATAAACGTAGTAAAATGAAAACAATTATCCCTGTGTTCTCACTAATATATTAAAATATTTCTTTAATAAAAAAATTAAAACAAAATTTCGAATTTCTACAATTTCATTTTATTTTTGATATTTAAAATACTTATTATCATATTATTATTATCAAGAATATTATTATTATCATATTATTACCATATGAACTTCGAATACTTAAAAATAAATATTTATTTTTCAATAAATAGTGTTTTTACATTTAATTCAATTTATTTTTTTGTTTATAATGATAGTTTAGATGAATTGTAATACAAAATCAATGCAATGAAAGTATAAATTGTCGAACGATAGGAAACGAGGAAAACATTTATTAATTTCTTCAAACCTAATTAGTATTAAATAGATCACACATACACACACACTATATATATATATATATATATATATATATATATATATATATATATAGTAATTTTTAACAGAAGTACTAATTCACCCACTTAACAAAGACTAACACTTCAAATTTTTAAAAAAGTACAAACATGTTTAACCAAAATTTAGTATATATATAGTAATGAAAAAGTAGTATTATAACAAATACTTCCAAGTAGTAGACTTATTTTTGAAAAAAAGAGAATATTACAAAAATTAGTTGAGGTTTCAGAAAAACCTAATGTATTTGATTTAGCTGATAAATAAATTTTTCCCTTATATACCTTAATATTAAAATGTTAATTATAATTTTAACAAATATAAATATTTTAAGAAAACAAGCTTATTAATTTTGATATTTTTTGAAGAGTTTCAAAAAAAGAGTTTCCTTCTAAATAGTATGCCTATTTTTAATATTTTTGTGGTAACAATATTTGGAAATATCCACAAATTAAATTAAATAATAATAAAAAAAGTAAATGATGAATTAGCGATTTTTAAAAATTAAAATAAATAATTAGTTACAAAAAATAATAATAATAAATTAAAATCTAAAAAATTATGCTAAATGGAAAATGGGTTACAAACCAAAGTCTTAGAAATATCAAAAGACATTTGAAAATTGGCAGTGTGTTTTGTAAAATTTTGTAAAAAACAACTATTAATGTATAATCTTACAACTTGTTATTTAATTTAAAATAGAAAACTTTGGAAACCATTTTTTAGTATAATTTCAAACAATTTTCTAAGAAAACTTTACTTTCTTTTGATGAAAAAATTTCAATCTCTCTATCACTTGAATTTTCAGTGATTGTGGCAGAACTGACAATGTCTATCTGGTTCGGTTCCAATTGATATTTTCGGAAGCAGTGGCAATTGTCCACCAAAGAAAAGGATACGAGGCACATAACTAACATCACAAAGAGAAAAAGAAAAAATATCGATATTGAAAATCTTGGAGGAGGATAAACTTTTGAACTGGTTGAATTATAACTCGTTCCATTATTAACTGAAATGAAAGCTTTATCAAATAGTCGGGAAATTTCCATTAAAATAAAAATTCCATCTATGAGATGTTAAATTCAAAATATTAAATCTCAAAAATGTTAAAAGATAAATTAAAAAATTAAATATTAAATAACAATCTTTAAATTTAGAATGGAAATTAATTTAATAGAATATAAAAGGATGAAAAATGAATTTAGAAGTAAACATATTTACTGCTTTCATAAAAGGCTAGAAATATATTTTAATATTTAAAATAATAATAATAAATAAAAAAACAGGTGTTGAAAACTCATATTAAAGGTACTACTATTATTAGTACTCGGCGGAGAATGCAAATAAATGTTTTCACTAGGAAAGTTTTAGCTTTTTTTTAGGTAGTCATTGAGTTTATCAAAATAAAATAAAAACCGATGAGAAGTGAACAAAAAAATAAAACGATTTTACCAATAGCCTAATTTATTACTTCTTCCTTCGCTTAACTTCATTATCTCACTCTACAGATCTAATGGTTAAATAAAAAACAATAACCTAGTCTGAAAGATTGAAAATAAACGAAATTATAAATAACAACAATGTGAAGACACTAGAATAAAAACATTAGAAAAGCTAAATATTTACAATATTAAATAAATATTATTATATAATTTCATATTTATTCATATGTGGCATCATGACTTGGCATTCTCAAAATTAGTAGAACTTGTCAAAACGTATTTACATGATGTGAATAAAATTGCTCTTTGAAATGAGCAATATGAATAAAGAATTAATGAAGCACAAATCTAATAAAATAAATATTTCTCAATACATAAATTATATATAATAAATGAATTTAAATTTTTTTAAAAATCTTTAAAAAAGAATAAATGTTTTAAAAATTAAATATTATATTTAATTAAAAATAAATATTCATTTTGCAATTATTTTTTTTCCACTTGAAATACTTTTGGACAATCAGATAACTATTTCAACTTGTCATAATTTAATAAAATAATTTTAAAAATACCAATTCTAAATCTGTAATGCAATTTATTGATCAATCATTGAGAATGAAACTACAAGAAATTAAAAATAGTCGATTAGTGGTGAAGAGAGTAAATCATTTTTAGAAAATCAATAAAATATTTAAATATTAAAATCATCTATCAATAAAAAATTAATATTTAATATTTATTGTCCACCAAGAAATAAACAACTTATGTTTTTCAAACTTTCAGTAAATATGTAAAGATTTATCTTTTAATGTAAGGAGTCAATTTCCAAAAATTTTCATCATTGTGACACAGATCCAAAATGCCCTTTTAATAGAATTTTTTTAATAGAACTGTTGATTTATAACAGCAGAAACTTTATAACGTTTTAAAATTTAACATAATAAAATAGATCAAACTTTTTCCTAACAAAAATACCATAGAATAACCAAAATCATTTTCATTACCTATACATACTAATATATATAATTGACAGAAATATAAATTTTATATAGTAATTATTTTTTATAGAGCGCACCAGGTTTATATCTTAATTCTTAGCTTGTGTTGGGCTTGCTTATTTACTTCTAAAGGACTCGAGGAGTCAGAGGATAACTGACTTTAATACAAATAACCAAACATTATGTTTGTTATTTGTACTAATTTAAAATAAAAGTTATATTTCAATACTTTGTGCATTTCTTATGTTGGCTCATGATGATTCTGAAAAATTCAAAATGGCTCAAACTACCAAATAAGTTGCACTCCCCTGGTTAAAATGTTTTGGTTTTTATTTAATTTTTTAAATGTTTACTTAAATGATGTATTTGATTTTTTGTTTTAATGAAAAATTATTCAAAAAAATATGTTCAAAAAAAGGTCCAAAACATTTTTTCGATAAAAAGAATAAAATAAATTTGATAATAAAAAACTTAAGAACTTTTTCCTGAAAAATTCATCACAAGAAAACTAAGACAATAAATTTCATAGTGTCTTTAACTAAAATTTAAAACCGACACGTTCAACTGAAAGTACAACATGCATGAGCAATACTTTTAACAGTCATTCTTGAAGAATTATTCTGTCAAATGATGCAAATGGGTTAACCCTTTCGCCTTTATGGGACAATACGTCTCAGAAATTTTCATCATAACACTACTGGGATATTTTCAAAGCAATTTTTATTGTTAGAGTTTAGTTTCAGCGTTTCATTTTCTAGGGTATTCAGAAGCTTCACCTTTACAAAAATAAGAATATTTCATATTTAGGTCAATATTAACAAGTTCCAAAATATAAATTTAGCTTAGTGTCATCAGCCAAAAGTCGGGGCAAAAGAGTTAAACAGGAAAAAATAAGATGACAAATATCAAAAGAACTATATGTATCTAGAAATATATAATTAAAATCATCCTTCTTAAAAAGTATGAATAATCGTCAAAGAAGCAATTTGTAAAATTGCATAGAATCAGTCTTGACAAAGGAAAAAAATATTTAAGATCAAAGTGTTATGTCGTTCAGTGGGTAAAAATCAGAAAACAAAAAATATATTTTATATTCTACTTCAAAAAATATTTCTAAAATAAATAAAATGAGCTTCTTCTGATTTTAACTATAAGAAAACAAATATGTTTTGGAAAAACAAAATGATTGAATTAAAGGCATACTTTAATAATATGTATTTGGGAATGGTTATATAGTTGTGAGATACTATTTTTTTATGAAAAATGTTAAACATTAAATCAATCTAATTTTAATTAAATTTTATTAAATTACCCGCCAGTTAAAATCAGATACCTATAAGTAATTAATGTAAGCAAGGCAATGAGTAAAAAATATATCCAGGATCATATTTTAAAAAAAATTTATAATAAAATAACAATTTAAAAAATGAATTGTCTAAAATTTAAATCAGGTCACTTAAATTATTATCAAATAACAATGTCAAACCGATTAAAATTTCAAAATTTTATTTATTTTCATTTCGACCACAGGTCAAAAACCTAACTTCAATGGAAACTATAATTTTTTGTTGATAGTCATATTGAAAAAATTTTAAAATTTTAAAAGTAAACAAAAACAGATCAATAGTGAACAAAAAATAAAGAATTTTACTGTTTTCAATAAATTGTATAATGTTGTTTTAATATTTTCTTAGATTTTATTTTATTAATTTCGTTTCACCTTTTCAACTATAACATAACCTTTTCCAATTTTACATACAAATGATAATGACGGTCTCTGGAGATTGGGGAGCATTCAGTTTTGAACACCTTTTATTCGAGTACTGTGAATCATCAATTAATTTTTGAAACGAAATCTTGTTGAAAAATCCAATGCAATCGATTTCACTAAAACACCTGTTAATATAAATACAACCAAATCAATTCCAAACATGCCACCTTAGAATAAATTGACAGTTGCAATAACTGGAATTTACAGACATTCAACATAATTAATTAATTAATTAATTTAAAGATTTTGTCACATTTTTAATAAAAACTTATTTAATAAATATATTACATAAAAAATTATATTTTGTTTATTTATTGTTATTATTATTATTATTATTATTATTATTATTATTATTATTATTATTATTATTATTATTATTATTATTATTATTATTATTATTATTATTATTATTATTATTATTATTATTATTATTATTATTATTATTATTATTATTATTATTATTATTATTATTATTATTATTATTATTATTATTATTATTATTATTATTATTATTATTATTATTATTATTATTATTATTATTATTATTATTATTATTATTATTATATTATTATTATTATTATTATTATTATTATTATTATTATTATTATTATTATTATTATTATTATTATTATTATTATTATTATTATTATTATTATTATTATTATTATTATATTATTATTATTATTATTATTATTATTATTATTATTATTATTATTATTATTATTATTATTATTATTATTATTATTATTATTATTATTATTATTATTATTATTATTATTATTATTATTATTATTATTATTATTATTATTATTATTATTATTATTATTATTATTATTTATTATTATTATTATTATTATTATTATTATTATTATTATTATTATTATTATTATTATTATTATTATTATTATTATTATTATTATTATTATTATTATTATTATTATTATTATTATTATTATTATTATTATTATTATTATTATTATTATTATTATTTTTATTATTATTATTATTATTATTATTATTATTATTATTTATTATTATTATTATTATTATTATTATTATTATTATTATTATTATTATTATTATTATTATTATAGTATTATTATTATTATTATTATAATTGCTGCTGTTATTTACCAGATAAGTGGAAAATAAAATAAGCCCTAGCTGCAAAGTAATTATTATATTATTGAAAAAAGTTTCGATTATTAAATAATCGAAAATTTTTTCAATAATTTAATAAATAGTTTGCAGTAAGGGCTTATTTTATTTTTCACTTATTTGATATCTTAATTTATGCTGCTAGCAAGGAATCACCGTTTTATATTGTTGTTATTATTAATATTTTTTATGATTAGTTAAATAAAATGGAAATAAAATAATTTCTAGAAAATTTCATAGTTCTTAAAATAGAAATGAATAACTATTTGTAGAACAACTGTTGTTGAACCGTATTCCAAAAAGTCAAGAAATTTTTAGGCAGGATATTCAGAATAGAAAAGATTTCTAGTTATGAGCAAAATTATTTTGTTTTGAAATATTATTTTTAATAGAAGTGGAATTTTTTTTTATTAAGAATAAATGTCTATAGATCTTTATAATTTTCATTTATTAAAAGTAAACTTTCTTTCTTTACCTTCTTTGCCATTAATGTACTATTTTTAATTTCCGAGACTCTGAAAATTCAAATTTTATTATTTTCAATTTATGTCTTTAAAGGGTCTTTAACATTTTTATTCATTTTTATAAAAATTGGACAATGTGCCTCTTTTGGATAATCTGAAAAAATATAAAGCAAAATATTAATCTATGGTAAGAAAAGAAATAAAGATAAGAAAAATTTCAAATTAAATCAATTATAAATTGTTAGATGAATAAGTTCTCATTTTGTTGAAATAAATACTTCGACACACATATATATTATTATACAAATGACAAGTAAAACGATATACGAGCTCATAACAAAAACCAAGTTGAGTAAAAAATTTTACAAAACAAATAATTTTAACATTGATACTTTTAATAATTTTTAAAATAGATTTTCTAAAATAGCAATTTTTTCTTAAAAATAATACTCACGTATATTTTGTGAATTTTTAACTATTTTTCCTAGGATTTATAATTTTTTATTGGCTTACACCAATGTTTCGCAAAGTAGGCCATGTGCCTCCCATAGGGGGCATTAAAAAATTTTCAAAAATAATTAATAGATTTTAATTTTTTCATATTTATTATAGCTATTTATAAAATTAAATCATTTATTAATTATATTTATGTAGAGATTAATATTCCGAACAAATAAAAGACTATTTTAATTTTAAGATAAATGAAATACATTAAATTTGGTCATTTGAAAAATTTAAATTAACTTAAAAATTGGTGTCATGAAAAATTTTTTGTAAATTTTTGGGAACAAAATAAATAGTTTGGGAAACACTGGCTTACATGCATATCATTAAGTAATTACTAATAAATCTAGAATAAATGACATTATAATTGAGCTGCCAATATATGAATTGAGCATTTACCAAATAGATTAACTTGTTGGGTTTTTATTGAAAGTCGGTATTAAAGTCTGACTCCTCGGTGTCCTCGTTTAGCAAAATCGAATAATCCAAAACAATAACGTGTATTCTGATTTATCACAATTAATTACAAATTCTCCTCTCAATATTAAAACCAATTACAATTTCAATATAAATCTGCACAATTTCCGATACTGATTTGGTTCAATTGGCTTTTGCTTAGAGCTGGGATAAGTCTTCCCAACGAGAGATTTCCCTTCTGGTACGCTTTTGAAATAAAACTCTCTTAGTTCTGTGCTAACCTTTTTCACAGTCTCAACTTCTCGATTTGTCTTCGACCGAACTGGCGATTTTGTTGATTTGCTTTCTCTTTTTATACCCGTCTTATACTTAATTTATTCGCAAATCAAATTGATGTTGTTATCTTTCGACATCTTTCTCTGGGTTTTCTCATGCTAAAACTAAATTGGCTATCACTACATAGCTGCCGGGGTTTCCATCTAGCATATTTACTTAAGATAATTACATTTGATGTAAGGTTCACTTTTTATCCCGGGTTTCCTTCAACACCAAATTTGTTTAATTAAATAATTTTGTTGACGACCCGGGATTTCTGTTGCCTCGGATTTCCCATTAGCTCAGGTTTTCCATTAGACAATTAATTTTTTAACTAATTTCTATTTTTATTAAATATTTCCTTTTGTGGACCCCCAATCGATTTGATTTTATTATATCTGAATTTGTTTCATCATTTAGCATCTACTACTAATTTGAATATCAATGTTTTTATCGATTTTCCTTTTTGTTTTTTTGAATTTTTTTAAACCCCAACAAACTCTACAAAACAAAAATAGAGAAAATGGATTAAAAATACTTTTTTCTTTAAAATTACTTCCGAAATGTGAATTCAAATATTTAGTGATATTATGACTATTTATTTAGTAAATTTATTTTATATATAATACGTTTATCATCAATCAAGTGCTTTGGCACTAAAATTCTAAAAACTCAGAAGGTGGAGTTAATTGCTTTGGCCTCTTAACGGCTCATGTAGAGCTAAATAAATTTTGAAAAATTATATTCTTTTCATATGTGAATACATTGTGAGTATTTAATAGTTTTTTTGATATATTTTAGTGAATTTATATTTTAATATATTTTTATTATATTTTATTAATTGAAAATTACAAAAATTATCAAGAACTTATGTGTCAAAAATTTTAATTATTAAACATAAAAAAGTGAACGTAAAAAATTTGATCATCGCAAACTTTTATTTTAGGTTTTAACATATTAAATGTAACTTATATCTAGAGTTGGCAGCTCCGTTACGCAACAGCTGGCTGCTGAAAAAAAATATATGTATTGGGATGCCAAACATTGGCGCCATCAAGAATCAAGGGGTTAAATAACATGTTCAATAATAAAAAAATCTTAATTTTAAAATAAACCTATAATAATGAAATATTTACAAGACAAAAATAGATAACTTACAGATAGTTTTATTGGCACAATATGGCTCGCCCCCAATGCCTTGAATTAAACCGACAATTCCAGGAATAAAACCACTAAGTCCCTCTCCAACATAGAGAGCCGTTATGAAATGTCTTGGATAATTGATAAGATATGGTAAAAATGTCACAGATGATGTTGTATCAACGACCGACAACAGCCAGATAAGAATAAAAAATGGAAGACTCGACTGACGCCAGATTCCAAGGGTATGAATCTTCAAGGTGTGATTCCAGAATACTGATAAAAGAGCACAACAAATACAACCAATTGAAAATATTAAATATATCGTAAATCGTTCTATGTTTCGAAATTTTTTAATACAATGAACTCCCATATATATTAACGGAGCAATATTTCCCAACTGAATTAAAAAGATTAAAATTAATGTTGAATAAAATAAATTTTTAATAATATATAAGTAGATTATTTTCTGAAATTCAGATCATAAAATAACATTTTATTGACTAAACTAATTAATTTAAGATTGGGATGCTCTTGATAAAAACTTTGAGTTTGATAAAACAAAATTATGTTAAAAATACTTTAAATTTTATCTGAAATTCCGTTTTTTTATTCTTTCTATTTTATAGATTTTATTTATTGAAATTTATAAATTTTTATTTTATTTTTTATTATAATATATATTTAATATAACTTTTAATTAGAGATTGCCTAAATCTCGATTTATAACTAATAATTAAAAGATGAAATCAGCAGAATTGACTATTTGATTTCAAGGTCACACTAATGAAAGATAAACAAAATAAATAATTAATATTGTTTTCTGTTTTAATTTTTCTCATTAAAATATAAATTTACGCATCATTATTGGAGTCGTGTATATTAAGTGACATATGTCACTTTTATGCCATCATGTCATATATTTTAATGTGAATAAAAACATTAATAGCGAATAACATTACCATTAAAAGAAAATTGCAAGTAAAAAGTTTATGGATAAAAATACCTTGCATTTTATAATCGTAAACAGCTTTAGCTAATTTTTCGAAAAAAGTGGCGTATGTCACTTTTAAAATATTTTAAATAATTATTTTTGTTGCTTAAAATATGTTTCAGCATCAAAGGCAAAAATTTTAATGATAAAATAATATTTGAAATTTCCACCGGTTGAAATTGCAATACAGTCCATAAAGTTCGGTTGAAACCTCAATCGAACTTCAGCTGTAATATGTTCTTTGTAATTATTATAGATTCTATAGAAGTTTTATACGTAAACATTGTTTTGCCTATCAGGTGAGACAAAAGTCAAATAGTTCTAACCATCTATCATGATTTTTTGAGTGTAGTTTAGGAATTCCAAATCTGTGTGCCTCAAGAACTTTGCAAGAGTGTCAAAAATAAAAACCTAATTTGCTAATAATTAATAATAATTAAAGACTCTAAGAAAGAGTTATGATATTTCTTTTAAAAAAAAGGATCGATGTTTGGAAACATTTCATTGTAATCGATTGTGTAGGTAAATAATATAAATATTGCATGCAAGAATGATGACCTACACTTAGAAGGTTTTACAAATTATAAAAAGAAAAGTAAGCGGTTGAGAAATTTTTCAATATCTTTATTAATAAGTCAAAAATTCCAGTAAAATTGTGTTCAAATATCGTTTATCAATATACATGTCATGGGTGTAATCCACGTAAATTTTAGAGACTTCCTGCACTCAAGATCTTAAGCATTGTCAATTGAAGGGATTGAACAATATTATTGAGCACTATAAAGACTGTGCGATTAAAATAGGCATGTTTGATTTTAAAATTTTATTAAAAAGTCTTAATAAATATTGGGAACGTGTTAAATTTGAGGCGTTGTTGCTAAGGTTTGTTGGATTCAGAGATTGATTTGCAAAATTCTATGAGTACGAACGTTTTGAATGTTTTTAGTTAGTAGTATTATGTAAAATTTGGATAAGTAAAAATATTGTTTGTTTTAAAATTGTAATTGTTAATATTAATTTACAAGATTTTATATTATAAGATTTATTTTAAAAGTTAACAGTTTATAATTTTATTTTTTAATATTAATTTAAAATTTGTAAACAATAAAGAATATTAAAATATTTAAAAAATAATCATAAAAATTTGCAAACCCTTCCTTGAAGATTTTTCTGTATGCCATTGAAGGAATTGTATAATATACAATTAATATAATTGTATCGGAGAATTTTAAAGTTTGCGAGGACTTTGCCAATTATAATGAAGAATTTGACTTTTGTGTTTCAAAATTTTTTAAACTAAATAATCTGTTTCACAATAATTTCAGAAAATTCAAAAAATAACAATAATAAAAACTGTAGGAAAAATTAACGAAAATTATTCTAAAAATTAAAAAATATTGAAAAAAACTTTAATTTTGAAATTAAATTAAAATCCAATCAAAAATCAGATCATTTCAAATAAAAATGAATAACATCTTTAAATTCCTTATTAAAACTATTATCTATGGTAGATTGATGAGGACAACTTCATAGTCGAAAATTGTCATTTTTTGTTTTGTATAAACTTGAAACATGAAGCATAGACTTATCATATATATTACTAATTATTTTTGTGAATTAATACTGCTTGTAAGAAATCCTCGTTTAATATAATGAATTATATAAAATGACATTGAAGTAAATAAAAAATAATGCAAATGTCAAAACAAAACTCACCTGAACTATTGCCACCACATAAGTTGGCAATTGTGGGCCTTCTGGAAGGTTATTTATCAGTAGTGGTACCTCCACCCATAATCCATTTAAGTCAATCCATGAACCGATTGCGAAAAATCCAATAAGAAAAGATAATAATATAGATAATTCTATGATGAAAAATTAACCTAAAATTAAATTAAATTAAAATCAAAATTATTACTGTCAGGCATTAATTATCAAATCAGGCATACAATTTCACCAAAACTATTCATATTACTTTCAAGAAATTATATTGTGTAATTTAAAATCAATTTTAATAATAAAAATATAAATTTCTTATTTGACGTTTAAATAGTTTATTAAAATACAAGGCTAAATTTGATGCAGTTAAAGATTGCTAAATTTTAGAATAGAAAATATTTTCTATTTTTGATTTTCCTAAATCAGTGATTACCAAGAATTTTTCAGTAAACTCAAATCTTAAAATATTTTTCCTTTGAAGTTTAAAAATACGGATATAAAAAAGACCAAGATCGAGTAATTAAGTGAAATTCAAAAAATTCTTAATAAATGACTTCTAAGATGCTGAAAAAATATATCCTGACTTCGTGTTTATTTTTAGAGTGGCCGTAAATCGTGTTAGGAAGTGAAGTGTTAGTGTGTTAATATGGACTACTTAGTTCTAACTGCATCATAGCGTTAAGTAATAAAATAAAAGAAATCATACTAAAATATAATATAGATACTGGGTTTCAATTATCCATCTATATATGCGCCATCCAGAATAACTCATATACAAAATGTATGTCATAACCAATTGGAGCACGTTGCAAAACCAGTGTTGAAACTATGTTCCGGTGGGTGATTGTCCGTGAAAATGAGTTTCGTTATCAAGACTTTAATTGTTTTGAAATATCTCCAGTTCAACGCTTGTTGATAAAAGACTTGTGCTCAATTTCATCTTTCGGTCTTATTATTTATAAATTGCTAAAAAGAATAGGGTATAATATAATTATCTTTCGTCGTTTATGTCCGTAAGTTGTGATTTATTCAGTTGTTAGTGTAATAATAGTTACTGTAGTTTGAGATGGAACCATGAGTAGTGAACGATCACTTGATTTTCGTTTTGATAGCTCATCAGTGCAATCGTTGATGCATTTATCTGTTGGCCTTGTCGCTTGTTTCTGTTATAGTCAACCTGCCTTTTTAAAGCTTGAATTTTCTGCTACAAATTCAAAATCGTTTCTTGAAGAAATAATGTATTATTATTATTATTATTATTATTATTATTATTATTATTATTATTATTATTATTATTATTATTATTATTATTATTTTTATTATATTTATTATTAGGACTTTTTTTGTTTTTCACCTCTGATTCCTTTATAAGTGACATAATATTTTCTACAAAATTTGATTATGAATACCTTAAATAAATCTGTTTCATAGTCAAATTTTGTAGAAAATATTATGATATTTATTATTATCATTATTATTATTATTATTATTATTATTATTATCATTATAGTTGTAGGTTTAAGATCATTCATATCAAAATTCGTAATTCCCCAAATATCTTTTTTATCAAAACAACAGATATTTATTAATATCGTAACTTCCCCCTCTTTAAGGTTTTGTCCACTTCTTCAACCACTCGATTCTGCGTTGTTTTATCCCGTTATGACACTGGAGCTCAACCTGATGAGGAGATATGAATCTGATTATTTGAAATGGTCCTTCATACTGAAAATCATTTTTCTGTCTTTTGTGTGATTCTATTCGAACTAACACCCACTCTCCCTCTTTAAAATCTCTTAACACCCGTTTCTCACTTTCAAACTGACTCAATTTTATTGATACTTTATCTAAATTTATCCTAGCTTTATCAATCAAATCTGATTTACTTGTTTCTTGGACATTGAATTTGGAATGGATATTGATTTTTCTTCCATACACCTTGGTAGTAATTCAAACCAATTTCTTTCTTCACATTTACTTTTTAAGGATTTTGTGATCATATCTCTTACTGTTCATATTACACGTTCTGCCAGTCCATTTGATTGATGATGATATGGCGAGGCAAACTCTTGCTTAATGTTTAATTCTGCCATCTTTTTCTTCATATAGGCACTTTCAAAGTTTCTACCTCTATTTGTCAAAATACTGATTACTTTAACAAATCCATATATCCAATTATGTAATATGACTTTGAATATACATTGATCATCCATTCTAGATACTGCAGTTAGACTCACCAGTTTGCTAAATCTGTCAATGATAACAACTACATACTTCTTATTAGTTTCTTTTCTATCCATGTACGCGATGTCTACTACAATTTGTTCAAGGAAGTTTCTACTCTGTCTAGGAATCATTAGTTTCTTTGTTTTGCTTGGACTTATCTTCCTTTTCGCACAGACCATGCATTTCTTTAAAGATTTTTTTATAGTGTTAATCATAGATGGCCAAAAATAATAATCTTTAAGATAATTATAAATTTTTTTGGATCCAAGGTGACATAAATCTTCATGAATTTTAATTACAAAATCTTCCACGCAGTCAGAAGGAATTAGTACTACAATATTATTTCCTTCTTCTAACACTAGAAATTCATCGATTATCTTTAAATTTTCCTTGTTTTAATACACACAACTAGCTTTACCACTATCTGAACAATTTTCAATAACACCTTTCATTAGATTTTTCACTTCCTTGAAATTCGGATCACCTTCTTGTTTGGACTTGATTTTTTCCATAAGCTTCTCGCTTGAAGTATTCGACATATAATTTATATATTTAATTCGTGATTTAGAGCTTTTAGCATCATCGTGTTTTTTTGGCACTGTGAGCATATTGATTCACCAATTCTTGATAGTCCATACGCATTACTATACTCGCTGCCTTTTCAATATTGAAGCTCGAAATCATATTCTTATAGGTTTGCCATCCAAGTTTGGAATTGAGGACTAATTGGTTTCTTCGTTGTATTCATGACAATCAAGGCCTTGTGATCTTGCTATAAATCTCTTTCCATACAAATACTGTTTGAAATACATGACATACTCATGTAATGCTAATAATTCTTTTCTAGTCATACAATAACCTTTTTCATGTGCTGACAGATGCCGTGATTCATAAGCAACTACTGCTTCGTCTCCATTCTCTTTTATTTGACTCAACACTGAGCCAATTGCTCCTAAACTGGCATCTGTATCCAAAACAAACATGAGATTTTTTCTAGGATAATGTAAAATTGGTGCTTTGCAGAGTTTTATTTTTAACTCATTGAAACTTTTTTCACAATAATCAGTTCACTATAAGCTTTTATTACATCCTGAAGTCGCCGCATAAAGTGGCACCGCTATTTCTGCATATCCTTTAATAAACCGACGATAATAATTAGATAATCCAAGAAATTATCTTAATTTAGACGAACAATTTGGGGATTCTGCTTTTAAAATCTTTTCAACCTTCAAACTATTTGTTCTAATTCTTTCTAAACTTATAGTATGACCAGGAAAAGTAAGTTCCGTTTATGAAATTTGCATTTTTCTAGATTCACTTTTAATCCTGACTTCAGAATACGTCTAAAAACTTCTTCTAGTATTTCATCATGTTGCTTCTCTGATTTCCCATATACTAATATGTCGTCAAGATATACAATAACACCGTTGAAAGTGAAACCTTCCAGTTCATGCGTCAGTTTTTGGAACGTGTCTGGTGCTGTTGCTAAACCAAAAGGAATGCGATTAAAACAAAACTGTCCTTGTTTAAAAATAAAATTTCGATGAATTCTTACACATTTTTTTAATCGACACTTACCATTGCAATTAACATTTATCCATGTTGATCCCATTGGTTTTCTCCCATTTCAGAAAACACTCCGCTAAGTATAATATTTGTATTTACTAAAATTGGTTTTCCAATCTTTTACCAAAAACCTTTACTCATAACTGTTTTAGTAGCTCCTGAATCCCATAGCATATCAATTTCAACATTTCCAACTTTCATTTTGCTCCACTGTCTTCCATCACTCGTCTGATACATCACATCTTTTCTATCTTCATTTCGATTTAAATTATTATTTATTGGTTCAACCCCATTGACGAAATGTAAGCAACAGGATTGCTCTAGTTTTTCTGTTGCATAACCTCATTATCTATTACATCTTCCTCGCGATACAAATCACTATTTTCATCATGAATGCACATAATTGCTCTATTATAATTTTGGCTTCCATTTGTTAATAAATGACAGTGTCTATATGTGTCCATCTTTTCCACATATTAGACATTTATTTTTAATGGGCATTCGAAACGTAAGTGGTTACTTTCACCACAACAGTAGCATTGACCCGGTGATAAGATTTCTTCTTTTGGTTCAGGTAATCCACGACACTTGTTGTATAATTTCCTTGCTTGATGTTTCATTGAAAATAATGGTCGAAATCTTTGATTTTCATTGATAATCTTGTCATTATTATTTTGCCTGTTAGAAATAGGTGGATTATTCTCATTATTATAACTTACTTTATTTCCATAATTTTTGTTAGACACGATTGGTTCGGCAACAATATTTCTATTTCCAAAGTTTTTTCTATTCATATTATGATATATTGACGTTTGACTATCTGAATTTCTCGTCTGGCGCCCATTATTTAAATAATTCTGTTTCAACGCATCCGAGTAACTCTTCTTTTGTACAGTATCCAGAAATATCTCTGACGAAGAATGTTCCTGACTTTCATATAATTTGGCCAAATTGCGAATATCTTCTACTTTCATAACTGGTTTAGAAATTATTTTTTCTTTAAGCGCCGTACTTCTAGCTCGTTTAGAAATAATATCTTTTACAATTTCTTCTCGACTAATTCCTGAATCAAAAATACTTTCCAAAAGATTTCTTATCCTGACTTCCAATGTAGCAAATCTTTCATCTCCTTTTTGATTAATTTCGGCCAATTTCACAATCATATTGGTAATTGATTTGTTTATTGTAAATGTATCTAAAAACCATGATTTCGCTCCCTACTTTATAACTGCATCTGTTTTGAAATCATGCCATAAAACTCTAGCTTCATCACACAGTAAAAAATCAAAAACACTAATGATGCACAAATTGTTCATTCGAATCCATTCTTCGATATCTTTAATCCAATTTGATGCTTCTTCAATACTTCGCCCATCATATTTTCGAATATTGAAATTGAATAAATCCTGTGCTTTTTTCGGCAATGCTTCAACTATTAATTTCTTTTCTTGCTGCCTTGTAACGGCATTGATATTTTTAGCGTGGTTCCCCAGCTGTAGGTTTTATATCATTCATATCAAAATTCGTAATTCGCCAAATATCTTTATTATTAAAACAACAGATATTTATTAATATCGTAACTATTATTATTATTATTATTATTACTATTATTATTATTATTATTATTATTATTATTATTATTATTATTATTATTATTATTATTATTATTATTATTATTATTATTATTATTATTATTATTATTATTATTATTATTGTTAATTGAGTTTATTGTCATCTTTGTGTGATTTTGTTTTATCTACGAGGAAGAGGTAGAAATTCAATGAATGAAAAACTGTCAATGATTGAAATAGCTAGGTTTGTTTTGGGGATTGTATTTTGCATTATAGGATCATCATCGTGTTTATTAATAGATTTCGAATCTTACTTAGATGGTATTCAGATATTGGTTGTGAATATTTATGTCATGGGTGTAATGCCACATACTTGGAATGACTGCCCGTCATTTCCTCTATCAAGTTCTTGATAACTGTCGACTGAAAGAATTGATTAATACCAGTGAATACAATTGTTGTCTGCATTTTGTGTTTATAAAAGGATTTCAAGTCCTACTTAGATTTTTTTCGGATCTTGGTTTTCAATTTATATGTCATGGGTGTAAAACCAGATACATTCGAATAACTGCCCGTCATTTCCACTCTCAAGTTTTCGATCACAGTCGACTGATGGAAATGATTGATTTTTGTTAGCGCAATTTTTCGATGCATGATGAAACTATATGTAAATTAGTTTTGTTAAAAACTTTATTTAAATTTTGTTAAAGTCTCAGTTTTTTAAAATTTAATTTTTTTTAACATTTTGTAGAATTTGCGATTTGAAAAAAAGCAAAATTTTTAATTTTTGATAAAATGTTTTGAGAATTTAAAAGCAGAACTTTGTTTAAATAACAATAATTTACTCTAAATAGTTTAAAATTCAAGACTACCTAACGAAGACTGTTATTCAGTCAAAATATATTGTAGCTGAATATATATTTTGGATTGGTTTTTTCTTTAATTATTATTATTATTATTATTATTATTGTTTTTATTATTATTATTATTATTATTATTATTATTATTATTATTATTATTATTATTATTATTATTATTATTATTATTATTATTATTATTATTATTATTATTATTATTATTATTATTATTGTAAATAAACATCAAATTAATAAGCAATTCTTAGACTTCGAAGAATTTTATAAGTTTTTTAACTCCAATTTCAAGATTTAAAATTAAAACTAAAATTGTATCGAAATCCATTTTCCAACTAATAATGTATCTAAAATATTTAATTTGGGATTTCTTTTTACGTTTTATAATGGAAATAGTTTCTAAAAATTAAATTATTATTATTTATTTTAAGTAACTATGACTTTTTTTAACAATTCTTGTTTTCAATTGTTGAATCAGTTCGATTATTGTTTCCTAGTATTCATAAAAAGCTTTTAAATATTTTAAAAATATTTATTTCAAAAAAAATAAAATTAAAACAAATAATTTCTTCATTCATTTGAAATCGAATCCAAAATAAGATGATTATCCCTGAGAAGGACGTTTAAAAAATAATAGAAGCTATTTAAATCTTTTTCTAATTTTCCTGGTAAATTTCTGATAATAAGATAATCATAAATAATATACTGAATTATTCTCGGTTTGAGCAAGTGGGGCCACGAATTCGCCCGGTAAAATAAGCTGGCTGTATTTGATATTAGTGAACATAAAATGTATTCATTTCTCTCAAGATATCGCCTTTCATCCAAGCTGATATATGATTGTGATTGCAATATGAAATGATAATTGGCAGCGAGAGTCTGCAAAAGTTCTAAAAGCTTTCTAACATTCGCCAGATTACTCAATTGCAATTTCTGGTGACTGAAATTAATAATAAAATATTGCGATAGTTTTTTGTTGATCTCCTCAGAGAAAATTCCTTCCTGAGTTAAACTTTCATTCTCAGACAAAATTCTTTGCTCGAGATTTTTTTTCAAAAATATAATTGAATGTTTCAGTTCATTTTCAGAATCATTCTTAGAAATTATAAGTTTTTTAGCATATGAGCAATATTCCATATCAATAGATTCATTAATTTTTGAGCGATAAATGAACGCTGAACTCTGCAAAGTTTTATGTTTTTGAACATCGAGGTTTTTGAGCCTTTGGGATTTGAGAATGACCGTGAACGAAATTGGAATCAGTAAAACAAGCAGAATTAAAACTCCAAGCACAACTATAACTATTCGTCTTCGGAATACAAAGGATTTTTTGATAATAATTTCATTTTCTGGAACCACTTCCATTATAAAATATAATAGGAAATTTTATAATCGCTACATTATATACACAGTGAGTTAGAAAATGGATTTCCATACTATTTTTAACTTTAATATAACAAATATAATTAGTTAATTTCATTTTATTGAACTTCGAGTAGTGTTATAAAAATAGATCAGAATTTTTCCAATCTAACAATTGTGTATTAAATTGCTCATAATAAACCTGTAATAATAATAATTTTTAAACAAAAACATTTTACATTTATTTTCACCCTGAAAACAGAATTGTTTAAATATTATAAAAATTGTTTTATTATTGATCAAATTCGAAGGAGAATATTTGATGAATAACATTTTAGTGAAAAATTTGAATTTCTGTAATGACGAAAATAATGATGAAAATGAATGAGATTTATTATTATTATTATTATTATTATTATTATTATTATTATTATTATTATTATTATTATTATTATTATTATTATTATTATTATTATTATTATTATTATTATTATAATTATTATAATTATAATTATTATAATTATAATTATTATTATTATTATTATTATTATTTTTATTATTACAGGTTTATTATGAGCAATTTAATACACAATTGTTAGATTGGAAAAATTCTGATCTATTTTTATAACACTACTCGAAGTTCAATAAAATGAAATTAACTAATTATATTTGTTATATTAAAGTTAAAAATAGTATGGAAATCCATTTTCTAACTCACTGTGTATATAATGTAGCGATTATAAAATTTCCTATTATATTTTATAATGGAAGTGGTTCCAGAAAATGAAATTATTATCAAAAAATCCTTTGTATTCCGAAGACGAATAGTTATAGTTGTGCTTGGAGTTTTAATTCTGCTTGTTTTACTGATTCCAATTTCGTTCACGGTCATTCTCAAATCCCAAAGGCTCAAAAACCTCGATGTTCAAAAACATAAAACTTTGCAGAGTTCAGCGTTCATTTATCGCTCAAAAATTAATGAATCTATTGATATGGAATATTGCTCATATGCTAAAAAACTTATAATTTCTAAGAATGATTCTGAAAATGAACTGAAACATTCAATTATATTTTTGAAAAAAAATCTCGAGCAAAGAATTTTGTCTGAGAATGAAAGTTTAACTCAGGAAGGAATTTTCTCTGAGGAGATCAACAAAAAACTATCGCAATACTTTATTATTAATTTCAGTCACCAGAAATTGCAATTGAGTAATCTGGCGAATGTTAGAAAGCTTTTAGAACTTTTGCAGACTCTCGCTGCCAATTATCATTTCATATTGCATTCACAATCATATATCAGCTTGGATGAAAGGCGATATCTTGAGAGAAATGAATACATTTTATGTTCACTAATATCAAATACAGCCAGCTTATTTTACCGGGCGAATTCGTGGCCCCACTTGCTCAAACCGAGAATAATTCAGTATATTATTTATGATTATCTTATTATCAGAAATTTACCAGGAAAATTAGAAAAAGATTTAAATAGCTTCCATTATTTTTTAAACGTCCTTCTCAGGGATAATCATCTTATTTTGGATTCGATTTCAAATGAATGAAGAAATTATTTGTTTTAATTTTATTTTTTTTGAAATAAATATTTTTAAAATATTTAAAAACTTTTTATGAATACTAGGAAACAATAATCGAACTGATTCAACAATTGAAAACAAGAATTGTTAAAAAAAGTCATAGTTACTTAAAATAAATAATAATAATTTAATTTTTAGAAACTATTTCCATTATAAAACGTAAAAAGAAATCCCAAATTAAATATTTTAGATACATTATGAGTTGGAAAATGGATTTCGATACAATTTTAGTTTTAATTTTAAATCTTGAAATTGATAATAAATAATAATAATAATAATAATAATAATAATAATAATAATAATAATAATAATAATAATAATAATAATAATAATAATAATAATAATAATAATAATAATAATAATAATAATATATAAATAACATAAAACGATGTTAATAATAATGTAAAAATAACATTAACAACATAGTAATATTAATAATAAAGCTAAACAAGAATAAAAAATCGATAAATAATTAAATTTTTATTAAATTAGATCACATAATCAGGGATAGGGAATAAACAATTCTCGAAATACGCCCGGACAAGTCCACCAATTAGATCATAAAATCCATGATAAGCATAGATCCCACTGAAAACCCATTGGCGTGAGATGTACTTGAAATTAGTCTATACCTAGAAATTGATTTAGAATAGTAGGAACCAGAAATAATTAACCCTCTTCAACAATAGCTTATAGAAACCCCAGGCGCTTTGGAGAATGCCTTAGTGAGCTACACGGAAAGTAAAAATCCGAATCCACCGAATTCAGGATAGCCCCACGGACACTTGTAGTGAGAGGTTTACTGAGGATCTAAAATTAATTCATGATTATACCAGGGTAACACAAGTAGAATAAAAAACACCCGAGTTCAATTTTGGAATAAGTCGGCGCAAGTAGAACGAGAAATAAAATGCATAACCATTTGATTGAATGAGAATCAACAGCAAATGGAATAAAGATTGTTTTCAGAAAATAAATCAGAACCAGAACGATCAGAAAATAAACCAAATCTGAAATAGTTTTCGGAACCAATTAGAGAAACCCCAAGCACAAAACAATTAAATCACGAGATTATTTCCGGAATATATTCGTTAAACTAAGCAAAGATAAATAAATTATTTGCAATCTCACTCCATTAGCACATGTAGTATCAGAACTGCACAAGTCAATACTGTATAAGCAATCATTGTTATAGATAATCTGATACATGCCAATGAAAGTAAAAAATTGTCTCCGTAATACTGAGGGAAGTAACGTCACAGGCGCACGTTCTGAGTTAGTGCAGTATATCACCAACGGAGTAGACTCGGTCAAGTATCAAGCGCTGAATAGCGAACTGCCTGGCAGCGACGAACGGAGAATCGGGTCAAAACGGAGTACAGAGGGTAAGGAGACGTTTGATTTTTTCATTGTCCACGACTAAACTTACATGATAAAATTAATTTTTACATAGTTTATTTCATAATAATTTATATGATCGTAACCATTTGGATCAATGATTCCCAGAGTGGTCTATATCGACCCACAGCGGTTGAGAATAACCTTCAAAGGGTCCATGTCGGCGAAAAACAATTGGGAGTTCATGAAATGAAAATGGGGGTAAATGATATGGGATCTCATATAAGCAGTCCGTATTAGCATGTGTCCACCTTTTAGATAGTGTTGGACTAAGACTGAGTTTTGTTTAAATGACTCAAAATAACACGAAAACACAACAGTAAAGATTTAAAATCAAACATATAAACATCGAATAAACACACTAAAATCTGAGAAAGATGTTAAGGATACCTAAAAAATAAAAATGAATAGGCACAATTAAGGTTATGATTGGGGGGAAATGGGTGACAAGGAAGGTGTGTTGCTTCAACATCCTTGCAAATAGAAACAAATAGAAGAAATTTATTTACATAAAAACAAAATTAACTCCTGAGGCTGTAGGACTTTTTCGCTCAATGCAAGTTAAAGACTTGAACATCTCGTTCACACCACACAATTACTAATTGTAAATTAATCATGAAATCCAATTGATACTTCCATAATCATTATTCAGAATGAGACTTCATATGTTGCTTAGTCACGGTTGAATTTTCCCTCCAATCTAACAAAACTACAGAGACCAAATAAACGATTATCCAGGAAAATTCGAGAGCATAGATACATCGATACGCCCTCAAGCAAGTCTTCTTTTTCCCCTCAACGACACTAACCGTAACCACGAGGATAACACAGAATAGTCTCAAATGCGTGACGAGAAGGACATCCAGTATCTCAACAATGTCTTCAGAGAGTCCAATAGATCTGATAAGCTTCGGCACCATCACTACAGTAATTTATTACAACTAAAACCTGAAGAGTTAAGCATCAATAAATTAAGTATCATTGACTAACTTACGCTCAGCGATTAGGAAATAAAATCATCTGAAAATTCAGTAAACGAAAAGAAAATGGAAACTTGGTGATAAATAAAGCGATATCCAATCATATCGCGACACGAATTATACGCCCGCTCAATAATCATAGTCATCGAGGACACATAAAGGTGAAAAATTTCCAATCCAGAGATTTAAATGAATTCAATAGCAGAGAAAATCTATATTTGTTATCAGTTAAGGTCAGATATTTCACGAGGAATATAAGTAGAATTGATATTTATAAGGTCAAGATTTCACGCCGACGTTTCCTATAAATAGCGATTTCAATTTATCTGTAATATAAAATTTCTTAAACAAATAATGATCACTGATGGAATCAGAAGAACGAAGTAGAGGTTCACCGTCTCATCGGATGGGCCAGCAACTAATCAAGGGTCCATGCCCAACAGTGCTTTCCGCGCAAGGTAAAATGGTACAATAAACCATCTTCGTATCGCCGTAACGAAAGGCCTGAGAAATTTATGTGCGATGGTCTATATTACCATTTGATTCAATTCATTCTAGACATGGAAAAGAATTCCAAACCATGCGGCTAGAAAATGCTTCGCTCCACGGCAAGTTGCTACAAGTAAGTCGGGAGATCCAGCAAGTAAAGGCAACATAGGTAAAACCGACTCGGACCAAAGGATTTTACCAGAGACTGACGGATGCCCAACGGGGCTAGAAAAAGGAAAAGCAATTGGTTCAGGCCCAGTGTGTCCAGATTCGTAGTCTCGAATAGATTTTGTCAGAAAGTCAAGAGGATAATGCAGTTACTTACCCGCTAGTGTTTGCTCCTGTCCAGCTGGCATGTCGAGAGACTGGAGAAACTGCAAGGATGATCCAACAGTGGGCGGGCTCATTCCAGACCCGGAAGAACGAAACGAACTCGTAGACGACTCAAACAGGCCGGCAACCCATGAATTAAAGATCATTGTGTAGACCACGATTTGTTTTGGAATTTCAATACATACTGTTTACACTTAAATTTGGTCGTTAAATTTATATTAAGTGTGTTTTAACAGTAGAATGAATAAATATGATAAATGAATGAGGAATAAGAGAACCGATAAGCAAATAAGTCGAGCATCAGCCTTCTATGGGCCGCTCGCTGGACCGAGTATGGGACCGGGACATAGCAGTCCTTGATAAGTAGCTCACCTTTGGTGGTTCCATTGCCATTGGTTACATTACCAACATTGCCAAGCAACGGTTAACTAATGGAGAGCATGAGTGTTGTAGGTTTGTGTTACAAGGTCGTGAACCGCTAACCCACCACTAGCAAGACCTCCAAAATCTGTGAACTAGATCAAGTAGATTTGTTACACTACTACGGTTTTATTTTCGCAACTGTAATATTACTAGCGAAGGTGAGATTTTATAGTGCACTAATTTAATCCATTTACCTAGTAATAAAATTATATTAGTATATTGATCATGACTTGAGTTATTAATAATTTAATATTCAAATTATTCATTATTACACGGGTAATCCTCAATAGTTTCCTTTTTCAAGCAATCGGTATTATAATATTTCTCTATCTTTAAATTTAAATTTGTTATTATTACCATGTTTTATTTAAATAATTAATTTGGTCAACAGATAACTGATACTAACCATGACTGGATCTAAAAAGAAATGTAGACAGAAAAATGTTGATTATTTGAAGTTTGGCTTCATTCCATCATTATCCGACAAACAATTGCCTTTGTGCCTTTTATGCAAAAAAATTTTAAGCAATGACGCTATGAAACCATCTAAGCTGGAGAATCATTTGAGAAGATGTCACCCTGATAAAAAAAGATAAAGATTTGAAATACTTTCAAATATTCAAAAAGAAACTTCTGAAGAAACCAACGCTGGAAAAAATGTTTGCTTCGACGTCACAAAGAAACGACGATGGTTAGCGGGCGTCCTACAATATCTCGCTACTTATAGCAGAATCCGGTAAACCGCATACTATCGCGCAGTTGCCAATCTCATAACAAAAAAAAGAAACAAACTGGACATCATTAACTGAGAAGATCTGAGATTATATCTTACTAAATTGATCCCAAAAGTTGAAAATTTATAATTGAAGCACCAAGGTCATGCCTTCCATTAAATACATTTATTTTTTGCTTAGTTATTTTATGTAACAGATACATAATTTTAATTGCGTTTATTTTAATTTGTATTTAATTAATAAATGTATAAAACTTAAAATGTTTTTTTTATTTTTTCACAAAACACTTCACTACAGTTAGAAATTTAAATCTTTCAGTAGCAGAAGGTCTACCCAAAACCGAAAAACATGGCAAGTAATCTACGAGAGAAAAGTTCGGAAACCTCTGATCTGGATGAATAACATTTTTATTTTTACGTAATTTATTTAATAATAATATGTATTAAACGATAACGCCAATAAAAAACCTTTCGTACGATATATTTCGATAGCACAGCTATCATCTTCAGGTACTCAAAACCAACTAAAAATATTATGAATTAACATTTAATTTAAACAAATTATTTTTTATTAATTTAATTTTTTAATAAATAAATATTTTTAAAAATATATTTTAAATTTTTTAGAATTTTGTTGAGAAGTTTTAATAGTTATTGGGAACGAGTGATATGTGAAGCATTGCTGATAAGGTCATTGGATCCAAAGATTAATGTGCAGAGTGCTGTGACTACGAATGTTTTGAATGTTTTTAAATAGTTTACGTATGTTAAATCATGTTTGTTTTTTTTAATATTATTAAAATAATTGAAAATTTTAAATTACATTAATTTTTAAAAATTAAAATATAAGTAAAAAATTTAAAATTTAAAATTAATTTAAAATATATTTTTAAAAATATTTATTTATTAAAAAATTAAATTAATAAAAAATAATTTGTTTAAATTAAATGTTAATTCATAATATTTTTAGTTGGTTTTGAGTACCTGAAGATGATAGCTGTGCTATCGAAATATATCGTACGAAAGGTTTTTTATTGGCGTTATCGTTTAATTAAATCGTTGCCAAATTTATTTAATTATTTATTAATAATATGTATGATCTTAACAATTTGAACGAATAACATTTTAATTTGTACACAATTAATTTCACAATAATTTGTAAGATCGTAACAATTTGAATGAACAGCATTTTTACACAATTTATTTTGACCTAATTCAAAGCCGCATTGAACATTGATCTAACATATAGCTATAAAATTAAATCATTTAAACGTGTAGGGTTAATTAAATTGTAAAATCAAATCTATCAAACGTATGTAAACTAAATTTTATTTATTAGTTTTTTTATTATTAAAAATGTGTAGATATAACAGCGTGAAGAAATCGAATTTAATAAAATATAAAACTGAATCAGAAATTCTAATTGAAGGAAATACCATTTACTGTTTCTGAAATCTAAATTTACATCCTTTGGCACAATCAACGTGATCATTCATCGTTTCTTTCTTGTACCAAGAGTTCTAAAGCTATTCCGTCTTCTAATTTTCTACTGAATCCCATCACGGATAATCGAATTCCAAAATTTCTGAAGACATCAACATCAGGGCGAGATGCATTAGTCATAGATCTAAACGAGTTTTCCACTATCAAATTTTATGGGATGTCGTGCCATGTAAACAAAATTTCAAAACCCTAGTTTTTGCCCAACATATGTATATTGAATTATCGAGCTTATTTAATTGTATTTTTAGCAACTGTCCTTTGCATTTGTTGGTACACGGGTGGACATTACTTAGCCCACATTCGACCATACCTCCGTGTCCTTAACAAATCTCCCACTAACATTACACTAAAGTCCTCATTTCCACTTCCGCACTTTTCGTCCTCAATGTTCAATCATTAATCATCTACTAAAATATACAGTTGAAATCAGTTTAGCCGTTTGGCTGGTTTCTCTCTAATTGGATCATTATATTTATTCAAATTACGTTAAATTTTAGTACGAATGAAACAGTTTACATTTTAAACTAATATTATCCTACCTTATTATTGTTTTAATTAATCAATCACTTTTAACTATTAATTTTAGATTTGAATTTTAGCTTATTTAAATAAGAAAAATGTTTAATTTTTTCATGCTAATTATAAAATAATTTTAACTAATGGTAAACACCGTAGTAGTGAATCCTAAGTGGGTGACTTAAATAATTGGGAGTAAGGAGTTAAGTTGGAATTTTATTGGATTTCCAGTTGCTAGTTTTCCCTACAAAATTTTATTTTATATTATTACATTTTAGCGATTCTTAGTTTCCTCTCTCTACCTTTGTATACCATTATTAATCTTTAATAATAAAGCTTTAATGAAACTTCAGCAATAAGCTAATTCGACGAGAGTTCAACTAAATAGTTCCCAATTTTTATCTGAATTGCTTTGAGTTTGCTTAAATCTTTTGATTGTAAACCTCTGGATCTATGTCGGATTATAGTCCCAGTTGCCCGACCTCCAATTATCGTTTTTTGTTCATCCAGCATCGCCTTATATAACGCGATTTTCGCGTGTTTATTTTTATGTGGTAAAACAAAGTATTCAGTTTTTTAATTAAAATCATGTTATTTTTTCAAATTTGCGGCGCTTGATATTTGTTTTGATTTATTTAATAATTAAATTCTATTTTGTATTTAATTGTTTTATTTTCTACTTAATTTTTGATGTTTTAAGTTAAATTTCTTAACTTTAAATTTTATTTGTTTGTTTCGTGTTTTGAAGAATTAAAGAAAAGCAATGTGATACCAGTTACAAGATAAAAATGGAAAGTTGGTAGAAACGTTTTGGATTGATGTAAGATTGTAGATGAGTAAAACATAAGTATAGTGTTCATTACAAGGTTTAATGATGTTAAAGATCGTGAAAAATTACGTGACCAAGTAGCAGAATGATTATTTAATTTTAATCACAATGATCAGAGCGACCAAAAAATTAGCCAAATTTATGACTTTTTATTTACTTTTTAAGTGTTTCACGTAGTAATGGTATTTACTTTTCGTATTGCATTTATCCATCACGTAATTGATATCAACTGTTGTTTAATTGTAATCGTAACCATAATAAGTTTTCCTATAATTTCATTATTATACTGTAATAATTATGATGAATCATAACCAGTACCGGATTTTCCTATAAGTTAAGAGGGGCCTATATTCAAATTGTTAGCAAAATTAAAATTACACTATTCTAAAAACAGTGAACACGGAAACACTGAACCGAAATTAAGGAGAAACTCTAAGCATATGACTAATAAACTTGTAAAAATGTATAAGTTAAGATCAACACATTCGACTCATTTGATAACACGACGTTCGTTTATATTCATGTCAGTTCGGTAATAGAAAAGATTTTTATTTTAAGAGTGCGTCCACGATTATTTCATTTCACTTTTTTAGTTCAGTAAGTTCAATACGCTCTTAAAGTGTTTATGGACTATTGAAAATTATTTTCTTTTGTGACAATATGTTCATTTAGAAGAATTCTATGTTAGTTCTTTGCATGTTTTAATTTGTATATTATACATGTAATTTACGTGTTTTATTTTATATTTTCATGATTATGTATACATAATTGATTATTCATAATTGCTACTTTTTTCGACGGTATAAATAACAATTCCATACAATATTGATTGAAAAATGAAAATTTATTTTTATTATTGAATTAAAGATATTTCGGAAATATTTTTTTTAAATTGATTAGTGTTTGAAATTCAAAAATTAACATTTATTATTTTATAAACAATGACTATTATAAGAGAAATTAGTTTTTAGAGTACTTCAATTTATTATTTGGTAATGAATTGTTTATCAAAATTTTTGATAAACAATAGAAAACTTAACAAAGTTCAAATTCGTAAAATGTTAATTTTTTGTATTAATTTTTATTTATGAACAGTTATTAACAATTCAAATATTTTTGACTATAAGTTAAACATTTATTTACAACTTTAATGTTTTGAAAACTGTAATCATTGAATATTTTATGAAACACTTCGTGAATCGGCAGTGTAAAGGTATTTTATTAACATTTATTTATTGCAATATTAATCTAAAAAAATTTTTTTAAAAACTTGTAGTCCTATCAACAAAATCTGAAGTGTGCTGTTTATTAAAGTTTATGAAAGCAGATGATTCTTTTTAATAATTTGTATATTTTGCATCTGCTTCATTTAAATAAGGTAAATTATAACTATATTAGTAACTTTATTTTTTAAAAAACCAAATATGTATTTTTAAAAATGAATCAATAACTTCATTAAATTAATTAAATTTATTAATAATTCTATTTTTTATTATTATTTTATGATGTGTTACTATTTTTGTTATTTTGTGATTATGTATAAAATGAATTAATATTGATACATGACAAATATACATAAATGAATTAAATACCGCAAAATAAAAAGCATATCTTATTTTTTATTTTAATAATCCGGATAATTAATTTTTATGTATTCGATATCCGGATAATCAAATAGTTCGGATATTTAGAAACCCTAGTAGGAGGTAAAGGAGTTGTTGAATCTTTAAATTTTACAGTTTTTTTTAATTAAATATGCTTAAATTATAGAATGATATGGATTTGTTTAGTTAAGGTAATTGTGCTGTTTCTTTATGTTGGAATTTCTTAAATTAGATGTTAAGATGGGTTTTAAATATAACTTAAAATGTCTTGGAAAAATCAAAAACAACTATTACAATATTGTAAGTAGTGTTGTACCATAATATAATTTTTCATACTTTAACTTTAATTTTTAATTTGAACTTATTCTGGATGACCGTGAATATTTTTAAATCCACACGGCAGGTCCCCAAAGCTAAATATTATATATGATAATCATTAAAATTTGGAAGCGGTTTGTTGAGGTTGTCGGTGAAATTAAGTATTATCAATTATCGATCTGACTCCAAGTGTGTCTTAAAATATCAGTAACAATGACAAAATCTTCAATATTCTCAATATTTATTGTTTATCACAATTACAATCTATTCGACTTCGCGAACACAATTACACAAAGGGTTCAACCAATCAAGATTTAAAAACAGAACTTATTACGTCACACAGTAGTAATAGCCCAATCGATAACTGACCAGCTGTCTCTTTCATCAAACTCCTCAATATACTCGTATCAATAGACTTTAGTTGCTTTCTCTTGGTTATTTTAACTTTATTGCTTGTTCATGGGTATTTGTTGTAATTTCCCATTTGGGTCATAGGCTTTTATAGGTGATTACTTGTTGACAATTTTCGGCATCTTTGACAAATGTCATGATAACCAAATTTTTCATTTTTCGACTGACCATCAACTTTTTATTTTGAATGATAAGAAAATTCCATCAGGTAGTAGCTTGTTAATAATTTTTGGCATCTTTAACAAATTAACTTTTCCATTTATCGACTGCACTCATAATCTACTTCTTATCTTGAATGATAAGAAAATTCCATTCCCAAATTGTTTTTCTCCTCTTCTATTTGTACTAATTAATTAAGAATGACCTTGTCCGTATTTCTCTGTTTAACTTTATTCAGTATTTCTCTTCTCAATTTTAATTTCTTGTTCTCAATTTTTCTTGTCAGAGTTCCGGGACGACATACTCTCCAATTGTTATCTTTTCCCCAGATTATTTCATTTATTCTAATGAATAATTTTTTTTGTTATTTAGGTGTCCTCAACATATCCCCCCCTTTAAAAGAAATTCGTCCTCGAACAATATCATAGGTCACTTTAGAATATTTCCACAAATTTATATCTCACTCAATTTTAACGAGGTAGCCATTGATTATCTCAAATTTTGTGAATCAAAGTTTTAATTATAAAAAATCGGACATTCACAAAGGAAACAATAGGATATCTTAATACTAATCAAATCTTGCGACTAAATAAATGAAATTAATGGTAATCAAATGATAATGTCTATTTAATATACAATACCACAACCTCAATCTGAAAGTATAATGTGCCAAGACATACTCACACAAGTTTTACTAGAGTTAACAATATACTAATATCAACACTGATAACTTTATAACCTACTTCAAACGTCACAATTAATACCACAAAGAAAGTGTTGATACATAATAATAATAATAATAATTATAATAATAATAATAATAATAATAATAATAATAATAATAATAACAATAATAATAATAATAATAATAAATAATAATAAAAATAAATAATAATAATAATAATAATAATAATAATAATAATAATAATAATAATAATAATAATAATAATAATAATAATAATAATAATAATAATAATAATAATAATAATAATAATAATAATAATAATAATAATAATAATAATAATAATAATAATAATAATAATAATAATAATAATAATAATAATAATAATAATAATAATAATAATAATAATAATAATAATAATAATAATAAAAAAAAAAAAAAAAAAAAAAAAAAAAAAATAATAATAATAATAATAATAATAATAATAATAATAATAATAATAATAATAATAATAATAATAATAATAATAATAATAATAATGAATTGTGGGAAACAGGATATTAGGATCAAACAAAGAAGGAGTAAAAAGAGAAAGACTTTGCGAATTTTGTTTTATAAATGATCAGGATCTTGTTAAGATCTAAATATTTCACATTTTATTAAATATTACAGAAATTGGTTTACAGTTATTTATTAAATTTAAGTTTATATAAATGATTACGCTATCGACAAAAAGTATTTTTACGTTTATCTAATAATAATAATATAATAATTCAGGCACTTATTTGCTTTAATAACATTGCTTTATGTTTTTGCATTTAAAATTTATCAGTCTTTCACATTGAAAGTTAAAATTTAATCACTCTGTTTGTGTTCGTGAAGGAAGTCAAGTTGAGTGTATTGCACTTTAATGAGAAAAGGATTGCTGCTGTTGACAATTCAGTAATCAATAAATTGGCTAAGTTATTCCCGAGTACAGACAGTGCAATAGCATTAGGTGAAGAAGCCACCTCACATCATGACGTTATAGATGCAAATTATCAATTAAATCCAGCCATGGAACCGATTGAAAGCAAAGAAACAATGATTTTCCAGCTCGGTTTCCGGCGGTTTTCATCGACTCCGATATATTCAGAATAATTCTCCGCATCAGATCAGTCAGGCGATAAAGGAAAGAGCGAATTTTATGGATTTGGATAAGTACGGGTTGATAACTTTCGGTCCAGCGAATGTTCTCCATTTTGATTTATTTTTATTATTTCTGGATTAATTATATCTATTGTTTTTTAATATTATGATTTTATTGTTTTTTATGGTTTAATTAATATGATAATTAATAGTCCATTTCGTTTTATTGGAAGATATGGGGAGATTTATGCTATTCAAGCGAAAACTGCAAACTTAAGCATCATCAACACACCAATCAACCATCTCGTACTTCCTTTACTTCATGTGTTCGATCAATCATAAACAACAAAATGATACAGATTCCTCATTGACAAATTTGAACCAGTAATAATAATAATAATAACGCCACTTATAATAATATCACTACTAATAATTTATTATCCTTTTTCAATAATAATAATTATAATACCGAAAATAATAATCAAATTCTAAATACAATGAATATCAAAAGTTAAGAACCATTAACCACATATATCTTGGCAACGAGAATGCAAAGTTTTATATTTCTAATAAAGAAGTAAATTTTATTGAAGACTTTCATTGGTATACAAACATCATTATCCAAGGATACAAGATGATTTCATACAACATTAAAACTACTTACAGGTTTCAAATAAATATTGCAATGTAAAATAAAAATGAGTTCTTAAATTTTTTAAGTGTTAAAAATTATGAAAATGGCTGTTGTTTTTATACTAATTTCGTACTTGGGTGCGACCAATCAGCGAAATTTAAACCTTTTCCGGCAATTTTTTCGGGTTTTTAATAGCTTTTATTTATTTAAATATTTTTATCTTTTTCTATTTATTCTTCTCTATTTTTTAATATTATTTTCTTTAAATTTACATTTACATTTTTATTCTCTTTTAATTCTTTTATTCTGGTCGCCACTTCCGCCTGTGTATTTTCTAAACCTTGTTTTGCAAGGTTTTGGGCGGTTTTATGTTTTACGTTATGGTTTTGTATACATTTGTAAGCGTTTTTAGAAAATTTATTAATATTTGTTTTTTATTGTGTTATTTTTTAATTTGTTTTAATTGATGTTTTTATTTAATTTTTTATTTCTGCTTGAGGTGCGTGTGTATGTTTTCATCAGCCATTTTTATAATTCGGAAAAATATTTTATAATTAAACTTCAATTTTTGTTTAAATTGTGGCTTCTAGCACAACATAAGTTGAAAGTAACCGCATTTGTTTGGTCGGAATTTCAGAGTTTCTGAGTCTGTATATTTTACTCCTAGTGTCAGAGATGAGGACAAGGTCATCGGCATATGCCAGTATACTAATGTTGTGGTTGTTTATAATGGGTGGGTGATCACATGTTTTTCAGGATGAAGTCGATAGAGGTTAAAGCGTGTCATTGGAGAGATGGCAGCCTTGTTTGACGCCAATGTTAGCTTGTATTTGTTTGGTGCGCTTATCGTCACATTCAAAAGTTGTGTAGCAGTTATTGTACATGTCTTTAATTAAATTTATTGTTTTACTATTCAGCTTCGACATTGACAAAGTATGCAGATCATGTCGTGGATGACGCTTCTAAAGGCATCGGCGACATCTAACCAAACAATATTTATGTCCTTTCCATTCCTTTGCCTGATTGATAACTGTGTTGTGTTCTGCGCATCCATCAGGGATTCCAACCGCCGTCTGGTTCCTACACAGCAGCTTTCCTCGCTTGATTCAGGCCAGAAGTCTGGTGTTGAGGATTGAGGTAAAGAGTCTGTAGGTTATGTCGAGGATGGCAAGCGACCTCCAAGAGGATACTTCATGCGGTGAACGTGTTCTTTGCAAGATTTTATAATTAGCAATCAATTCGGAACCAGGCAGAAAACCGGCAAGAGAAATAACGTTGAGTCGCTTGGAGAACCTCGAAAGGAAATTCAGATGGGAAGCGTACATGGCTAGACGGTGATTGGCTCACATAAATGTCGATATCGCAAAAGGAGTGATACCGAGCACAGATGGCTTCGCTCCGGATTACGGAGTCTCATTCGAGTTAGATGATCCCCGTTACTCAATATGGAAGCACCAACATAGCTAGTCCTACCGAACAGATTAATTCAACCGGCCTTATTGGAGCGTTTAAGCCATCGACAACGGGAGGATCACGCCTATGACCGACGTCTTCCACAATGGAAATACTTCGAAAATACAAACAACAAATCTATTGGTCATTAAATGAAAGAAGCTAATTGGGAAATTTAATAGCATGATGTTTTCGGTATTCATTTTCTTGTGTTGATTTTGTATTTTGTACTTGCAATTCCTCGTCGTAATATTAACCATAAAAATTAACCTTATAATAATCAAGTAATGTGTAGTGATAACATCTATAAGTTTTAGAGTTAAAAAAATTTTTAGAGACATTGCAATACTAATTATGATGTTTTATATAATAAAAAATATGGATATAAACGAAATACGCTAGGACAATCTGAATAATAACCCTTTATGGTCTAAATAGTTTATTTGAATTTTATTTGGATTTTTAGATATGGATGCGACTCGAATACTCAGCCAAAAGCTAAAGAAACTATGACAGGCAAATACGGATATGCACCAACAATTGCTACAACTATGCCGGGAGATACAGGAGGTCAAAGCCAATTGGTTCAAATCAACGCGAGTCAAGCTGCTGTATCAACGCCTCACCGCGGCTCAGCAGAGTGGAAAGACGAAAAAGCGTTGACTCAGGCTCAGCGAACCCAAATTGGAGGGTTAGAAGTCGCGCTCTTGGGGTGCCAAGAAGGGAGTGCAGTAACCTACCAACTGATTTTGCCCGACACAACTCACGTATCGTAATCAGAGTCGACCGGATGGGTTGAAAAAAATGACAATCCCATTCAAGGTCGGGTAGGGCAGAGCGAAATCGGAGACGACTCCAGCAATTCAATAATGAAAACTCATTAGCAAAATTTTTCCTTCAGAAATTTCTTAAATTACACCGTCTAAGTTTTATTAATGAATTAGTTGAAATAAGGTTGCTTTAAATTGAATTAGTAAATAACGAAAAGGGAACCAATGCCATTTAAGCATGTTTTTCAACAGTAATAAACGCTAACATTTACAGATAAACTTAGTGAGACCTTAAGGGAACTCTACTCCGGACGTATGCATGGGATCGATAGTAACATTAAGTAGACGTAAGTCCTTCTATCGGCCGTCAGGAACCCGAAAGCGAGATTATAACAAGGAGTAGTCTTAGAAATGGGGCTCACCTGCTTGTGGACTCTCGGCTGCGGTATACAGTACCAACATGAGCTTGCTCATGGGTATACCGTGGTAAGGTCAAAATTGTGGGGCGTCTGGGAGAGCAAAAATTTACCCTAGAGAAGTCAAGAGTTGGTTGGAGAAATGGATTAAACTAGACGAGCATAGATTAAAACAAAATTAATTCTACCCAGTACGCCAACATTATTATTATTACTATTATTATTATTATCATCATTATTATTATTGTCCTTAGTACTAATGTTATTATTACTATTATTATTACCGTTTTATTATGATTATGGTTAATTATTAGTATTAATATTATTAACATGTCCGCGCGTACTGTTACGAATATTATAGTCAACCTTATGAATATTAGTATTACCAATTTGGTTGTTTATTAGTAGAGAATATACTTAATTGATAAACCTCAACATTAATTGAACCGAACCCCGTTCAAATCATGATTAATTTAATTACTAGGGAGACCACTGACCTTATCATTAATTCACCTCGAATCATACGTACCATTAGCATCAATACCCCCCTCTAATTATTTACACCGTGCTAGGATGGTTCTACAACCCCCATACCACTACTGATATCGGCCCCACTCATACCGTCATCTCGATTACGATTTATCTCACGATTACCTCACCGACGTCCCAGTATGATTCTCAGACAATTGTATATAACGCTATCTTTGTTTAAATATAGATCCTCTCCGAACAGCGAATATGTCAGATCTTCCCAGAATACCACGATTGTCTCCCTCAATAATTGCCACCCGTCAGAAGCTGGAACAACTCGAAAGGGACCACGCAGTCCTTCAAGCGAAATATCAAAAATAAAAGGGAACCTGGAGCTCGCCCGAAGCCACCCACAAATTATTCCAAAAAATCTCTCGCCTATCTCGGGCCAGAGATGATCTGGTGGTTGTATCACGCAGCCAGCGAATTCTCATCGCTGAACAGAGTGCCGCACTCAGGCGGATATTTACGGATGCCGAGCTCAGAGCTCGTTTACCGGGATGTAGTTGGGCCCAGGGCCTAAATATTATTCCAGCCTAGCACCTCCCTTCAAATCCAACTCCACCTCCAACCATTGAACCTCCACAGAATGTAGTGACAGAATCAAGGCCCGGAGTATCCCAACGGCGGCCAAATCGAAATCGCCGTCGCCGCGAACGACGCCGAGCAGAGGCCAACCTGCTTAGGGTGACTGAAACAACGGGAACAACCAGCAGAGAAAATGATCCGCCTCCGGCCTACCAAGAGTTTGAATTTCCAGATTTCGACCCTGATATCGTATACGCCCCGGCCGTAACAACTCACTCTCCACCTCCATCTATCTATATCGATTTAGTGGAGGAAGTAATCGAAACTCCACTATTAAATCACTCGTTGGAGCAATTAGGTCTCGATTTAGAAGAAATTGCCGTTCTTAGTGGACGCGTTCCGACGAGTCCTACCCCTGCTAGTAATCTCAGAACCTCAACCCAAATGGGACCAAGTTCAACCACCAATTCTCCTCTCACCGACTACCGAAACGCCGATGTCTGCCGGTGGACATCGACTCGGAAAACTAAGTCGATGCCGGGCGAGATTTGTCACGATAACCTGCTCCTCGTTTTGCAATACATCTATCGTTTATAACACGGAGCCTATTAATCACTGATGACTTCCCTCAAATCGTTTACTCTGTGTCATAGTTGTTTTCTTGTAATTGAAATTGTGTGATTACACTTGTGAATCGTTCTTGTCCTTTGTATGTATGTACCTAATTTATTTATATGGCGATAAAACAATTTTAATAAAAATTTTCTATTAAATTAATAATGAATAGCTAGATTTAAGACAATAATAGGATAATGTTGAACTAATAGTTAATTAAAAGGGGATAACTAATGACACGTCTACTACGGGAAAAACGGTCTACCGAACAACAATGCTAAACTGGACTAAAATTATTCGGAGATTCTCACAATTCCCGAAATAAGATATGAGTAAACTCAAGCGGTTCCAGGCAAATTTAACTTTAAGATAGAGAGTGTAAGTCCTTCTAACGGCAGCCACGAACTGGGAAACGAAGGTCCTTCGATAAGTAATATTAGAAATAGCGCTCACCTGCTCGAAGGGCATTCGGCTGTTACGTACAGTGCCAGCATGATTTCGGTCATGGGTACGTAGCAGTACATTTAACACTAGATTTACCAGCATATTTGATATACCTAGTTCTACCATATAAAAAACCGTCATTTTGACGGGCTCGGTAGTTCTAGTGTTAAATCGTGAAGTGTACGTGGAAAAGACAACCCTAGATTGTAGGTAGGATGGTTATCGACCAGGAATATGAGTTAGTTAGCGACTAAGTTTTTCCGTACATCCAACAAACCTATGGATTCATAATGAAAAACGAACTCGCTCGCTTCTAAACAAGATTAATTTGAAAGCTGGCCTTCATTTAATCTTTTTAGACCTGGATAAAGTTGAAACATTTCTTCGTTTGAAAACTTTCGATTAGGTCGATAAAGATTAAAAGATACTGGGATCGTGTCATTTATCTTGTAAAATGGCCAAAATCCAAGACATGTCGATATATTAATCGACTGATTCAAACTGGGGACCCGAACTTATATGATTCAGATTACTATGGAAGGGCTATTAAACTCCTCCAAACTCTAACTAAAACTTATACAATGTGCACAATGAGATTAATATCAACTTTACTAATGTGATTATAATTAATGATCAATTAGTTTTTGCAGAAATCGACTACGCATTCAACTGGAACAATGGCGGTCAAAATGACGAACTAAATTATGGACACAGATCCTCTGCTTACTCGGGCAATGATACTCATCGCGCGAGGCTGTTTCATCCGGAATACTACATCGTCCTCTCCCTGCACCCCATCTGACTTCGGCTTCAACTGTCAACGGTAACTTTAATAATTCTTACTTGTATAAAAAACACATTAATACCAATCATAGTAATGAATCTTTAATTGTAAATAAACCTCCTAATAATAATATAAATTAAAAAACCCATAATGATAACTACAAAAACTATGCCAACATTGTTAAAGGTGGGAAAACTTATCTCCAAAATGAGAAACAATCCAAAGTTACTGAACCCACTATGAGGTTTAATATATATAAAGATCATAACTCTGCACCTCAAATGGAAATGACTAACCAAACCAATTATTTGAAGAAAACTGGACAATTAACAATCCAAAACATCAATGATTTTAAAAAATCAGCCAACTACAAGACAAATTATAAACCTTCTAATAATTATATTCCTTCTGATGATTACAATTTAGCAACAAGATTTAAAAATTCTAATTCTATCAATAAATGTAATAGTAGTTCTAATAAAGATTCTTATTTGGAACCAAATTTCAATTATACTTATAACTCTAATTTGAATAAATTTAATCCTAATATACAAAATATAGCAAATTATAATTTACCAAATTATATAAACGCTAATGATAATTTTAACAATAAAGTTAAAAATATGCAATAAAAATTCTTATTTGAAATCCAATTTTAACTTCACAAATAATCATAATTTAAATAAATAAAATTTACAAAATATTAATTTTAAAGAAATATCTTATCGTAATTTAGAATTTAACATTAAAAATTTTGATGATAAATTTAATAAAAATCTTGAATTAAAATTTAAGCATTTCCAATTTCACTTTGATAATTACTTTCACAAAATGCCCAGTGATTGCTACAGTTTGTTTTACCAGAGGCTTGGAAATTCAGAATTTTTAAAAAAATGACTAATTATAATGGTGAAAAAATTTAATGCTAGAACAAGCAGCTCATCGGCCTGTGGCCGATTCACAAACTCAATGGCGGGCTTAATCTCTGACAAGTGTAATGAATCTGATATGCAACGCACCAACAATAATACTGAATCAATAAACACCGTACAATTACTACTGATAACCTCATACAAATCTCAAATGACCAAGACCAACTAAATACACCCAAATTAATCAAACAACCCCAACACACATCAAACAATCAATTAAAAATTCTATCCAGACAGCTCTGGAATAGATTCAATGCTGATAATTCCTACATCAATGTAATCAAGAAAATCAATAGTACAAAAGATTCTACGTCCTAACAAAATACATTACAGGTGGACACACCTATTATCTACTAATCAACCTAGTACTGTCATTACGAAAAACATAAACCACATTAATCGATATACTATGCTACCTGACCACAACCCAAACAAAGAACCCTTCACGAAACATACACCTGCACCTACAACCAACACCCATACAATACTATCACCAACTCGCCCGTCACAAAATAAAGTACAACAACTACCAGCTGATACTGACCAATCCCTACTACCTTCTGAACCTAAGCCTACAATCACTACTGCAAACTTTAAACCATCAATCAAAAATACTAATGACACAACACACAACGATGATCATTTCCCAATGGTAAATGTTAGTATACACTCAACACTCCATAAAAATTCACCAATAACTCATTCCATGAAACCTCATGACCAAACACTCACAGTCAACAACCTTAACAACACTTTGCAACATAACTTCCAACACCTAACACACCCTCACTCATACCAAACCATAAAAAATCCAACGAAACACCCTTCACTTTTAATAAGAGATAAACGCGTTATCAACCAAATGCACACGCTATTAATTCAAAAGGAAACCGATCTCAGTCAAAAGCATCTTAACATAACCACCACATTAAATAACATAATCCAAACACAACAACTATCTTATGTCGAATACCAAATTAAAATTGACACATTATTCCAACAAATGTTAGTGCTCCAAAACAAACTTATAAATAACCCCCTCTCCCAAATTACCGATGATACCGACATAGATGAAGTTAAAGTTTCACAAGCTTAGTCAACACATGTGACCTCCAGCAATAACACACCACATCTATTTCACCAACCTGATGACAAATTAGTGAAACCATGTGCCAAAGATATAATTACCTGTATGGTAGAAAAAAATAGGTTAAAATGTTCGCTTAAGTGCCACTTTCGGATACTACTGTTTCAAGGCGTATTAAGGACATGGCAAATTACTAAAAAAACTTTTTAAAAATGGTATCCATGGTTTTTCCCTTCAGGCGGATTAATCAATAGATGTTGCTGGATTAGCAATCTTATTTGTTTTTTGTACGATACTCTACTGAAGAAAAAGCTATTCAAAAAATATGCTTATTTGTAAAGCTCTATCCAGCAGAACAACAGGTGAAGAAATTTTTTAAATAGTTGATTTATATTTCAAAAAACACCATATATCGTGGGATTTATGTCACCATGTATGCATCTATGGATGGAGCAAAGGCAATGCTTGGCAGCTTGAAAGGGTTAGTTGCACGCATAAAACAAAAAAAATCACTATGTTAAGAATAGCTATTGCTGTCTTCATCGACACGCTGTTGAAGTCAAAAAAAATGCCAGAAGAACTGAAAGCTGTTCTTAATGATTGTGTTAAAATTGTAAATTTTATAAAATCAAGACCATTAAATTCCAGGTTATTCACTTTGTTATGTGAAAATATGGGAAGTTTGGACAGAACATTATTGTAATTGTGATGCCTTTCAATTACAAATGAAAGAGAAGAACAGATAGATATCTTAACTGACTTCACATTGAAATCAATATTTATTGCAGGTGATATTCTGAATTTTTGGCTCCAAATTTATAGCTAATACCCCACCCAATCTTCCCAAACAAGCAATTAAAAATCTAATGCGATTTGTTAATACTTCTATGTGTGAAAAATCTTTCTCACTATATATTGCCATGAAAACCAAATATAGAAATAGACTGGGTGCAGAAGATGACTATGGCTATGCACTGCAGTTGAACATAGTTTAAAGTTTAAACAGGTTCCTTTATTTTGTTGCATTAGTCGGTTTCCTTTAGATTATACTGTTTCGATTATATCAGTGAAAATCTAAACAATTATGATTTGCGGTAATAATAATAATTTGTTGTGTTGAGTTATTATTCTGATTGAGAACACGCTCAGTAATAATAGCAAAAGCTAAAATAAAGTCAACAGAACTGCAAAGATATTATTAGTATTATTATTACATCAGCTATTACTCAACAACATTTATAAATATTTGAATAATAAATATTTTTCGAGAAATTCGAATCTTTTCACAGATTTATTAAATCTTTCCAGGATTTCACAATATATCAAAGCAAAAAATGGTGATTTTTATTTTCCAAGAAATTATATTAAGGAATTAGGCTGAAAGATTATTTAAAACTTTATGTAACAAATTAGCAATGTTATCTTAATTCAAATAATTGACTTTTGAAGCATGCAAAAATATGAAACAAATTACCAGTATGTCTAATTTTGGAAATTATCAGTCAACTTCTTCCTTATTTGTCAAAGCTGTATATTAGCTCCAAGCTTGAAGAATAATTCTGCTGATGATTTTCCGATTCCAGAACTAGCATCTTAATATAATGTATTTATCATACCTTTTTATATTTACTAGTTACTAATTATCGATGCATTTTAAAATTTAATTGAAATTTGTGAATCATTTTAAAACTTGGAATTGAAAGAAACAGTACTAAAAATAAATAAGTTTAATTAAATCACAGAATTATAGAAATTATTTAATACTTGAAAACTTTATTAAGATGAGTTCACTTTTCAGGTTAAATATTAAAACAAGGCATTTCAAATACAATAACCATTTTAAAAAACCATTTAATACATTATAACTTTTAGCAAAAAAAGAATTTAAGAGATAACAATTAGACGTATCTTTTTAAAATCCAGACATTACAATTGTTTTCGTTAAAATTTATTGTACATAACGTAGTGAAAATTCAGAATATTGGAATTGTCAGTCAGAAAGCCAAAAATAAATATAACTTGGGATCAAAGGATTAAAGGCTAGACAGGGTAGAGTGGATGTTACAGTGCTTTAGAAATATTAATAGCGGCAACAAATCAAGGACCGATGATTATGAAATTTATCCAGTTGGTTTTTATGTCATTGTGCAGCATTCTATATACGCTGGATGGCTTCATTTTATTGAACACGATTGACCAGAGAGAATTCGGTGGAAATTGTTTTTGAAATTTAAAATATTCATCAAATTTATTCTCTACAGCAAAGGATTTCATATTGGTGTAAAAGTTTCAATTGTCAATGCAATTAGGTACCAAATCTACAAAAGGAATGAATGAGCATTTTATTTAGAAATTATACTAGAAAAAATCATTTAGAAATCATGTTTTCTTTACATTTAAAATAAAAGAATAGAAATCATACACGATAATTTTGCACTTATAGCAATCGAGTGTATCCTTAGAAGCTATTCTGTATTAAATAAACATTTCCAAATCAGCGTATACAATTATAGATAATAGGGGAATCTAAAATAAAATTATATTTTTTTATTATTAAAGTCAATTTATCCCTTACATAACTTATAGCCAAAATTTCTCATATCAAAAAAGTTGAAGTGATGAAGATTGGAAAACACTTGCAAAGCCCTTAAGCGTGGAGAAAGAAACTGAGAAAAAATCAGCAAATCTCTGAAAAATATCTTGGTGGAAAATGAAAAAAATAGAAATTACTGATAAGAAAAGATTTGTATTTATGCAACAGTATATTGAATAAAATTCCAGTATAACTTTAGAACTTAGCGAAAAAATTCAAAATGATAATAATAGTTTTGTTTCTACAGAATGCTTGAGAACACATTCAGATAACTTTTTAAATATGTTGCAAGACACTGGAAGAGATAACAAATAATGAAATAACAAAGATTGAATGTAATAAAAAAAACGAGGTAATTACGCTGAGGCCTTCTATCTTGTCAATCTTACAATATATCCATACTTTACATTAGTGACTCTCAAAAAGTTTGGGATTACAACCCAGTTTGAAATACAAATTTCTTTTGACACCATTATTATAAGAGTTTTCACCGTTCAAGCCATCTGATATTTTTGAAATAAATAACACCTTGTGATATATTACTTCGCTACGACCCCCTTAAATAATTTCACTAAACAAATTTTAACTTACATACCATGAACAAAAGTTTGATCTAGATAAAGAATTTGATCCACTCATATTACAACAGGTGTAGAGGTGTATAGAAAAAAATTTGGATGTATAGACAACAAGGCCTTAATACTCTAAATCAGAAGAGATTTTTAAGAAATCCGAAACGATAGAGTTTAGTTGCTGTTGTTTTCGTAATGTTCAAAATTTGCACGAGGAACAATTGTAATTAATTAAGTGCCTTCTCATGTATATATTTAGAAGGTGGGATATCGTAATAATTGACTACTAAGACTTGGTCCATATAATCAATTGTTAAAAATCTAGAGTATAAATTGATTTAAGTATTCAAATGCCGCAAATTTTTTTTAGCAGAAAAAATAACTCAAACCGAGTTTCTTTTATAACAGTTAGAAAATATAATGTCAAAAAATGTAAAGAAAGCTACTGATCCTAATTATACCCAGCTTATCACTGTTGGGCAAAAACTAACGTTTAAAAATTTTGTTTATTTGGCACGACATCCGATAAACTTTTGGACGCGCAAAATCAAAATGGACGAAAAAGCATCAAATGTAGACTATTTAGCATTAAATAATACAAAAGTAGAAAAAAAGCAAACAAAATATGTAAAAAATAAATAAAAACATTTAAAAAGAATTGAAAAAACATTAAAAACTAACAAAATTATCCAATTTCCTCAAATTGGCTCCAAATTCATCGAAAACGCTTATATTTTTGAAAATAACTATGAGAATTAAGTCTGAAATGTAATTAGAAACATTAATTAAAAAGAATTCGAAAATCTGTAAACCAGGAGAAAAGTGATGAAGTATGGTAAAAATGTGTAGGCGTTTTGTTTTACCGCATCAAAAAACATGCGTGTAAAATCTCCCTATATAAAAGTCTATGCCAGATCGACATAAATTAATGCTATTTTTTGTCAAAAAATTCAAATTTTAAAAAATTTTTGCTAATTTCTCGAAGCCTTTTAATAGAAGTAAGGAGGAATTATCGTCCTTTATTATTTTTAATTTTTATATATGTTATTTACCTTTAATTTTAATGAAATGAAATTGAATTTATTTTTTATGATGCAAAATTTAAATAGAAGGTCTTAGGAAATACCCCACTTTAAGTTATTACTTTTAATTTTAGATTCATGAATAGATAAGTTATATGTACCAAGTGTTAATTTTCAAATTATATAAAATTTTTGTTGAAATCTTGAATTTTTCTGCTAATGTACAATATTAAAATATTTTCCTTGTATCGATCAAGTCCCAAGGAGGCTTCGCTCCTATTGTACTTGACCTATACGAGATGCATCATGATCCACTTTCTACTAATGATATCCTCATTATTATTAATCATTAACCATCTGATCGTCAAACGACATGCATACAAGAGATCAAAATTAATTTTTCGTGAACTAGTCTAGAACTAGTACTTCGGTGTGGAGGTACCCGTAGTGAATGGTAGTTAGCCGGTTCAGATCTCCTCTTCAAGAACCTCAACATCAAACCCTCAGTAAAGAGCAAATGATCATGAAGAAGGATCAAATACCATACATGTAAAGAAAGAAGAATAAATGAACGAGAAAACAAAGAAAGAAGAATATCATGAGAGTGTGTGAGTAATCTTCACAAGCACACCTGAAAAATGAATAAATAAATGAAAAAAAAATGTTGGTTTTATTAATCTTCTCAGAACGTAAAGAACAAAAGTAAGAAGAACCTAGTTAACAGAAAGTCCTACTTTAGGTATAAGTGCCAAATTATTATCATTATTGACAAGGTCAGGAGTCAAAGAAACCATCAAGTTAAAATTTTGTTGTCACTCATATTCTAATTATATTATAGCTTAACCCAGCTGATTAGTTTTATAAAATAAATTTGTATATAAACAAATTTTTAATAATAATTCATTGAATTCAAAACACTAACATTTATTCATTTAAAAAACAAAAATAAAATATATTTTTATTAAATCATCATCGAGAACGGTTAGCATCATAAGCAACTGGATATATATCTGTGAAAATGACTACGAAAATAGCTCTAATGCAGAAGAAAGTGAACTAGATTGCACACTCGTTGTTTGATTGCCATTGTCATTGTCGAGATCTATGAGAAAATTCAATGATTACTTAAAATAAAATACAGGTAACCCTCGATTAACACGGTACTTGAATAACACGATTTCGCTTTAACACGGTTAAAATATCGCGGCACACCCTTGTCTAGTACGATATTTTTTAGCACGGTTTTGATTTTACACGGCTTCAACATTGATGAAAACCCTTAATTAACACGGTTTCGATTAACACGATTTTAATTAGCACGGAGTATTCTTGGAACCAAACTATCGTGTTAATCGAGGGTTACCTGTATATATACCTAAATCTTTGTTATAATAAAATCACAATTAATTTAGATAAATTGAGTGCGTCTACGACGATGGAATCCAACAGAAATTAGAGCGATTCAGCCAAGAGGCTTGCGTGGGGTTTTTTAAATAAAATAAATAAATAATAAGATCATGAATAAAGATTTAATCATTTTTCTTTTGTTTTGAGATAAAGAAGAGACCAAGAAATGAAGATCTACCCAAAATCAAATCAATTCAATCAACATTGATATTATAGAAACTTGTTTGGAATTTTAACTGAGATAAATTTTGTGGTTAATTTTCGTTATTAGGTTTTTATGTTTTCTCTAAAATTTAATCTTACATTATATTTCTCCCTAAAGGTAATCATAGAGTTAAATGAGGACAGGAAAGGAAAAGAGTGAATTTGTGGAAAATAAAATTATATTCATATTACAAATTTATGAACCTACCTTTTGCGAGAAATCCACGATGATATTCATATAAATTTCTCAAAAAGAAAATTAGTTTTTCCAATAAAAATTTCCTGAAATTACGAGAGCAATCTAAAATTTTCTTTTAATCAATAATTTGTTATAGAAAAAATAAATTGTATTGATCGAGTAAACTCCTTCTAAAAATAGAATGGATTTCCTTTCACTTGAATTCTTGATAGTTTATCAAATTTTCGTTGATTTGGGGGGAGGGGAAACAATGAATAAAATCTACAAAATGTTAAACGTATTTAAAATAAAAAGTTAAAATATGGTGTGAAAAACTCACGACATCTTATTCAACTATCATCTCTCAACATAAAAAGTCCAACAAAAATGGACAAAATAAATAATTAAAATGACTTAAGATGGATTTTATAGTGTCAGATAAGGCATAGATTCCCTCCCACATAGGCCTACTAATTTAATTATCATTTCATTCCCAAAACGAATAAAGGCTTGGATTTAAAGCATTTTTTTAAATATTTTAGTGCAACAAAATAATAATAAAACCTTAGACGTGGAAAGATTCCGACGAGACGTAGCCCACTATCACAATGAGACCCTGAAACAGAGTCAGTGAGCCGAATTGATGATACGAAGATGCCAACGAATGGAGGAGACCTGGACTCGGCCAGAACAGGCAAAAAAATTGAACCAACAGAATGAGTTATAAAGAACCCAGCACGCCGAGATGCTAGCCAAAATAGACAAATTAAAGAAGAAAAATTACCAGCTAAAGTAAAAAGAGACGGTAAGGACAGAAATCGGACACCACCTCAGTACGGTTTTGAGCATTGATCCAAATGTCACATGGCCCATCTCAAGCTCTGCTCCAATCAATACCCAAAACAATAACGATCTACAATCAAAACTGAGTCACAAGAAGTGTAACCCCAGCAAAGCAGAGATAGAAAAAAGGGACAGATTGAAGACAGTTCGTTTACAGGTTTAAATAAAGAAATTCGGATCCACTTCTTCTGACAACCCCAGATAATCTTGTGATATATATAATAAAAATGTTCTGGGTTTTAAATCAATGATAGTTGTACAATAACTTAAATTATTGGATAAATAGTGCTCTTAAAATAAAATGAAATGGTTGAATAATCGATATTATTTCAGTTAAATTAGCAATAGAGGGACCCGTAATGAAAATGAGCATGAATACCTTTCAATATCAGTAGATATTTCGTAAATTTTCATTTTTCATTTCATTTCTTTTTTGCCTTCCGATTGGTGATATCATATTTTATAAAATTTTTGTCTACGACTTCTCATCCTTGATAAATACTTTTCTTATTTGATAGTCAAATTCATTCATTTGGTTTCTTTTCTTTGAATTAACATAGTGAGTAATAACATTCGTTGCATAGAAATATACACATTCTCTCTGATTTATTCTAGTGACATATTCTTCGTTCTTTTTATGTATTTAAATCTTCCTCATGATCCTTCGCTCTCTACAGAGGGTTTGACGTTGAGGTTCTTGGAGAGGAGATCTGACCGGGTGAACTACCATTCACTAAGGGTACTTCCCACATCGAAGTACTGTTTCTAGACTAGTTAGTAGTAGGTAGATGTGTCGCATCTGGCGCACGTTTTGGTACCCCCTCCCATAACAAATAAAAATAAAACTAAGTAGAATATAATGTAAACACAAAAAATTGCAAAAATAATGAATAAGAACAAAAATGTATATAGGTATACATTTATTAATTCAATGAACAGTTGGCTGGGCTGTTGGATGATCTGTTTGATATGTTGTTGGATGTGCTGTTGGATAATCACGTGAGAAATTATTATCTTTATTCATTACTAGTCTCTATCATATAATAACCGTATGCCAGACTTACATTCTTTTCAACCCAAACCCTTTTATCATCTTTGTTTGTTAAGTGCAACCTTTGAAATTTTAAAACTATAAAGTTTATGATAGTTTGTCCCTATTCTAAATTGAGGTACAGAAAAGGTAGTGTTTTTCTCATAACACTCCTTATATGAATTATGGGTTAACTCTGTATCCTTTAATGTCACTCCTTTAGCTTTTAGACATTTCTATTTACCTAACAAGCTATAACATTTAGGTCTAATGAATACTCATAATGTCCTTCTTTCTTACTTTCATCCTTAAATTTGCCAATGACCGAATCAAGATTTTTAGAATAAATTAGATGAGTAGGTGAATAATTAAATGTATCCAAAAGATTGTCAATCACCATTTCAGACAAAATAATATCCAGTTTACAATTTTTAATCTCCAAGAAGAAAGAGTCAGTATCTCCAACAACAATATTAATCTCACAGTTAAATTGATGTCAATACTTTTCCAAATCTGTATACTGTAGCTCGTACATTCGGAGTTTGGACAAATCAAGTACTGATTGTCCAATATAACTCGGTCGATCTAAGCATACCAAGTAAGGATTTAACAAAGCAGCAATTAAATCATCTGCAATTTTGATATTCCTTTGAAAAGTTGGTTTAGAAGCATATGTAATCATCTTCTTTTCCGTATTACATAATCTTAAATTCATTCTTTTTTTCATTTTTCGACGGTTTTACCATACAAACTATTATTTAAGAGCTTATAATTATTTTTATCTAGCGTGTTTGTACTTTTTGCTCTTAACTCTGTATTGGTATCAATGTAGTTTTTAAAAATAGGATGCTGTTTGAATCTTACAACTCTATTCACATATGGGATATTTACACCAAGAAACAAGTATAATTTTAGTAAACGCCAATGTATCACATATTTATTTTTAGATAGTATGTCAACAACAGCTTTTCAACCTTAGATCTCTCAGGTTTCATTTTCTCAGCCGCAATAAGAAAGTTGTCTAACTGATCGTGAAGATCGGAAGAAATTTCAAGATCTACTTCAAGAATATATCCATACGACAAAGATTCAAGATTTAAAGAAAAACAATAAGACAATATTGAATCAAATCCATCAAGTATCCAACTGAATTCACCACAAGGTAAAGTTTGACTTAAAGCCCAACCGTATAAATTATTAATATCCATAAAAAGCAATTCAGTGCTTTCATCAGTTTTTACAAAGTGTTTATTAACAAAAGTAAGACCTCCACGAATACCACCCTCATAGAAATTATAAATTTTCATGTCTTGCAATAGTTCAATGGGTTTATCTAAAGTTATTAACGCAGAACTCCAAGACATTCCCGGAATACCAAAATAATTCAAAGGCTTTAAAATTTTATGAGATTTAGATTTAACCCGAAATTGGTGGAAAAAGTCAGCTAAAAGAAAGCAATCGAGTTTCAAGTATATCATCATATAGTCAAGTAAATTTACACATTTAGTTTCAGTCCAAATTAATTAAGATTTCTCATATTCAACTTCACTCACTTCTTCCCAGATTGGAGGCAGTTCATAAGTATTTTCAAGGACCTCTAAACTAGTGGCAAGGTTTTACGAAAAATACCTTTTTAATTAATAATGGTACCAGTAAAAATAGATTTTGTTAAAGATAAACTACTCAAAGTTTTCACAGCCCTTTCTAATCAGTCATTAACATACTGGTAAGAGTCGATAAAACGTATTCTAAGCTTACCAACATATACCATAAGTGATAAGAACTTTTCACTAATAATTGGAATACATGATAAGTTCCAATTGGGAAATTGATTTATTCCATACTTAAGGATATGATGTAAGTCATACTCATGTAAACTATGAAAAACTTCAGGTAATAATTCTTTGATGGTAATATTAACATTACAATTTTTATTTGCTGAACCAATATATTTTCCTGTAGAATGGTCATGGTCTCTAACTTTATCTACTATGTTCTTATTACATAAATAACAATATTCACAATTATCAAATGAATATTCTTCGTCAAAAGTAAGTGATAACATTAGCTTTTTCCCCTCTTCTTTATAACATGGTAGCACAATGTTTGTTCCTATATCTGAGACCTTCTTCAAAAATTCATAAACACAGTTTTGACCAATGAAATGATGGTAACTTGTCATTCAAGTGAAGTTGTTGATTAATAAGAGTCCAGCAGAAAATGGCAAATGTTTTTGAAAATAAATGTCATCTTTTGGTAAAATAAATTCAAAATCTGCATAGATGTTATAGTTTTTGACCAGTTTTTGAACTCCAAATATTTATCATTATCTTTTGGTAATATATATAGCGTAGTTCCCAACTGATTTTTCTTACATAAATCTTGGTGTTTTTCAAAGGATTTTGGCTTACGAAATTCATTTAAACAATTTTCACACCATTTGCATCGAATTCGAACATTACAATCATTGTTTTTATGACAATTCATCAAAGATTGTAAATTAGTTACTCCTGTATAATGATATTTTTCACCCTCCTTTATCAATAATAAATAAATTGGATACACTCCAGTTACTTTTGTTCGGTGAATTATATTTAAATATGGATGCTTCATTATAAGTTCTTCTCTATCCTCAACATTTTCGTTATTATAAATCATTACATTAATTGCTAAACCAGGATTTTTCTTCTCAAAAGTGGGAATATCACAGTTTTATTGGAATATCGTTAGGATCGTATACCAAGTCATTCATATATGGTAAATATTTTCTTGGTCATCTCTATCTTTCCTGATTTTATCAGATTTCAATACAGCCAAAACACTCTATATGAAACACAAATTATCTGTATTTTGTACATTAACTATTTTTTACCTATTAGAGCTTTAGGTGTTGGAATATAACTATGTCCATATAACCTAGATTTATTCGAAACTTTAGTTACATTGAAATTTACTTCTCTTATTCGGTTTATTTTCCAACTACTTCCTAATTCTGTTCGTTCAACAATCTTTTCATTTATTTTTTTTATACCCTCATCAAGAAAAGTTGTAGTCACTGAAGCAGCGCGATTGAACTTTTGAATGTTTCATTTCATTTAATGTAATATTTAATTTTTTCAAAAGAGAAGATGAAAGAACTATGTCCTTAACATTATATCTTCCGATGATCACTTTTATAATTTGATGTGAGTGTAGTAAATCATATTCAATTTCTGGTTCAACAATAATGTCACTTAACCCTAGTCCAATTTGTAAATCATCTTTAATAAATATTTTTTCAAGTATTTCAGATTTTATGGTGCTTTTTCGTTTCAAACTGCGTTTATACAATGATTTTTTATCCGTATAAAATTGAGTCAAGTGATTTTTATGGTCATTGTAAAATTTAAGTTCGTGTCATAGGTTTGGGTCTGGTATGGAGAAAATATATAATAATTATTCACTTGATAATATCGATTCATTGTATTGTGGCAGTTGTTATCATGGCTTGTATATTGACAATACTTCGGATAAAGATTACCTGAAACATGAAAAATTTAAATAATTCTGATTGTAATAACTAAAAACTCACATTTAACATTCACAGTAGAGATTTTTTCAAGTTCGTCATAACTTGTTTCATAAAATATTCTATCATCCATGTTTTCAATGTCAATATTTAAATCATCTAAATTAAAAATAATTAATAATTTAAATAAAAGTAAAAAATTACCATTTTTATATTCATTTCTTTCATTACTCGATGTTGAATCTTGAATATTAAAAGTATCTAGCAGTTAATAATTTAAAAATCATTAAAAATTATCAAAAAATTACTTGTATCATATTTATCAATATGCAAAATGTCTTGAAGGGTTGTCCTCTTTGCCAATACTAAAAAAGGTTAATAGTTAGTTATATTATACATACATACACTTACTTTTGGCAACAATACTACTTTTCGATTCTCCGAATTGTCTGAGGTGATGTCCGTGTTGTTGTAAAACAGTGACTATATACCAGATGTTATGGTGAGACATTCTTGAAATATGATGATGTAACAAGCTCACAGTAGTGAACATCTTCGTGTCTGATAGCTACGCAAAATTTATATGTATTGCAATAATTCGCTAAAAAAATAGTAAATTCAATATACATAAAAATGTAAACTTACTTATGATAATATTTTAATAATAATTTTAATAATAATTTGTTGTTTATACCTCAAAATCATTCGTTTATACTAATTAAAATCGATTGTGTATACTAAAAATTACATCCAAATTAAAATTTTTAATCAACTTAAATTGAATAAATTATAAATATCATGTTTGAAAATGAAATTTAATAACATAGATTGCTATAGTTACATGATTGAGTAAAGTACAAAATGAAAAATACTTATTGACTTATATCACATCGAGTAATTTGTAAAAAATATATATATGTATATGTTTATGTAATAAATTATTAGTTGATTCCCAACAGAGAAATATTAATTAAATAAAATATAACTAATGTTAGAAAACCACATTTTTAAAATCAAATTTATTAACATAGGTTGTAATAGCTATATGGAAAAGATTAATATCAAGATAAATCAATGATATATGATGGTCACATCGGGAAATTAACTTTTTAATAAATTATTTTGAGTAAAGTACAAAATGAAAATACTTATTGATTTATTTCTCATCGATTAATTTTTCAAAAATACATACTTATGCAATAAGTTATTTGTTGATTCCCTACAAAGAAATAAATTGAATAAAATATAACTAAGATATTTGGAAACTAAATTTTTAAAATACAATTTAATAACATAGGTTGCTATAGTTACATGGAAAAGATTCATATCAAGTTAAATCAATAAATATGATAGTCACATCAGAAAAGGATTTTTTTGAATAAATTAGTTTGAGTAAATTACAAAAATATAATTATTGTCTATAATTTTATGTAAAGAATTTATAATTTATATTTAATTAAGTATTATATTAATAATTTGTGTCACCACTAAAAATTAATTGAGAAAAATAAATTGAAATTTTCTTTGAAAAATAATAATAATTAAAATATGTTACAAAGAAGCTAAAAGTAAAATAAACAATTATCATTTTGAAGTTTAATTACTATATTATTATAAAAAGAATTAATAATTTAAGCCTGTCAAATAACTATATTTGATATTTCAATTTATAATGAAAATAATTTTGAATAATTACCTTTTTTAAAAATAATCTTATTATTCGCAGAATAAAATTAAAAAGTACAAGTATTAATGTAAATATATTACTTACGTAATTGCTTATAAAATTTTATAATTTGAAAAAGTGGTTTGTTGACAATAAAATAAGATGAATTCAATTGATTGAAATAAATAAATCACTTATGTACAACTACAAATTCTAATTTTCAATCATATACAATAATTATTTTAATTGTAAATTTTAGGTAATTTAATTAAGAATCTTAACAGAATTATTTAAGTTAAACACTAGTTCACTGTGTAGAATTATGTTTACATGAAAATATCTGTTTAATTTTTAATCTGATACATTCTTTCACGATGTTTTATTTTAGATTTACTTTAACTTCGTCAATCAAATTTCTTAATTTTATCATATACCTCATGTATTTGTTCACTTAATGGCTTCAATCAATAATAATAATTTACGACTTAAGTAAATCAGATTTATATTTGCTAACTCTATATCTATTACCTAATTTTTAATACTTAAAACTCTGATAAAAAAAAATCTTAAATTTAGAAGTCATTGATTTAATTTCATTTTCAAAAGTTATTATTTAATTGTTAAGACTTAAAAATCTACTTTAAAATAAAGTTTCCAGTGTTAAATGTGTTGTCAAATTTTAATAAATCTGTTCTAAAATAAAATTATACGAAGAGCTAATTTTAATTTTAAAAATAAATCGTTACTTACAAATTATCAAAAATGTCAACTTAAAACATTTAATTTATAGTTCACAAAATATTTCTCAATCAATTCTCAGAATAAGTTCCAAAATTTTCTACTAAAAACAATGTTAAAATCAAAACGTTCATTGGATTATTATTATTTAACAAGTCAGTTAATTTCTGGCTCCTCGTGGTTTGCTGTATTAAATAAAGGTACAAACAGGATGAAATTTCAAAGGTACAAACAGGATGAAATTTATTGATTTTCAACACAAAACTCAATCCTTTTACAGGTTTTCTTGTTAACTAATTATTTGATGGGTGTAAGTAACCCAGGGAGAAATTGCCTTTTCCGAACTCAAATATTTTTATTTTAATATGTATGTTCTTTTCTTTTTATTATTACCAACTTTTAGATTGTTTGTTATTTGACTGGTAGTCGTTAACGTTTCTTTGGCGCAATGACAATTAGCTTCTACATAGCTCAGTTTTTATATCATTTCGAAAAAAATATTTCAATTAGTTTAAGCCAATGATCCCAAAGTTCTGATGTAATCAATTTCAAAATAAAACAATAGTTCGGAATCGTAGTCGACACTTATCGAAAATTTAAATAAATTCATTTTAATGTATTCCTTGGCTTCCCATACAACTCGATTGTCTACATGCCTCAGGTTCCACATTTATCCAAATAAAGTAATTTTAATTAGATAGTTTTTTCGATTTTAACTCTCTCTAGGGTCCCTCGCTAAATTTCTATTATTATATCGGTTTTAGTCTCAAGATTTATTGTTCAATCATATACGTTTTCCCTGGAAATAATTTTATATTTTGATTAAGTTTCATTAATTTTGCAATTCTATTATGTAGTTGTTTTGTTTTTCATTGATTTTACTAGTTTTATTGTTTCTTTTAATGTTTCATTTCGAATTATATCAAGCCCTAATACTTATATATACGTTGAGTTTTAGTTAGATTATTCAAATTTTAAAATGTATTGCTTAAATTAATTAAAATTTCGAATTTGACCGACTTTTGTTTGCTTGTTTTTATAAAATTATCATATGCCAATTGTTAACCATCTGATCGTTTACATGCATACAAGAGAATAAAATAATTTTTCACCAACTAGTCTAAAACTAGTACTTCTGTGTGGGAAGTACCCGTAGTGAATGGTAGTTCACCGGGTCAGATCTCCTCTCCAAGAACCTTAACATCAAACCCTCAGTTGAGAGGAAATGACCATTAGGAACGAGCAAATATTATATATGTCAAGAAAGAAGAATAAATGAATGAGGAAAGAAAGAAGAATATCATGAGAGTGTGAGTAACCTTCACGAGTACACCTGAAAAACGAATAAATTAATAAAAGAAAAATATGGGTGTTAGTAATTTTCGCAGAACATAAAGAACAAAGTGTTGGCGAACAGGGTGGATTTTTATTTATTTTTTCTAGGGTTTTTGTGCATCTACCCCCTAAACGCCATCACGATTATTATTCTATCCCTCCTATGTACCCATTGTAATTTCCATGTTGGTACTGTATATAGAGGTTGAAAATTCATGAGCAGGTGAGCTCCATTACTAGAACTACTCCTCATGATATTTTCACTTTCGGGTTCTGGACTGCCGATGGAAAGTCTTACGTCTTTCTCTTTCTATATCCTGTTCCTTACTCGTCTATTCCTACAATTTCCATACTTATTTGTCATCTTTACGCGTTGTTTATAAATGTATCCTTCAAAAATTTGGGCAGCGTTCCTCCCTTATTTTTTGGTAAATTTCCTATTTCATTTGTTTAATCACGCTATCGACTACATTTTTCTTAATTTATCTTTAGCTTTCCCTATATTAAAAATTTAATCAACAATTCCTTAATTCCCGGTACGTTTCCCATGATTTTAAGTAATTACAACCCTCTGCAGTCACTTCAATAAACGTTTCTCTCTTCTGTCAGATTATGTCATTCAACTTTTGGAAAAGATACTTTCAAATTTACATTCCTATGCTATCTTATTCTTTCCTACTCGATTTTCCAATTAATTTCCTGACGATTTTTTTAAATTTTCCCTACAAAACTTTATTCCCGCTTAACTAAAGTCGCACTTCCCGAATTTTATTTTCTACTCACCCTGGCCACTTTTCAGCAGTCGCTACGAGTTATACAACGGCGCCCTGCGTGGAGGTCCTGTGCGTATTGCCAGACCCTACTGCGGACTGCCGAGGTGTCCACGAGGCATGACACGCGAGCTCAACTAGGGGTCTAAACCCACCAGCCGGCACGAGATCCGTCCCATGGACTACTATTTAGATACGTATTATAAATAAGATTTTAGGGGGATTTGTCAGTGGCACCAAAAGATTCCACGACCATCCAGAATAAAATCAAAGTAACAAGACTTCGAAATATATATTTATACAAGAAAACAATACTTACAATCCACAGTCATGCAACCAGATTTGAAAAATTGGCATAAATTGGCATAAGAATTTTGACTACAAGTGATTCACTGTTTGTCTAAAAATGTCTAAAAATTTTTCTAGTAGTCACCTGACTGAAAAAATATCTGAAAATTATGAAAATGACTGCCGTATATATATAGTGTTTTTGTGCCTGTGTGCGACCAATGGGAGATTTTTCGCGATTTTTAGGGCTCTTTAATTATTTTATTTACTTCAAAATATTTTTGTAATTTTTTATATATTTTTCTTTATTTTTTGATATATTAATATTTTATTGTTGGATTTTATTTTTATTATTGTTTTCTTACAATATTATTTTTTAACCCCAATATTTTGTTTTCTGGTCGCCTCTTCTGCCTGTGTTTTTTCTAAACCTTATTTTGCAAGGTTTTGGCAGTTTATTTTATTTTTCGTATGTTTCTTTCTGCAGCTGTAGGCTTTTTAATGATTTTAATTAATTATTAGTTTTTATTTAATTTTGTTATATTTTTAATTTGTTTTAATTAATATGTTTTTTATTTTATTTTCGGTCTCTTCTTGCGGTGAGTACTTATGTTACAGCAGCCATATTGACATTTTCCAAACGACATTAATTATTTTGTTTTAACTTATACAATTTTCACCTTTTTGTTTAAATTGGTTTTGTAATTTTTGTTTTAGTTTTGGCTCTGAGCCCAACAAAAGGAAAGAAGAACCTAGACAACAGAAGGTCCTATTTCAGGTATAAATACCAAAATTTCATTGTCACTCATATTATAGATTAACCGAGGTAATTAATTTTTTAAATAAATTCATAAATAAACAAATTTTAATAATGATTCGTTGAATTTATTTATTTAACAAACAAAATAAAATTTTTTTTTATATATAAAATTTTATTTTTTTTAAAACATCATCAGCATCAACAACAACTGTATCAGTATCTATTGAAACGATGGAGAAAATGACTCTAATACCAAAGGAAGCAAATTAGATTGCACTATCGCTGTTTGAGTGCCCCGGTTACTGTCTCAATCTACGAGGAAATTAATTGATTACATATATATATACACATACCTAAATTTTTATTATAATGAAATCGCAATTAATTTAGACGTATTGAATGTGCCTACGGGATCCAATCAAGGAGTTTGCACAGGGTTTTTCTAAACAAAATTAATAAATAAAAATATCATAAATAAAAATTTAATCATTTTTATTTTTCCTTTGAGATAAAACAGAAATATGTAGAAACCAAGGAACGGAGATCTACTCAAACTCAAATCCATCCAATCAACATTGATACTATAGGAACTTGTTTTAAATTTTAGTTGGGATAAATTTTATGCTTTAATTTCGTTGTTAAACTTTATTTATTTTGTTGTTAATTCTACAATGTTTCCCTTAATGGTAGACACAGAATTTAATAAGGACAAGGAAACAAAAGATTGAATTTATTGAAAATTAAAATTATATCACAAACTTATGGACGTACCTTTTGCGGAAAATTCACAATGAAGATCATAAAAGATTTCGTTCCAAAAGATAGATTAATTTTCCAATAAAAAATTGATTTGAAACCTACAACGAGAATCATAAAAGATTTCATTCCGACGTAAAATTTAGTTTTCTAAGAAAATTTTTCCGAAAGCGCAAAGGCAATCTAAAAATTTCTATAAATCAATATTTTGCTATAGAAAATTAAATCCTCACCAGAAATTTGAGTAGTGGTGTACTGGTCGAGTAAATTATTATAAAAATAGTATAGATTTCCATGCGCTTAAATTCTTGAGAATTTATCAAATTTTCATCGATATAAATAACAAAAACAAAAAAAGAATATATTTAAAAATAAAAAGGTTGAAAAGTAATGTTAAAACCTCGCGACATCATCCCTTAACGTTAAAAGTCCGAAAAAAGTAACAAAATAAATAATTAAAATGACTTAAGATAGAGATTGTAGTGTCAGATAAGGCATCTATCTCCGATCACATAGACCCATTAATTTGATTTATCATTTTATTCCCAGAACGAATATCTGGTTAAATTTAGAACATTTGTTTTAATTTTAGTGCAACAAAATAATAATAAAACCCTGGACGTGGAAAGATTCAGACGAAACGTAGCTCATTATCACAACGAGGCCCTAAAACAGAGCCAGCGAGCTGAGTCGATGATCCGAAGATGTCGTCGGGTGGAGGAGACCTGGACTCGGCAGGATCAGGCGACAAAATTGAACCAACAAAATGAATTATTAAGAAACCAACACACTGAGATGATGGTCGAACTAGACAAATTAAAGAATAAAAAATAACCAGCTAAAGTTGAGAGAGACGACAAAGACCGAAATCGGGCACCACCCCAGCACAGTTTTGAACATTGATTCAAATATCACCTTGCCTATCTCAAGTTTCACTCCAATTAACACCCAAAGTAATCATACTCCACAACCAAAACCGAACCAAAGGAAATGTCATCCCAGTAAAGCAGAGAGAGATAGAAGACGCAGATTGAAAGCAGCCCGTTTACTGGGTCAAATAAAGAAATTTGGACCCTCGTCTTCCGACAACCACTGATAATTTTGTAATATGTATAATAAAAGTGTTCTGGACTTCAAATCGACGATCGTTTTGTAATAACTTAACTTACTTAAATAATACCTTTAAAATCAAATAAAACGATTAAATGATCAATATTATTTCAGTTAAATTCAGTAATAGGGGAAACCATAATTAAAATGAGCATGAATACCTTCTATGGTAGCTCGTGAACCCAAAGGTTTTCTAGGGTATTAGCATTCATGGTAATATGGCTCACCTTTTACATGAAACCGCCCATTTTATTATTCGCAAAATAAAATTCAAAAGTACAAGAACTAATGTAAATATATTGAAACATACGAAATAAAGCCATCTAAATAGCTTAGTCATTAGATATTTGAGTTTATTTTATAACTTTTAGCATATAAATTTATATGTAATATAATTTTATTCTCGAATTTGCAATTAATGAAAAAAGATCCATAAAATTATGTGTGAAGGGTGGTCTTACTTTCGAGAAAATTTAGTACTTTTAAAGCGTTTTAATAATTCCAGAATTCTGGTGAATTGGTGGTTTATGACCTTTATGATATACACACTTCAACCGCACCCAATGGTTACCCGTTGCTAGTCAACGTTGGTAATGTAACCAATGGTTATGAGGCCGCCAAAGTTGAGTCTTAATTCTAAGACTGCTAAGTCTCGGTCTCACGCTGGTGCCAGCGAGCTGCCGTTAGAACGCATGTGCTAGTCCTAAATTTTTAGGTTCCTAAACTACTTCTCAGTTGCCATGGCTTTTATTGGAACTTAATTAAACTTAGATCTAAACTTAGATCTATCAAAAGGATAGAGTTAAATATTTACTAGCATAACTCGCAAAATAATCGACAGAATTTATGTTGTTTTTTGAGTTATCTAATTGCTGGAGTCGTCTGCGATTTTAATCGGTCCTACCCAACCTAGCATGGGGTAGATTTTGTTAAGTGGCTGCTTCTGGCCGGTTCTGTTCCCGATACATTATCTGTGCCAGAGCGAAGACTAAGGGATACGTCACGGCGCTCCTTTCTTGATATACCGATAGCGCCACTAATAAGCCCCGAATCTTGGTTCACTGGGCTTGGACAAGGTTCTTTTCTTCCTTCCAACCTTGTTGAGCCGCAGTCAAATGTTGATATAGCTGTTTTGCTTGGTCCGACTTAATCTAAGTGGCTTTATTTTCTTGGATTTCCCGACATAGTTGTAATAATTGCCTGTGTAAAACCGCATGCTTCTCAATTTCTGACTGAAGATTCTTGCGGATTCCATCTCTAAACCGAAAGAAAGTTGATTAGTTGCTCTGATAAAGTAGTATCGTTATTATCTGTAGTCCTAATAGTTAATTAAACTCATCCGCAAATGATTCAGATATTTTATAAAAAATTTCTTAAGTTCATTACATTCTCTATAACGTGTTGTAATTCTATTTGATTTATTGAACTATGTACCTATAAATTATAATCCATCCATGAACCCCTCCGAATTGTGACAGTGCATTTTACCTTATTGCTTACAAATTATATGATTAAATCGTACTTATCAAATTGAAAATTTTTTGCTTTGAGTCATCATCATTATTTAGTAACCTTGTTCTCGGATTATCATAATTATATTCTATCAAAATAAGACAAAAATAAACACTTAAAGCTTTTATTGTAAATTCAGAGAATACAACTCAAGCCTTGCTTCTTGGTTCATCGTCGACCCTCGGACGGATTGTTTCGGTTTAGATGGTCCGTACGTTTCCATTGTGGGTGTGGTCAGATATATGCATGATCTCCTGACTACCGTTGTCCGAGCCGGTTCCGAAGCGTTGACAAGCGATCTGGCAAAATCAGCTTGGTCGGTGCGTCCATTCTCATCAGTCTGGGATCGTCTAGTTCATATGAAACTCCGTACTCCGGAGCAAAACCGTCTGTACTTGGGATTAGACCACTGGCGATGTCAGCGTTCACGCATGCTAAATGCCGTCGGGCCATGTTTGCTCTCCAATTGTACTTCTTCTCGAGATTTTCTAGTCGGAATAGGCTGAACTCGGCCCTTTGACGGTCTTCTCGTGCCGGGTTCCTGTCAGGTTCTCTTTTAATAGCTACACTGGGCAGCTCCACTTCATCATCTTGATCGTTCGGTCCGAGGGGACAACCGGGTTCTCCGTACGTGGCCAGCGAGTAGCCATGGTCCCATAAAGCTTGTCGATATTTTGCAGCTGAGCGAGCAGGTACTTGCAGGGTGACCCGCGAATCGTCTATCCATCCGCCATGCGGATCTCTGCGATCTAAATAACCGTAACAATCAACATCATGGTACGAATGTTATATTAATAGCTAGCAAATTGTCCTATGTTTGTTGTTAATACCCCTATTACCGTTGTTAGTCCTTAGGCATGTAAATAAATACAAATAATAACTAACTCAAGAAATATATAAGTGTATAACGGGAGTTATCTACCTCGGTTGAGTTCGTCGAGGTTGCCTTCTGGCCTTCCTTCACTAGGCGATTGGTAGTTCTGGAATCGATCTCCGAACAGTCCTTTTCCTTCACATCCGCTGTCCGTGAGCTGTTGGTATTTTTAGATACTGTTGATTTTACTAATTTCAATGTTGTTGTCACCCATTCTTATCTTGGAATTTATTATTGGGGCTAGTGAGTTGACCGTGGGGCATGACACTGTTATTACTATTGGTACCTGATTATCGATGCTATTGTTGTTAGATTACTAGTCCTTAGACCCAATAAGGTACGTTAACATCAATTACTTTTAATTGCTGGTTGTCATATAGTTCACCATTTGTCATTCTACTAATAATATCGCTATTTTATGAAAGTTGACCGTCTCTTAAAAACTATATCGTAGGTTCAAGTCAAATGCACAGCTTACCGTATTTATTTTATATAGTTTTAATCCTAATATTCATTTTATAAATTTATAGTTCATTGCATCCATTTTATATAGTTTTGATCCTGATGTTCATTTTAATAAACTTACAATTTATCGTATTCATTTTATATAGCGTCGATCCTGATATTCGTTTTAATAATTTTATAGTTTATTATATTCGTTTTACATGGTGTTGATCCTGATGTTCACTCTAATAAGTTTATAGTCTATCATTTTCGTTTTAAGTAGTGTTGATCCTGATATTATTTTAATAAGTTTATAAAACAATATTAAAATTGTCATAAAACTGTAGTACTAATAATGATCACCGTGATAATTGTATTAATAATAAAGATAACTTAGGTGTGGGTGAAACAATAACAATACTAATAATAATAATAATCACTTTGATAAAGATTAAACAGAACTGGCGATGTGGGATGAACCAAACATTTGGTTAAGGTGCCTAACATAACGCTACAGCCTGGCTCCCTCTTGATAGCCACATACCGGAGATCTGCTTCCTCGTAGTCATTAAGACGACCTTCTCTGGATTCTCTCACGGGGGAAATCGAAAATCCCGCGTTCCACATTGCTTGTCTGCACCTAGCGGCCGATCATCCTGGAAAACGCACCGTAATTCTGCATGCATCGATCCAGGAATCATCTGTAATATCAAATTAATGACGGAAAAATTAATTGGTGAGTAAATGATAATGTAATAAGCGGCCTATCTATGTCTCGAAAATATTTCAATATTCATAAGTTATTAGTTAGGGTTAATGACTTAAGGTTTCTTTTGGTGAACGGTGATGATTCTAACGTAATTTTATCAGCCGTTGGATAATGTTTTGGCAGCGCTATTATGCATGAATCTACTGCCTCAATGTAAGAATAATAAATATAAAACAACAAAATACTGGTCCTAATTCCCGACAAACTACGTCGGGAACTACCTTCTAGCTACTCCTAGTTCACGCTACACAATTGTGATTCTATCTAAGTCGGTTTTTTGACGTACGTTGTAATCTTTGTTCATCGGCATGTAATACTATATTCGTTCCAAACGAAGACAAATCAAAGAAACTATCATGATAATTTATTTGTTGAACGCCAGAATAATTTATTGCAAGGTGCGGTTTTCTCTTCCGTATTCAGGGTGTTCCGTGGTTATCATTTCACCAGATTATCTCCTTGTATCGATTTCATATTCGTTGGTTTTTTATTATTCCATGCATTTGATTCGAGAGTCTGTTTGGGTCGGAGCTGATTATACGATTTAGTTGTTCCTTGCGATCATTAAATAAATCTCTCGTTAATAAAATAAGCCATAACGTTACCATATTCATCGCTTCTATTTCTCCGGTTGGCATTTCTTGTTCTGTTTCGTCTATGGAATTCATCATCTTCCGCTTCGTCGTTTTTGGATTTTCTGATCATTTGAATTTCAATTTGTTGACTATTCATGGTAACTCAAAAATGAGATGAGCTTTGCGTGAACACTTATATATTTAACGGTGTAGGTGTGTCTTTCGTCATCAATGAAATACGTAATTATTCGTCCAGGCGAATATATTGACATATAGAATTATAAATCCATTCGATATTTCTTATTTGTTCTAACATTTAGAAGAAATTAATTCGATATCCTTTCCTATATATGATCGTCTTGATATTTAGGCATGCGAACGCAAATCGATATTTTCTTCTCCCTCGTGCTGGCAATGACATTTAATATTACGAATAAAATCCGGGAAAGGGAAAATTCATTCTTCCTTTTCCACATATATTCTCTTCTATAGATCGCCAACGATGTGTGGGAATCTCGTCGTGTATTATTTCCTAATCGGGGATTTTATCACAGTTATTTTTATCAATTTCGGGAAAGTTTTCAGCAACATTGTCCATGTTCGAACACAATTTATTTATTAATTCCGATTAATGCTGAAGGCATTTTTCTTTAAATGGCTTTTTGATTATATTCCATTACTTTTAGATATTTGGATTGACGATTCAAATCATCAAGAAACCATTACGTTGCTTCCGCCGGTTGTTTGCCAATGATGTTCGACCCGAAGACTCCACGTTATTCTAGTGAGGAAATTTATTTTCCGCAGGTGTGAAAAACAATTTACGCAAGTGTATTATCAAATTTCATGGTTGCTTAGTGTCACTTTTGTTATTTATTTGCAAGTGAAAGGAATTTCATAAAACGAAACAAAAAAATAATAGAATTGTAAAATTAATGAAACTTAATCAAAATATAAAATTATTTCCAGGGAAAACGTATAAAATTGAACAATAAATCTTGAAACTAACACTGATATAATAATAAAATTTTAGCGAAGAACCCTAGAGAAAGTTAAAATTGAAAAAAAAACTCTCTAATTAAAACTAATTTATTTGGATGAATGTGAAATCTGAGGCATGTAGACAATCGGGTTGTATGGGAAGCCCAGGAAAATATTAAAATAAATTTATTTAAATTTTCGAAAAGTATCGAGTACGATGCCGGACAATTGTTTTATTTTGGAATTGATTACATCAGAACTTTGGGATCATTGGTGTAAACTAATTGAAATATTTTTTTTCGAGAATATATAAAAACTGAGCTATGCAGAAGCTAATTGTCATTGTGCCAAAGAAACGTTAACGACTACCAGTCAAATAACAAACAATCTAAAGGTTGGTAATAATCAAAAGAAAAGAACATACATATTAAAATAAAAATATTTGAGTTCGGAAAAGGCAATTTCTCTCTGGGTTACTTACACCCATCAAATAATTAGTTAACGAGAAAAAACTGTAAATAGTTTGAGTTTTGTGTTGAAAATCAATAAACTTCACCCCGTTTGTACCTTTATTTAATACAGCGAACCACGAGGAGCCACAAATTAACTGACTTGTTAAATAATAATAATCCAACGAACAATTTGATTTTAACATTGTTTTTAATGGAAAATTTTGGAACTTATTCTAAGAATTTATTGAGAAATATTTCGTGAACTATAAATTAAATCCTTTAAGCTCACATTTTTGATAATTTGTAAATAACGATTTATTTTTAAAATTAAAATTAGCTCTTCGTATAATTTATTTTTAGAACAGATTTATTAAAATTTGACAGACGTTTAACGCTGGAAACTTTATTATAAAGTAGATTTTTAAGTCTTGACAATTAAATAATAACTTTTGAAAATGAAATTAAATCAATGACTTCTAAATTTAAGATTTTTTTTTATCAGAGTTTTAAGTATTAAAAATTAGGTAATAGATATAGGGTCAACAAATATAAATCTGATTTACTTAAGTCGTAAGTTATTATTATTATTTATTGAAGCCATTAAGTGAAGAAATACATGAATTATAGGGCAAAATTAAAAAATATTTGATTGACATCGTGAAAAAAATGTATCAGATTAAAATTAAACAGACATTTTCATGTAAACATAATTCTACACAATGAACCAGTGTTTAACTTAAATAATTCTGTTAAGATTCTTAGTTAAATTACCTAAAATTTACAATTAAAATAATTATTGTATATGATTGAAAATTAGAATTTTCGTAGTTGTACATAAGTGATTTATTTAATTCAATCAGTTGAATTCATCTTATTTTATTGTCAATGAAGAAATTAAAAAAAAATTACATAAGCAATTACGTAAGTAATATATTTACATTAGTACTTGTACTTTCGAATTTTATTCTGTGAATAATAAGGTTATTTTTACATAAGGTATTTATTCAAAATTATTTTCATTATAAATTGAAATATCAAATATAGTTATTTGACAGGATTTAATTATTAATTCTTTTTATAATAATATAGTAATTAAACTTCAAAATGATAATTGTTTATTTTACATTTAGCTTCTTTGTAACACAATTTTTAATTATTATTATTTTTCAAGGAAAAATTTCAATTTATTTTATCAATTAATTTTTAGTGGTGACACAAATTATTAATATAATACTTAATTAAATATAAATTATAAATTCTTTACACAAAATTAATAGATAATAATTATATTTTTCATTTTGTAATTTACTCAAACTAATTTATTAAAAAAGGAAAATAATAATAATAACTTTTATGATGTGACTATCATATTTTATTGATTTAACTTGATATGAATCTTTTCCACTTAACTATAGCAACCTATATTATTAAATTTGATTTTAAAAATTAGTTTTCAAATATCTAAGTTACAAGTTATTCAATTAATTTCTTTGTAGGGAATTAACAAATAACTTATTGCATAAGTATGTATTTTTGAAAGATATAATGTTAAGGAAATAGTTCTTTCATCTTCTCTTTTGGAAAAATTAAAAATTACATTAAATGAAATGAAACATTCAAAAGTTCAATTTGGAGTCCAAGTAGAATTTGAAAAAGATGGTGAACTCAAAGTAGTTAGTATATCAAATCGCGCTGCTTCAGTGACTACAACTTTTCTTGATGAGGGTATAAAGAAAATAAATGAAAAGATTGTTGAACGAACAGAATTAGGAAGTAGTTGGAAAATAAACCGAATAAGAGAAGTAAATTTCAAGGTAACCAAAGTTTCTAATATATCTAGGTTATCTGGACATAGTTATATTCCAACACCTAAAGCTCTAATAGGTAAAAAATAGTTAATGTACAAAATACAGATAATTTATGTTTCATATATAGTGTTTTGGCTGTATTAAAATCTGATAAAATCAAGAAAGATAGAGATGACCAAGAAAATATTTACCGTATATCAATGACTTGGTATACGATCCTAACGATATGCCAATGAAACTGTGATATTCCCACTTTTGAGAAGAAAAATCCTGGTTTAGCAATTAATGTAATGATTTATAATAACGAAAATTTTGAGGATAGAGAAGAACTTATAATGAAGCATCCATATTTAAATATAATTCACCGAACAAAATTATCTGGAGTGGATCCGATTTATTTATTATTGATAAAGGAGGGTGAAAAATATCATTATACAGGAGTAACTAATTTACAATCTTTGATGAATTGTCATAAAAACAATGATTGTAATGTTCGAATTCGTTGCAAATGGTGTGAAAATTGTTTAAATGGATTTCGAAAGCCAAAATCCTTTGAAAAACCCCAACAGTTATGTAAGAAAAATCAGTTGGGTACTACGCTATATATATTACCAAATGATAAAGATAAATATTTGGAGTTCAAAAACTGGTCAAAAACTATAACATCTATGCAGATTTTGAATTTATTTTACCAAAAGATGACATTTATTTTCAAAAACATTTGCCAATTTCTGCTGGACTCTTATTAATCAACAACTTCACTTGAATGACAAGTTACCATCATTTCATTGGTCAAAACTGTGTTTATGAATTTTTGAAGAAGGTTTCAGATATAGAAACAAACATTGTGCTACCATGTTATAAAGAAGAGGGGAAAAAGCTAATGTTACCACTTACTTTTGACGAAGAATATTCATTTGATAATTGTGAATATTGTTATTTGTGCAATAAGAATATAGTAGATAAGGTTAGAGACCATCACCATTTTACAGGAAAATATATTGGTCCAGCATGTAAAAGTTGTAATGTTAATAGGAGCATCAAAGAATTATTACCTGTAGTGTTTCATAATTTACGTGGGTATGACTTACATCATATCCTTAAGTATGGAATAAATCAATTTCCCAATTGGAACTTATCATGTATTCCAATTATTAGTGAAAAGTTCTTATCCCTTATGATATATGTTGGTAAGCTTAGAATACGTTTTATCGACTCTTACCAGTATGTTAATGACTGATTAGAAAGGGCTGTGAAAACTTTGAGTAGTTTATCTTTAACAAAATCTATTTTTACTGGTACCATTGTTAATTAAAAAGGTATTTTTCGTAAAACCTTGCCACTAGTTTAGAGGTCCTTGAAAATACTTATGAACTGCCTCCAATCTGGGAAGGAGTGAGTGAAGTTGAATATGAGAAATCTCAATTAATTTGGACTGAAACTAAATGTGTAAATTTACTTGACTATATGATGATATACTTGAAACTCGATTGCTTTCTTTTAGCTGACTTTTTCCAACAATTTCGGGCGAAATCTCTAGCTCATAATAGTTTAGAGCCTTTAAATTATTTTGGTATTCCTGGAATGTCTTGGAGTTCTGCGTTAATAACTTTAGATAAACCCATTGAACTATTGCAAGACATGAAAATTTATAATTTTTATGAGGGTGGTATTCGTGGAGGTCTTACTTTTGTTAATAAACACTTTGTAAAAACTGATGAAACCACTGAGTTGCTTTATATAGATATTAATAATTATATGTTTGGGCTTTAAGTCAACCTTTACCTTGTAAATTCAGTTGGATACTTGATGGTTTAGATTAAATATTATCTGATTGTTTTTCTTTAAATCTTGAATCTTTGTCATATGGGTATACTCTTGAAGTTGATCTTGAAATTCCTTCTGTACTTCACAATAAGTTAGACGACTTTCCTATTGCTGTTGAGAAAATGAAACCTGAAGGATCTAAGGTTGAAAAATTGTTATTGACTCATTACCTAAAAATGAATTATGTAATTCATTGGCGATTATTATACTTGTCTCTTGGTGTTAAAGTGACACATGTTAATCGTGGAGTAAGATTCAAACAGTCTCCTATTTTTAAAAACTACATTGATAACAATACAGAGTTAAGAGCAAAAAGTACAAACACACTAGATAAAAATTATTATAAGTTGTTAAATAACAGTTTCTATGGTAAAACTGTCGAAAACCTGAAAAAAAGAATGAATTTAAGATTATGTAATACAGAAAAGAAGATGATTACATATGCTTCTAAACCAACCTTTCAAAGAAGTTTCAAAATTGCTGATGATCTAATTGCTGCTTTGTTAAATCCTGATTCGATATGTTTAGATCGACCAAGTTATATAGGACAATCAGTGCTTGACTTGTCGAAACTTTGAATGTATGAGCTTCAGTATAAGGACTTGGAAAAATATCGACAACAATTTAATTGTGAGATCAATATAGTTGCTGGAGATACAGACTCTTTCTTCTTGGAGATTAAAAATTGTAAACTAGATATTCTTTTGTCTGAAATGGTTAAGGATAATCTTTTGGATACATCTAATTACCCTTCTACTCATCCACTTAATTCTAAAAAACTTGATTCGGTCATTGGAAAATTTAAAGACGAAAGTAAGGGAGAAGGTTATGATGAATGGGTTTTCCTTCGACCAAAATGTTACAGTTTGTTAGGTAAATCTTCTTGTCTAAAAGCTAAGGGTATATCATTAAAGGATACCGATCTAACTCATAAATCTTATAAAGAGTATTATGAGAAAAACTCCACCTTTTCTGTACCTCAATTTCGTATTGGTACTAACAATCATCAACTTTATAGTTTTAAAACTTCAAAGGTTGCACTAACAAACAAAGAGGATAAAAGGGTTTGGGTAGAAAAGAATGTAAGTCTGGCATACGATCATTATATGATTGAGACTGACAATGAATAAAGATAATAATTTTCCACATGATTATCCGACAGCACGTCCAACAGCACATCCAACAGCCTATCAAACAGATCATGTAACAGCTCAGCCAACTGTTCATTGAATTAATAAATTTATACCTATATACGTTCTTGTTCTTATTCATTATTTTGTAATTTTTTGTGTTTACATTATATTTTAGTTTGTTATGTTTTTGTCAGGGGAGTTACCAAAAAGTGCGCCAGATGGGACACATCTACCTACTCACTTTTGATCTGGAATTATCAATTTAGAATAGTATTTGAATTAATTTAATCGTTAGAGTTGCATCGATTTTCCGCTCTTTTCCCACACTCACATCCCTTATTTGATCTTAGAGTTAGATAATTCGAGGTTATGATATTACGAGTGCCCACTGAACTACTCGGTGTAGATGATTTTGAGCCGATGAGTAACGTGATTTTAGGTCTAGTTTTCGGGAACTGGATGACGAAAAAGCAGCCAAAAGACTACCCTCCCCCATCTTCCAACTTCCCCTATAAACGGCATGTATTGACGTTTAGGTTCCTGCGTTACAAACGCCGAAGCCTCACGGGCACGAGATATTGGCGGATAGACCGCACTTACACATCTCGGTAGTTATATTACATTTTAATGACTTGTGGTGATGTTTCGGCTGTGGGCCGGAAAAATTTCGACATAATATAATACATTTTCTTGAATCGTATATTTCATGAACATTGTTTCAGCATGGTTAAAAGTCAGCATACATAATAACATTTCTCCATACATGCTTGAACGCTGTATGGAAAAATTGTTGAAAAATTGTCGAAAAATTGTCCACTTGGATTTAGTTGCAAAGTTGTACACGCTTAGTATAAGCTTTTTGTATATCTTCTGTGAAAATGAATTAGTATATATACCCATTCTGTGACCCTAACCTTGCGTGTTAAATTTACTGCGATAAAACAAAATTTGACCTTGAAATTATTTGTATAATCTAACTCTAATTTTTATTATTTCTTGGTTTAGTTTGACAATTCATTTCTTTAATTTTTAATTGAATTATTTCCAATTAAAATCATTTAATTTTACTTATATTTTTCATTAATTCTTGCTTTTTTAAATAAATTGTCAATTTTCGGTCAAATCTTTATGTTTATTTCGTGCTGATCTTGGTGTATCTTGTTATTATTTTAATTTATTTTTATGTTTTTGATTTTATATTTTAATTATATCTTTCTACATTTTAAGGTTGTTGAATTGATGTTTATGGGTCTGATTTTAACTCTGCCTGTTATATTTGCGTGCTATTTCCAATTCATTTACACAAAACTCAATGCTGGCCCAACATTTAGTTTTACTGCTCAAAAGTATACAAGCATTATTATGCTGGTGGTGGGTTACTGGGTTTCGCTATTTGTTTAAATCACCTTGTTGTTACCCTGGTAACGCCATATAAATATTACTTTGACTACCACTCGGCACCCGTTGCTAAGCAACGTTGTAAATGTGTTCGAGTGGGTGGATTGTCCGCAAAAAGTGAGCACTATTACTAATACTGCAATTGCCCGGACAACCCTCGGGTCCAACGAGCTGTCGATGGAAGACCTATGCTCGCTTTACAATGTCCCCTGTGTGAGAAAGTTCAAGATCAGACTCATGTTGACCGGTAGAAATAGAACGATGTTCAGGTGATGCGGTATGAATACTCACGACTTTTCGACGACAATTCAATATTATTCATATCTTATAACCTACTACTTTAGATTAGTTTAAAAATAATTACAATTTTATTCGATAAAACAAGAAAAAAAAACGATTAAAAATAGGCAATATCGGTAAGTTAATTCAGTGCTAGAACAGTACTGGACACTTTAGTTCAATTGGCTTGTCAGACGTGCAGCTCTGCGTCGGGCGCGTTCTTTGCGTCCCGGCCGATGATTGTTTGATGGCAGGAAAAATCGATTGATCCTGATGAATTATTTATTTGGTGATGAATAGAAGGCGACTTAAATATTTAGGTTAAATTCCATATCCGTTGGTCGAGTGATTGGTTTGCGTATAGTTAATTTGGACTTTTCATCGTAGACATCAGAATATGTGAAATTTTATAGTGATCGATTTTCCGATGATTTAGTGATAATTCAGAGTTTGTTCTACTATATTATCTAGTAAGTCCTTTTTTATGCGATTATTTCCTATTATAACGAATTTTCTTTAGTTGGCGATGGAGGTCACTTCTCAATATGCTGGGAACGAATTCGGAAACTTATTCCGGTTTTGGGTTGTTCTGATCCCTTCGGATTAATTTGTCGGATGGGTTATTATTTCTATGTCGATACTGACTATCCGTAAGTGGGTTAGTAATTTAATTAATTTATTTCGCATAATTTTGTAGAGATTGTAGGGATTTCAATGGGGTTCTATTAATGCAGGCATCCTATACAATTTTGTGGAGGAATTGGTTTGATAAGTGGTATTAATCTTAAATGGAATAAAGTTGTCTATTCAATGGGTCTTTACTTTTCTATTCAAATTAACTCGTTTTTTATTGATCGCGTTTCATAAATCCTATAAATGTTGCATGAATAGTGCGGTAACTCATCACTTGTTCCGATGATTTGGATTAATTTTTTTAACCGAACAAAATCTCGATGGCTACTTTATGATTTTTCGATACAAGACAGTTTTGGGGTGGTATGATCGCAATAATTAATTATGGTAATGGTGTGAAAGTTATGGTTGGTTTTAATTATTGCTGATGTCGTTCTTTATGAGGGTGTTCGAACAGGGGTGCGTCTGCCAACTATACTGATGGATATACTCTAGCTTGGGGTTAATTAAATTCTCTACTTTACTGAAAGTTCAGGGTGAGTTGGTTTCAATCATTACAATTATGTCCTTATCGAGTTTACTAACAACTATTTAACAGTAACATTAATTCATGGTTCCCCCTTTAAATTCATATCAATTTTAGATTTACGAGAAAATAGTCCTTTAATTACATAGCGGTGATCCCGTTTTATATAGGGGTGTTTGAAAAGGCGCGTCTAATCTCTGATTTAATTCTTTACTTTACCAGGGGTTTGAAGCGATTTATTTGGTAACGATTAGAAATCTATAATTTATAGTTAAGTTGAATTGATTAATTTATTTCATTTCATAGCAGCGATTTCAATTTGATTTATTCCCCGTACCTTTTCCCTTTAATAGGCCTTAAAACGCATATTATGTTTATATTATATTTAATGAGTGCCCACTGGACTACTCGGTGTGGTGATTTTGAGCCGTGTGTAAATTAATTTAGGTCGACTTTAAAGAAAACGAGAAACGAGGAAGTAGCCAAAAGACCCCTTCCTTATTTCTCTTTTCTTCTTTATGGAATAATATTGACGTTCCAATCCATGCGTTCCGCACGCCGGGTCTTCACGGGCACAGATCATTGGCGATATTCCACGCACTTACACGAATCTGAATAATATGTTGATTTTACTGACTTGCAATGTGTCTTTGGCTGTGGACCGGAAAAATTTCGACAAATAAATTAATTTTACAAAAAAACAAGTTCGATTTTAACATTATAAATATTTATTAATATATTAAAAACAAGATACAAATTACTTGACCCAAATCATTCAATAAAATCATAAAAAGACATCTCCCCCACGCCGACATCCAAGCAGAGATCTACCGAGGTTGTGAGGACGGGACGTGTAGAGAGAGTTTCCAAATAAAACTTCTGCCACCTAAAAATAGATTTAACGTTTGAAAAAATGCTAAAATTAATTTTTTAGTCTGAAAAATGGTTAAATTTTATGTGAAAATGCATCGGTATTTATACCTATTTTCTGTCCCTAACCTCGCGTGTTATTTTTGATGTAGTAAAACAAAATTCGACCTTGTTATTTTCTAGTGTATTCTAATCTTTATTTTTATTATGTTTTCATTTATTTTGATAATTTTTTATTTGAAATTTTTATTGAATTATTTCTAATTCAAATTCTTTGATTTAAATTTCATTTTCATGAAATTTTATTGATTTAACGAATTTCGGTCGAATTTGTTGGGTTTTCATGTTATGTTTGTGTTTGTATCGTGCGGATCTTGTTGCATTTTGTTATTATTTTAATTTATTTTTATGTTTATTATTTTATATGCAATTCTCTTTTTTCTCATATTTGATAGGGTTTAATTGATGTTTTAATAGGTTTGAGTTTAAATTTGCATGTTATGTTTGCATGTGTGTTACCGATCCATTTAAACATTTTCCAAGGCAGTTTGTGTTCTGGCCCAACACTGGTCAAACAAAATTAGGAGCTTACATCAGTTTTTGCCCTACAAGCCAACAATTCTATTTGATGTCCCTAAATGTCCTATTAAAATGTCTAATAAAAGAAAAAAAACTTTATGTGAATTGTATATTTGTTGTAAATTCATAAATTAATAAAATTTATTTAAAAAATCATAATAAATTTTTATTTAAATTATTTTTCAATAAAATTTTACATAACCAAATCAATTTTTACTTTTATAAACATTTAGATGGTGTAAATAATAGTAGGTAAATATAATTAGATGGTGTAATTAAATGTCTGTTTATAGGTATATTTTTATTTAATAGATTTGTTTAAATAATCTTATTTTTGGCTAAATTATATCGTGAATAAAAGTAATAAATGTTTTTTTTAAAAATATATTAATTACTCATTTAGTTATGGGTCATAAAGGTAGAAAATTCACTCAAGCTAACAAGCCACATAAAGATAAAAGCAAGCCATCATCTGCAATTAAAAAGCCCAAGAATGGTAAAAAAACAAAAGCTGTAAATAATTCTAAAGATTTAAGGGTACATCAAGCAAAGCAACAAAGGGAAAATTCTATAAAAGAAAATAACCAGAGTGAACGAGGTAATAACACTAATGCACCATTATTATGTGGAGTTTTTCCGTTATTTCACTGTGAACATATTGAAGTCATACTTTCTCTTTTAAAATCTTCTGATCCGGAATCTATTATCAAAAAAATAGATAATATTCCGAATTATTCTAAATTAAACTGTGAAAGCTTAATTATGAAGTCCAAGAAATTAAAGAAAAATTTTGCATTTGCTTCGTGTAAAGATTTTAAAGATCGATTTGATTATCTGGATTTGGCGAAAGTTGTGGATTGGTGTTTATTTATTTTACCAGATGATTTGGATGAATTAATTGGAGATTACACTGAAGACTTATTTTCATCTTTGATTGCTCAAGGAATGCCATCTGGCTGTTTTATAACTCTTAAAAGTGACAAGTCCTTTAAAATGAAGGACGATATTAAATATTTGGAATCGATTATAAAAATACCATTAGCGGATAGTAAAATTCATTGCCTGAGCAACTCTAACGATGCAAATAAATTAATGCGGCATTTAGCACAAAACTGTAAACCGCATTATTCGGCATCTAAAAAATCAAATGTTTCAAAAACTTCCATAAAAGAAAAACGTGGATATTTTTTAGCTCAGAATATAAAATATGAAGAAGATAACATGCGATTAACTGGATGCATGAGAGGTTTTGGAATTGATTTAGAAAAAAGCGAATTCATTCATTTGACTGGAGTTGGAGATTTTTCTATAAAAGAAGTCAGCTGGATATCTCCGGAAGAATCTAATCATTTCACTGAAAAGGATAAAGTGCAATCATTGAAGAATTTTGTTTTTAAACACGAGGAAATCAATAATGAAGCATCCGATAATGACCATGAATCAGATGAAGAAATGAAATGCTCTGGATCTGAAGATGATGCTCACGATTCCAGTGAAGATTCGGAAATGGAAGAAGTAAGCGATATTGGAAGCATCGACAGTGATAATGATCCTATGGATGAGAAAATGTCATTTGCTACTACAGCTCATAGTGGATTTTCAGTGGCTCAGATAATGAAATTCAAGAAGTCTCGAGAAGAATCGATGTTTCCAGATGAAGTTGAAGTACCGTACAATGAAAAAGCCAAGGAAAAATTCAGTAAATACAGAGGCATGTTGGGATTCAAATCCACTCAATGGCCCATTCAAGCGAATTTACCGAAATGCTACGAAAAAATTTCCTTTTTCAAGAATTATAAACATGAACGCAACAGATTATGTAACATGATCGATAAAACTGTGCGAGAACACAATGCCAATTTCATTTTACCAGGCAGTGTATTTGAAATGGTTTTGGAAAAAGTTTCCCCATCGGATATAGAGAAGCTACAGAATATTATCCGAATGAATCCAGGACGGCATTTGATTGGCTCGGGTTTGTTTGTAAAGGAAGACAAGTTGAGTGTATTGCATTTTAATGAGAAAAGGATTGCTGCTGTTGATGATTCAGTAATCAATAAATTGGCGAAGTTATCTCCGAGTACAGACAGTGCAATAGCATTAGGTGAAGAGGCAACCTCTCACTATGACGTAATCGATGAAAATTATCAATTAAAGCCAGCCGCGGAACCGATTGAAAGCAAAGAAACAATGCTTTTCCAACTCGGTTTCCGGCGGTTTTCATCGACTCCGATATATTCAGAATTAACGGCCGCTTCCGATCAGCCAGGCGATAAAGGAAAGAGCAAATTTTTGAATTTTATGGAGTTGAATAAGCACGTTGTTGTCTCGACTTACGGGCCGATAACTTTCGGTCCAGTGAATGTTCTCCAGTTTCGCATACGCCAACAGGATGAGTCAGCAGATCGGGCATATGTATCAGAATTGGTCGCCAGTGGCTCACTGCTATCAATCGATCCGACGAAACCAATTATAAAAAGGATTCGATTAACCGGACAAATTTATAAGGTGAACAAGCGATCGGCAATGATCAGATATATGTTCTTCAATACGGAAGATATCGAGCATTTTAAAGTTGGATTATTCTATAACTTAGATTAGTTTTAATTTATTTCGATTTTAGGATGTCCGTCTTCATGCACCGGGAAACATTTTAGGGAGAATTCTTGAGCCTCATGGCTCCCATGGGTACATGAAATGCCATTTTGACAAAAAAGTATCACAGAATGTTATTCCTTATATGCCGTTGTATAAGAGGGTTTTCCCAAAATTCACAGTGGAGAACATGTACGACAATTTCCCAAATGTTGAACAAGCAGAAATGGAAGATGAAGCAATGTCTAATGTTATGGACACTTTATTTTAATAAAATTTTTGGTTTTATTTATTTGAATTTGATTTTTTGGAAACTCATTTCTAAGTATAAGTTGCTGTGTTGATAAAATTTTTGATAGTAATTGAAAACTAACTTCGAGAAATCTGGGTTTAATCTACATCGTACGGTGCAATAATTTTATAAATAAATTATAAAAATATGAAGAATTACAAGAATATCATGTTAATACCAAAACCGAAGAGATCCGATAACTTCGAGAAACTTACATAAAATTTTATATATTTCAAAACGAACAAAAATTCTCTTTTTCAAAATATATTAAAGAAAACAATTTATTAATTTGAACGGCCTTCAATAGTATGTTGCTTATCCAGTTTTGATGCAACATATAATTTGATTTGTTTATTTAATTCTTTATAAACAGTTTCACATACACTTTCCGCAGCTACATATAGCGTGTTTACTTGAGAAATATGATCGATATTATTCGGAAACATTCTAGTAAAGCGTTCACTGCTTGGAGAATTAGGGAGTAGAACCATGGTTAGAGAAGGTAAAGAAGATTGATTTTCTTCAAAACCATTTAAATCCGCAAGAATTGTTTGATCAAATAACCCAACAGTTGTAGCAGTGACAAAATCTTTCATACGTATACCAGCATCCATTAAAGCCAAAGAAACAGCATTAATAACTACAGCTAACTCAGATCCATCAGATTGTAACACCAGTATATTGATATCAATCTGAGATTCACCGTACCAATGTAACTCAATAACCTTTTCCATTATACTCTAAGTTAAATCTTAATAAATTATAATTTCTTATATAACATACCTTAACGCAATCAGCATTCAAATCACTAATATTATCTCTTTTTCCATATCTGCGACCAGCATTGAAATTGGCAGTAGGACACTTGGAATATTTACAGCTAATAATAGCTACATCGTGCTTGGCTTCAGAATGATTACGACATTCATGTGGACCATATATCGATGCAATAACTTTCGTATTGCCTTGTTCTAGACATACATAACCATCATCACCAGAATTAGCATGTACTCCTATTCGAGATGTTATCGATCTAATGTTATTGGGGCGTCGACCATCATTTCGAAAATTTTCATACAATATCTCTGACATCAAGTTTTAAAAAAGTCTAAAATTACTAATTTGAAATATAAGTAACATTATTTAAACAATATTATTTAGTTGAAGCTACAAGTTTTAAAACCAAAAAGAATTGAAAATTATAGTTAATATTTTTAAAATTATATCTTAAAATTTATTATTTCTGATGACACTTTATGTAATTAGAAAAAATAAAACTTATGATAAGTTGGATTGCTACCACGCCAAAAATAAAATGGTGTGGTTTCTGGGTGTTGAAATTTTGAAGCTATGTTGGGCCAGAACACAAACGGCCTTGAAAATTGTTTAAATGTATCAGTAATATAGCACGAAAACCCAGAACCAAGATAACTTAAAATACAACATAAACTAAACACTCTAAAATTTGAGAAAATTGGTGGGTTTCTGGGTTTTGATATTTTGAAACTATATGGTTGTTACCCAGACAACCCAATACAAATATTTCCTTTGCTTACCACTCGGCACCCGTTGCTAAGCAACGTTGGAACTGTGTTCGAGTGGGTAGATCGTCCGCAAAAAGTGAGCGTTATTGCTAATGCTATAATTGACCGAACGATCTCTGGGTCCAACGAGCTGTCGATAGAAGACCTGTGCTCGCTTTTGATTCTTAGGTCCCATTATCCTTCTATCTCTTTCAAATGTTAACCTATACTCTCATATCATCTATCTTTATGTCCATTCGCTTGGTCCTTCTTATTATTGTCCATGTTGATGATTTTTTATGGTCTGTAAACCCTTGGTTATGTTAAGTAAACACAGTACATCTCTTACCCTTATCCATATTATAACTACAATGTTCCCTATTACGTATTATTGCTTGCCTTATCATTGATACTATTATATATATTACCTTTCTTAATTGTTACTACTATTACCTTTATTATTATTTTTATTACTATAACTACCATTATATTTATTGTTATTACTACTATTATTATTACTACTATTATTATAATCATAATTATTATCATCATTACTACAAATACCATGATTATTATTAGTATTATCATTATTATTATTATAATAATAATTATTATTATTATTATTATAATCACCATTACCCTTATCATTATCGTTATTATTATTAAGATTTTGTAGGGATCCGTCCTTATTCCTCAGCGTTAAAATTTTTTTTATTGATATATAACATTAGCCGTAGTCCATCTGTATTTTTTGGTTTTCGATAAAGTATTTTTGTAAATTCGAAAATTTTAGCAGCGTTCCGCCCTTATTTTACGGTTCATCCCTATTCTACAGTTTTCGACAAAATATTTTCATTGACTCGGAAAATTTGAGCAGCGTTCCACCCTTGTTTTACGCGTTCCATTTTTACGTTACTATTTTTGTTAAGTATTTGAATTAATTCGGAAAATCTGAGCAGCGTCCCGCCCATATTTTCCGCCTCAACTCAAATTAATTTATTTAATTCTTATTTAAAAACATTATTTTTCATGATTTTGGTCGTTCGGATTAATCTTTTTCCGATGGCTATCCATTTTAACTGTTGCAACGATTTCGCAATTTTCCCCGCTACAGATTCCCTCTTTTTGTCCTTAAGATCTATTTATGTTCATATTATATTTAATGAGTGCCCACTGGACTACTCGGTGTTAGATATTTTGAGCCGAATGTTGTTAAAAATTTATGTTAATTTTAGGAAACGGATGATATTGACGTTTCGGCTCTTGCGTTCCGCACGCCGGGGCCTTCACGGGCACGAACTATTGGCGATTTTACACGCACGTACACAGTTCGATAGTGTGTTTTATTTTTCTATCTTGCGTTATGTTTTGGCTGTGGGCCACCAAAAATAAAATAATAAAAAAAATAAATTACCACATGAATTAGGCAAAAATCTCGACGCATAAACTGTATATTTGGCATTCATATAAACAAATTTTAAATCGGGCATCGATGTACATAAACCAAATAACATAACTGTAGATTAACAATCTGAAAATATTGCTGCAAAACATAACTGTAGATTAATAACCTGAAAATATTGCTACAAAACATAACTGTAGATTAATAACCTGAAAATATTGCTACAAAACATAACTGTAGATTAATAACCTGAAAATATTGATAACTGTAGATTAATGATCTGAAAATATCTGAAAAAAAATCACACAACAAAGTAAGATTTTTAAAAAATGTGCATCTTAAATTTGGTTGAAATTAATACTACAAAGTAGTAGTTGAAAATTTGGGAAAACACATCAGTATTTATACCTATAATTTGGCCTTAACCTTGCGTGTTAGTTTTATTGCGATTAAACAATCATCGAACATTTGATTAATTAATCGATAAATTCGCAAAATCATCCATTCTCATAGCCCCCAATTGTCAGTGTACAGCAGCTGAAAGTTATCGTGTTCAGGCAAAACACCCGCTAGTGTTAATTGCCTGAATGCACGGCTAACAGCTGCAATGCACACCAACTCACTCGCGATTGAAATTTTTTCTCCGAAAAATAAGATTGAAAATTTGTCAAAATACATCAGTATATATACCTATAATTTGGCCTTAACCTTGCGTGTTAATTTTATTGCGATTAAACAAAATTCGACCTTGAAATTAGTTGTCTTATCTAAATTAAATTTTTATTAATTTCTTAAATTAAATTGGTAATTTATTTTTAACATTTTTAAATAAATTTATTCAGCCAAAAATATTTTATTTTTATTCATTTAATTCATTAATTTTTACTTTTATATAAATGGTCATTTTACGGTCAAATTTTTTTGTTATTATGTTATTTTTTATGTAGATTTCGTGCGGTTCTTGATGCATTTTGTATTTATTTTATTTTACTTTTATGTTTTTTGATTTTATATTTATTTATATTCTCTCAGATTTTCAAATGTTTAGTTGGTGTTGTATATTGTATTTTAAGTTATCTTGGTGCTGGGTTTTCGTGCTGTATTACTGATGCATTTAAACAATTCTCAAGGCTATTTGTGTGCTGGCCCAACAGAATATAAATAAATATAAAATCAAAAAACATAAAAGTAAAATAAAATAAATACAAAATGCATCAAGAACCGCACGAAATTTACAAAAAAAATTACATAATAACAAGAAAATTTGACAGAAAAACTACAAATTTATATAAAAGTAAAAAATTAACGAATTAAATGAGTTAAAATAAAATATTTTTGGTTGAATAAATCTAATTAAAAATTTTAGAAATAAATTGCTAATTTAAATTAAGAAAATAATAAAAATTAAATTTAGATAACACAAATAATTTCAAGGTCAAATTTTGTTTTATCGCAATAAAAACAACACTCAAGGTTAAGGTCAAATTATAGATATATATATATATATATATATATATATATATATATACTGAAGTGTTTTGACAAATTATTAACTTTTTTGCAGTCTTACTTTGCAGTATTATTTTCAAATTTAATTTGCAAACTACTTTACAGCATTAATTCTGCAGTTGCATTTTTGCAGTCTTACTTTGCAGCATTATTTTTGCAGTCTTACTTTGCAGCATTAGTTTTGCAGTCTTATTATTTTAGTTGGTGTGCATTGACGCACGATTTAAAAATTAAGATGTATGAATGAATTCACTATGAATTAATTGATCAATAATGATTAAATGACTTGTGATGAAGCAAGTGAATAATGTTTATGCTAATGAACTTCCTATTACTATGTGAGATATGACATGTCGAATAAACAATTTTTATGCATCGAGGCTTTTACCCAAATTATATGGTAATATTTATTTATTTTTCGGCCCACAGCCAAAACATACCGCAATATAGCAAACTCCACATAACAATTCGAGATGTGTAAGCGCAGGTTCATCCGCTAATATCTCGTGCCCGTAAAGATTCTGCGGTGCGTAACGCTGGAATCCAAACTTAAAATCATAGAACTAAATAGCGAAAGCAAGTAGCTCGAGAGTGGGTCTTTTGGCTCAACTCGAATATGGGCGGAACGCTACGCAAATTTTCAGATTAATTAAAATACTTTATCGAAAACTGTAAAATAAGGATGGAGTGTGGCAAAATTTTTATATAAGTAAAATATTTTCATAAAGCTAAGGAATAAGGACGAATCCCTTCAAAACAAAATAATAATAATAACAAAAATAGTAATAATATTAACAGTAACAATTAATAAAGAAAACGCATATAATAGTAACGATGATAATACTAGTAACAATAATAAGGAACATAGTAGTTATAATAGGGATAAGGGTAAGAGAGATACTGTGGATATTTAACATCGAAGGGGGTATAGGCCATAGTAAAATCAATAATACGTACAAAAACAAGGAGGACTATAGGAATATACATAATGATAATTGATATAACATTATGGATTAACATTTGAAGAAAATAGGAGAACAATGGAACCAAAAACTCGAAATCGAGCACAAGCCTTCTATCGGCAGTTCGTTGGACCCATGGATCGTTCGGTCAATTATAGCATTAGTAATAGCGCTAACTTTTTGCGAACGATCCAACCACTCGAACACAGTTACAATGTTGCTTAGCAACGGGTGCCGAGTGGTGAGCGAAAAATATTTGTATGGGGTTGTCTGAGTAACAACCATATAGCTTCAAAATCTCAACGCCCAGAAACCCACCAATAATTTAAAAATTTATGCTTTTTTCCGGATTTCAGGTTTTATTTTATTTCGACAGATGTCTAAAAAATTAAATTAATTTTAGTTTTAAGGGTAAATCACATGAAGATACATCCTCATTTACTCAAAATTTCCTACCAAAATCCTTAAAATTTGAATTAAAAATTTTTTCTTTCTAAAAATATCTCAAAAATGTCTTCAAATTAATCTATTATATGCATGTTTTATTATGGGTTGTGTTAATGTGCATTATTTTATTCCTCTATCCCTTTTTGAGTTTTTATAGTGTAGGGTTTGTCTCAGTGACTATTTTACAAACAATCTCAAGGTGAGTTGATGTGTTTATAAGCTGTAAATTTATTGATTTTCTTTTTATATTATAGGTGATTTGTCTCATCGTGGCTTGGTGTTCAATCTCTAACATCGTTCTATATTAAAACAACAAATTCATAGTTTAATAATATCGAATGCACACAGCCTTATTTTGTATGTTGAAAGCTGCATTTCAAAAATTGAATTTATTATTAGATGGCAGACAAATAATTAAAAAGAAAAATTACACCCGCATCTAAGATTCCTATTGTTAGAAAGTCATGCAAATTTGCGATGAAATTTAATGTTTCAATTTTCACATTTATTAGAATGTTTATTTAGTTTAACTCTTGTAAAAGGACAAATGAATGACATGACATTTATAAACATTTACGAAATTTATTAATGTTAATATTAAAATTTTTGTGTTAAAACAATATTTTACAAGTGTTAGCTTTACAATTGCTTACCTGAAAGCCATTCCAAAATTGGCTGATGTATAAAACAAAACGTAAAAGAAATACATTCAGTAGATTTATATGTCAATTAATTAGTCACGTAAATAACACATACTCCGACTACGATTATCAATATTTTATTATTATTATTATCTATGAATGTATTATGATTGTTATTATTATTATCGTTAAAACTATTATTATTATTATTAGTATTATTATTACAATTTATATAAAAGTAAAAAGTTAATGAATTGCTGGGCACCTGATGGGTAAAAGATATAAGATTTTCGTGGTCATTTGCAAGGTGTTCCCACCTGATGCGCACACAAGAGATGTAACCATAGGATACGAGTCAAAAGGACGTTGGAATAATATCTATCCTTTGATCACTATATTTAATTTTACAGGTGCTGTTTATTGAATGGTTTAAATGATTTCAAAACGACCATGGACTCAAATCCCAAAACATTTTATTGATTATTACAAAAATTGAATTAAGATTATTAGAGAATGCCAAAAGATGAAGGTCCAAATTTCTTTATCTGTCTAGTAGGTGAGCGGTCTTCAATCGGTGTCTTCTTTCCTTTTCCGCTTTGCTGGGGTGGGATTTTTTGTGATTTGGTTTCGATTGTGGATCACGATTCATTTGGGTATTAGTTGGGATAAAACTAAAATGGGCCAGGGACACTCGGATCAACGTTTGAAACTGTGCTGGGGTGATGTCCGATCTCTGCTCTGATTGTTTCCTTCAACTTTAGTTGACAATTTTTCTTCTTTAACTTGTCGAGTTCGGCCATCATCTCCGTGTGTTGATTTCTGAGTAATTTATTTTGTTGTTTCAATTTGGTCGCCTGGTTCATCCGAAGACATATTCAGATCATTGACTCAGCTCGGTGGCTCTGTTTCAATGCCTTATTGTGATAATGGGCTACGTCTCGTCTGAATCTTTCATCATCCAGGGTTTTGTTGGTGTACGGGGGAAAACTTTATTGATGGGGATTCATGACTCTCCTTAAAAACTTGCCTTTTCTACTCTAGGGTTAATTACCCACGCACAACACATAATATATCACTTACTGTCATACACCCATGGTTGGAACCATGCTGGTAATATGTATAACAGCCGAATGCCATTCGAGCAGGTGAGCATTGTTACCAATACTACTCCTCGAACGAACTTCGTTCCCGGTTCACAGCGGCCGCTACAAGGTCTTACGCATTACATTATGATCCCCTGTATCTTAGGAAAACCTGGTTCCTTGCATTTAGGAGTTGGACATAAATTGGAAGGATATCGACTAATCACAACACGGTTTTAAATATAAAACCTTAACCGTTGAGTTTGTGAGGCTACAGCAGAACTTTAATCACTAAATGTTTATAGCTCCGATTATTACGGAAGTTATATGGGTTACCTATTAATTTATCTCGTACTGCTACTGTGCCTCGTAAAACCTTCATTATATATTACTCTGAATTAAATAACGGATGTCAGTTGGTTTATATAACTAAATAATATCGGATTATATATTCCGTTTAATATTAATTACGGTAGAATAGAACGAGTACAAAAAGAAAACCATATAATTCGTAAATACATTTTTTAGATTGGTACAGGAAAAGCAATAATAAGATGACGTATGAAAATAAATTTAAACTAAAAATACAATAGGCATGATAAGAGACGAGGTCTTAGCGTTCAGGTGCAAGGTGAGGTACCGAACTAATGTCACAATAGTCGACGCCTAGAACGTGAGCACGTTAGTTATCCCCGTCGATGTCTACGGGTAGACACCGACGCTTGGGATATCTCGTGGGTGGGTTCGAAGTTAATTGGCTCGGCCCCTCTTGCGATGAGGATGCCGGCTCGACCACGGATCGGATGATCGGAGATGAACGCTCACTTAGAATTCCTATCTCAATTGGCGTGAGATTTAACATTGTGGAGATGCGGATTTGGCTAGGGGATTCAAATCCCGCAGCGTTGAGATTGATTTGTGCTGAGGACAGGTGGCGAAAGGACGATGGCACTGGGGCATAGATTACATCCGGATCTAAAGTGCGCCGATCCAGTTCTTCATATGTGGGTGGTAATTCGGCCATCTCCGCAGGCCCTCCTGTTTGCAAGTTCGCCTGCAACAGAGCGTTTTCTGCTCTCCACCTTTGTCTACGGCGGCGGTTTCCGTTTGGTCGGTGACGCCGGTTTCACGACCTACCTTCAGCATTTCCGGTCGGGGGAGGCCTTTTGTGCATTTGGGTTGCTTGGAGATAGGGAAGATGATGCACAGGAATGATATCTAATTCCTGCGCTAATCTCCGACTCGACAGGAGAGTCAGGAGCTCATGTTCGGTGAAGATCTGCCGGAGCGCAGCGCTTTGTTCGGATATGGTAATCCGCTGGCTCTGGTTCTCGATGATCAGATCGTCTCGGACACGAGAAAGGCGTGATACCTTCTGGTACAGACTGTGAGTAGTTTCGGACGAGCTCCATGTGCCCTTAATCTTCTGGTATTTTGCCTGTAGGATGGTATGCTCCATTTCCAACTTGTCTAGTTTTTGCATCATCGCCGCGACTGATGGCGAGATCCTTGGGATGCGGGGTAGGTTAGATAATGTCGACATCAAAAGAATATGTAACAATTAGTCGGATTAATTGTAAGTTTTATGACCGAAAATATTTGGATTTCTCTTCATGACTGTCGATTCAGATAGGTAGCGACTCGGAATATCTTTCGATGAATCAGAAAAATCTTTGAAAGAATCTTATATGTGAACAGCTAAAAGAAATAAGAGATACTATAATAAATTATATTTATTCAAATATTTAGTTTGGGATATTATTCTGGGAGAGTAGTTAATACTGGTACTTCAAAAGTTTTTGTCTATCCAAATCCTATTTTGCGTGGCCACGACTAAGCACTAGAATGACTTGGGCTCTCGACCTTTTAGGTATATTTATTCACACCCCGAATGTAACATTATATTTACCGGTTATTACCTCGCTCGCGATCAACTCATAAAAACTTTGCTCGTCAGCCTTGGTTTAAATAAATTACCGGGGTTTAGGGTTCAATATAATTTGATAAAATTCGTACGTCTAAAATTTTATATTTAATTAAATGATCTCCCATTGGTATGCAAGGGGATCGCCCAAACATTCTTGAGGGGATAATATCGTAAATGGGCATGACATGAGATAACTTTACATTGGTCTACTCCCGTGTTTTAATCCTGCAAATCAATAATTATACTTTAAGAAGGAGAAATTTCGATTATTATTTCCCATCAAGGACTTATTTTATTATCATTTTAATTTATACTACTACCGAGGAATTATGGTCTCGTCATAGTGATAACAATAAAAAATAATAAATACCAACAATAGTCATTAATCAAAATAATTCTGTTGAATAACGTTGGTTATGATAGTAATAACACTTAAGAAGATTTTCCGAAATTATTAATAGGTACCTGGTCCTCCGCCCACGCCATTTAAACGTTATTTCAATGATGCAAGCCGCGAGTTTAGTTCATTTTTTTGGGATCCTGTTATAGGAGATCTATCAACCCGATTTAATTATAAGCTGTGATTCGTTTAGCACGGATTGTTGGACAGATCGTATCATGTTCTGGCGAAATAATTAACCCTGACACTTCGGATGAATTCCCCTCTCAATTAAATTTTAGGGTCCTTACTCATCGTCATTAATAAATGTGTAACTTACGAATTTTCAGGGTGGTCTGATGACATAGAAAAAATTCCAATCGCGATGACATCACGTATATTGGAATAAATCACTTCGGCATTGGTGATTGCGTATTAAATTGTGGAGGCGTAGTGATATTGTTATGAGTGTCGTTATTGCAGTCGATTGGAAAGGATGTTTATATTTACTACCTCGATTTTGTCTAAAGGGTTTTCCGGGCCATGTTCGAGATGTAAATGATCGCGTGAACTTTATCCTGGAACTGTAATTATCGGATGATCGTTACCTAGACAGTCAGATTGTTTCGCGTTGACGTCGTCCTAGCTTTTCTATTTAACGACATTCGTTAGATACCTGATGGAGTTTTATACGTTAACCTATTCCGGGGTTTTGTCTGACTACCTATTGTGGACAAATTTGTCTGTAACTTCCGAATCAAATACAATGGTCGTGTTGCCTGACACTTCCCAGTAAAAATTTATTTTCGCATTATTTAATCTATAATCATCACGACGTCATTACCTCATCCCTGCTGCCCGGTAGTAATAAGAACACGAGGTTTTTATGAAAAATTCAACTAGTGATCATTCCTAATATCCCTAACTGACGGCGCCTTTTCCATGATTTTAAATTTTCTACTCGTCTCGGCCGACGTTTCCATCAGCCGTTACGAGGGGTAAAACGATGCCCTGCGGGTAGAGTCCTGCGTCTTACGACCAAACCTCGCCGCGGACGACCGAGTTCTCAGGAGTGCTCGGCCCGCGATCACAACTAACGAAACTTAATCCGTCAGCTGGACCACCGACCTGCCCTTCCGACATCTATTACCATATATATATATATATATAAATTTACGGGGACCTCGATATAAATGCTTAATATCACAAATAAGATATTTAAATTAGATAAAGTTACGAACATCTAAAGCTTATATTAAATAAAAGAAACTCATTACAAATTCATAAATAAACTCAAAATCCTTACTTAATCAAAATTTTTGAATCAAGTTGAACAAAGTTTTAATAATTTTCAAAAATTAAGTTGAAGTTGGTATTAAGTCAAGAGATTAAAAATAGTGAATTTGGTCACTGCTTATATAGTAATTTTATGCCTGTGTGCGACCAATATGCGGTTTTTCACCATTTTAAGAGCTTTTGATTATTTTGATTAATTCAAAATTATTTTTATAATTTTTTATATATTTTTCTTTATTTTTTGATATATTAATTTTATGTTATTGAACTTTATTTCTTTTTATTGTTATTTTCTATTATTCTTTTTAGCCCTTAACATTTTGTTTCTTGGTCGCCGCTTCTGCCTATGTTTTTTCTTAACCTTATTTTGCAAGGTTTTGGCAGTTTATTTTATTTCATATGTGTTTCTTTCTGCCTCTGCCTGCGTTGATCAATTTTATTAATATATGTTTTAATTAATTTTGTTATATTTTAATTTGTTTACTTGATGTTTTTATTTTATTTTTGGTTTCTGCTTGTGGTGCGTGTGTATGTACAATGACCATTTTCCTTATTTTTATTTTATTTGTTGTTTTAATTTGTATTACAATTTTTGTTTTAATTTTGGCTCTAAGCCCAACAGCTTTATTATTATTTGGCTGCACTAAAATAATTAGAAAAAAATTTAAGATTGAATCGAGGATTGTTTTGGGAATAATAAAAAAAAGATTCATTGATTTTGACTTATATTCGTTTACTTTTAATTAAAGGCTACATTAAAATCGAAAGTTGGGTAACATATATGCGAGGTCTTTGGTAATTAATTTGAACCCCCCAAAAGAAAGAAAAACCCTAGTAGTGGGATACCGAACCTCTAGCTCAGAGGCCATCTAGCTCACATACCCCCGGACATGACTCATTCAACGACTCATTCAAGGTCATTGGATGACTCATCAAAATTTTCAAGGTCATAGAAACAAAGACCATGACTCATCAAAAAAATTTCGAGGTCATTCAAAAGTAGGTCAAGGTCATTGGATGAGTTGTCAAATTTTTCAAGGTCATTTAAACAAAGACCATGACTCATTCAAGGCCATTGGATGACTCATCATATTTCCCAAGGTCATTCAAAAGTAGGTCAAGGTCATTGGATGACTCATCAAAATTTTTCAAGGTCATTCAAAAGTAGGTCAAGGTCATTCAAAATTTCTCAAGGTCATATTATTTTAAAACATTTTAAAATTTTAATTTCCTACTTATTTTTATAAGTAGTATATATTTTGTAAATTTATTTTATTATTATTATTATTATTATTATTAATATTTTTATTATAATTATTATTATTATTATTATTATTATTATTAATATTATTAATATTATTATTAATATTATTATTACTTTTTATTATTCTATTATTACTTATAAAAATTTATTAATACTTATAAAAACTTTAATTATTATTATTAATATTAATATTTTTAGTATTATTATTATTATTATTATTATTATTATTATTATTATTATTATTATTACTTTTTATTATTCTATTATTACTTATAAAAATTTATTAATACTTATAAAAACTTTAATTATTATTATTAATATTAATATTATTATTATTATTATTATTATTATTATTATTAATATGCTTATTACTTATAAAAATTTTATTATTATTATTATTAATATACTTATTACTTATAAAATTTATTAATATTATTATTATTAATAATTTTAAAACTTTTTATAATATTATTATTATTATTAATATTATTATTACTTTTTATTAATCTATTATTACTTATGAAAACTTTATTAATACTTATAAAACTTTAATTATTATTATTATTATTAATATGCTTATTACTTATAAAAATTTTATTAATACTTATAAAAACTTTAATTATTATTATTATTACTTTTAAAAACTTTTATTAATATTAATACTTATAAATACTTATAAAAACTTTTATTATTAATATTATTATTAATTTTATTAATAATAATATATATATATATATATATATATATATATATATATATATATATATATATATATAATAAACAAATATATAAAAACAACTACATAAAAACAAAAACAACTACATAAAACAAAAACAACTACATAAAACAGAAACAACTACATAAAAACAAAGAATTAATTATAAATACATTAAAATATATATATAGTGTTTTTACATTTAAAACATCTATAAAGTAATATTTCGCGTTTCGTCACGCTGCGGCTTTTGCATGAAATAATAATAATATTATAAAAATGTAAATTATAAAAAATTTAAATTTAAAAAAATTATATCTAAATTTCATAATAAAAATGAAAACTATTACAAGTTTTCTATATAAATAAGTTTCCAAATTAACAAAAACAGTTTTTAAAAACATTTATTATTCTGATAACAACACGTCATCAATATCAATGTTATCTTCGTTAAAACCATCGAAAACCTGTCCATTATCGCTGATTTCGGTAGAGTCATCAAAACTGGGGCTCGAACCACCGAAAAGCGGCTCATCCAAGAATTAACTTGGTCACTATCTATTGCAACCCCAAAATAATGCGCAAATGCGATACTGGTATTTTTCCGCACCCATAATCGCTTATCATCGTTATTACTCAAAGCGATTTTACTGTTTTTAAATGTGTACAGCTGATGGTTCCGCGTCCCTATCCTACTTTGAGGTACTGTGAAAACTACGTTTTTATTGTAGCAATCCAAATAAGACTGATGTTTGATGTCAGTACCCAACAACTTCAACCCCTTAGCCATCATTGTATCAGATTTGCCTAATAAACTATATCACTTGGGTCTTAAGAAAACCAACTCCTTATACCCGAGATCTTTACTTTCATCTTTAAATTTTCCGATCACGGAATCTAATTTCCTCGAGTCTAAGGGATGTGCCGGGTCGTAATTCGATGTATCTAAAAGGCTGTGTATTATCATTGCCGGCAAAAGAATGTCAAGCTTACAGTGCTTAACCTCAAGAACGATATTAATATCACAGTTAAATTCTGATCTATATTTTGCCAATTCATTATATTGTAATTGGTACATCCGCAGCTTGACAGGTCTAGTACTGATTGGCCAATGTAGCTAGGCCTGTTTAAACATATAGAATCTTTGTTCAGATGAGCAGCAATCAAATCATCCATTATTTTAATGGACTTTTTGAAAGTCGGTTTTGAAGCATATACAATCATCTTTTCAGCTGAATTGCATAACCTCAAATTCATCCGTTTTTTCAAATTCTCAACGGATTTACCATATAAACTGTTATTAAATAATTTATACAAATCTCTATGAAGCTCGCACTTTGAGTTTGAGCGTAAATCTGTATTTCTTTGTATATATTCTTTAAAAATAGGTGCTTGTTTAAATTTAATTGCCCTATGAATACACTCAACTTCTACACCCAATTCTATATACAGCTTGAGAAGTCTCCAGTGAAGAACATGGTTCTTCTTACTGTAATGCGTGAGCATTAACTTCTCAACTTTTGAATTGGGCGGGCACATTTTTTCAGGAGCAAGCGGAAAGTCATTCAAATACTGATGCACACGCTCAGGGATATTGATGTCAACTTCCATTGTATAACCATACGGAAGGAATTCAATATTCGCATTCACACATTCACTCAGCACATCATTCAGATTATCATGCACCCAAACAAAATCACCATACGGAAGGTTTTGGCTAAGTGCCCAGCCATATAAATTATTAATGTCTGCATACAAGAGTTCTGTATCTTCAGAACTTGCAACATGATGTTTGTTAACAAATGTTAACCCACCCCGTATTCCACCCTCATAGAAATTAAACATTTTCATGTCCTGCAAAAGCTCTATGGGTTCCTTTAATGCCATGAGAGCGGACGCCCATGACATTCCAGGAATTCCATAAAAATTCAGAGGTTCTAAACCATTGTAAGCAATAGCCTTTGAGCGAAATTGCTGAAAATAAACTGCAAGAAGGAATACGTCTAATTTTAAGTAGGTTAACATATAGTCTAACATTGTCTCGCAATTTTGCTATGTCCAAATTTGTTGGGCTGTAGCGTAATCATCAGCAGATACAAAACCCCAAATAGGAGGCAATTCAGTCGTCGATTCAAGAACCTTAAGAGATATCGCAAAGTCATAAGGGAAAATAGCCTTGGCTCTAACAATTGCACCATCAAAAACAGAATCAGTTAAAGGCAAATCAGTAAGTGTCTTAACCACTTTTGCTAAAGATGAATTATCAAATTGCACGCTGTCTATAAAAGGAACAGGCAATTTATTAATGTATGCGATGAGGGAGATAAATTTTTCAGTAGTGTTCGGAATAATATTTAATTCCCAAGAAGAAAAATTATTTAGACCATACTTTAAAATATTATGGAGATCATATCTCCTCAAATTGTGAAAAACCATAGGTAATTGTTTCTGGATTCGTCGAGAAACATTACACTTCCTACAGGCAGCCCCTAAATACTTACCTGAGAAATGACAATGATCCTTAACTTTATCCCTAATAAACTTTTTACACAAATAACAAGTGCGAAATTCCTTGAACTCTCGTTCCTCATTAAATGTTAGTGATCCTATAGTTTTTTGACAATGAACCTCGTAATATGGCAAGACAATCGAAAGAGCGATTTCATCAATCTTTTTCAAAAACGCCAAAACACAATCATCGCCAATAAAATTATAATAATGTTTTGTATTTGTATAGTTATTAATTAATAGTAGTGTATTTGATGATGCCTTATATCCAGTGGTAAAATTGACTCAAAATCCGCATAAATTACGAATGGCGGGGTGATAGATTTTGCAAAATTGGAAAATTTTAAATATTTATTTTTAGGCAAAGTATAAAGCCTGCTTGATTTTTAATGCACAAGGCAACATGGGTGTCAAATGCGGGTTTTAATCTAAAGCCATTAAGACAATGGGGACACCAATGTACAGAGATTTGGATATTACAAGATGTAGTCGCATGGCAGTTCATTAATTTATCCAAATCAAAAACAGCAGTATAGTGATAATTATCACCGTCCTCCAAAAGAAGTAAATAAATAGGTGTACCGTCAGTAACCTTGGACCGGTGAATTATATCTAAATGCGGATGATGGGGGCTATAATTTATATCATCTGGAGTTTTAGACGGTTTTTCGTTATAAGTCAAAACATTTATAGCCAGCTTTAAGTCCTTGTTCTTTCTTTCGAACTTGGGAATATTACAGAGTCTCATAGGAAAATCGTCAATGGGGTCAAAATTCAATTCGTCCAAATAATTCTCATAAGAAGTAACTCTGTTTCTATGGGTGCGAACTACACTACGTTTTAAAAGGGCTAATATACTATATATAAAACAATGATGGTCATTGTTTTGAACATTAACTATAGCTTTTTTGCCAGATAAAGATCTCGATGTGGGGATATAACTATGGCCAGCTAGTCTATTTATGGGGAAATACTTAGTTAATATAAAATCAATTTCTTTGACTTTAACAACCCGCCATCCGCTCCCTAAATATGTGAATCGTTCTATTTTGTTATTTAATTTAGTAATACTATCAAGCAGAAAATTATCAGAGAAAAGTTCTGCCTTATTACTAAAAAAGTTATCTTTAATTTCACCATCTTTTTCGAATTTGTATAAAAATGGTGAATTGTATTTTAACCGACCCAATTTTGTTTATCTCTAATTTTAATCTATTAATTATTTTATTTGGTAATGAGATTTGTATTAGATACTCATGTTCAACATCAAATCTAATACATTTAGGCTCCCATTTAAATCAAACCTTATTACAGGTTCATTATCAATATTAATCGAACCTCCTATTTGATTATTAACAATTTCTTCATCATCGCTAATGATGATTTCAACCCTTTTAAGTTTAGAGGGAACACACTGAATATATGCAGCAGGTCGTTTATTATTATGTCTCGACGTATTATTATTATTATTATTATTATTATTGTTGTTATGTCTCGATGTATTATTATTATTGTTATTGTTATTATTGTTATTACTGTCATTATTTTTTCGTTTATTGACTTTATGTAAAAGTGCCTAAATATTTTATATCCTGGGCAGTCTCGCATTTGAGGCATATGAAAAAATTGATGCCATTGAATTTTTGACCGTGGTATCGCTTCATTTCACCATGACATTTGACAGAATGACATGTTTAAGCGACGCAATACTTCGGATATAATTGGCCTGATAAAAATATATTTTAAATATAAATTTTTCAATCAATAAATCAATAAATATTTCTTAAATATTATAAGGCTTTACATCAATAAATATGGGTTTTCAATAAATATATCAATAAATTTTTCCTAAATATCATAAGGTTTTCCATCAATATATCAATAAAGTTTCCATCAATATTATAAGGTTTACAAAATATATCAATAAATGTTTCTTAAATATTATAAAGTTTTTCATTAATAAATATGGGTTTTCAAAATATATCAATAAAGTTTTCTTAAAAACTATAAAGTTTTCCCCTTTATAATTTACCATTTCCATCGGCCAATAATTGTCGTAAGATACTTGAATTGTTATTCTCAATTTTGAATTATTTGAAAATCACGCGAGTGAAATTTTGAATTAATTGTGACAACTTTGGAAATTGTCAATGTTTATAAAGAGAATAATATTTTCAGGATTTAGCCAATCACATTTAAGAAATACACACATATAGGTGAGAGATTTTTAGACATGTTTTCTTTGTAAATCACATACATTGGGTTTGCATGTGTTTTCTTTATTCAATTTGTGTATGCATGCACTTATCATGTGATGATCACGCACTTATCATGCACTGTCTTTGTGATCACGCACTTATCATGCATAGTCTTTGTGATAATGCATTAGCTTATCTTTAATTAAACACATAATAATAATATTTATAATAATAATAATAAAAATAATATTAATAATAATAATAATAATAATAAAAATAATATTAATAATAATAATAAAAATAATAATAATAATTAAATATATATATATATATATATATATATATATATATATATATATTATTAGTTAAAACATAACAATAATAATAAAACATAACACAAACATTAATACATTTATTAATCATCAAATCTCTTGGATAATAACCAAGCTTAACAATGTTGACCACATGTTAAGGTCCATGGTTTTTGATACATAGTTTTATTATAGACAATAGGTTTACCCATTGTTTGCAGTTTCGAAACCATTAAAGCCGGATAATAGAAACCCATAGGATCAAATACAAATATCTTGCTAGGTTTCATATATATTGCTAACCAATGTTCTCCACCGAGATGAGATGATTGAGTATTGACGATTATGGCTTGATTATTACGTAAATATAGAATTTTATCAAGAGGAAAAACCCCTAAAAATTCATATCCTAGTATTTGTTTTCCAATTCGATAGACCTGAACAGAATTACATCAATAATATTAATAATACATTTAAAAACTTACTCCATGACAAATTATCATAAATTATCTATACATTTATACCATTCAAACCAACACAGTTCTGTTTGCAGTTATTTGAACCTCATTTTCAAATACTCCATATATTACAACATGTACCGGTTCAATTGTAGCTTTAGCAAACTTTATATCTAACCGTAAATTTCCATTTTGAGGTAATTGACTCTGAATTAAATCAAAATCAGGTGCCAAAACAAATGTGAAGAATGGATATTTGCTTTTAAAATCTTCAAGAGTTATACCACAATAAAGGTTTTTATCCAAATAACCCATATTTCTAACTATACTCTGCATATATGTAGCACAATAATTATCATTATCGAAATCTGGAGTATATGTTTCTCTATAATCACTATTTTTCGATAAAGTTAGCGATGTTACTCCAAAATGTTTGAAAATTGAGCTCGATGTTAAGTATGATCCATTATATTGAGATTCACTTTGAAATGTTACCAATATAAAGTTGAACAATTTCCTTTGTTTTCAATGGATATATTGCATGCTTAGAATTAAGTCCCAATTGATGACCGGCCAATACAGAGGGCTCAACACGAACTCTTCTCACCAATAATTTTGCAACAACTAATTGAAGAATTGGTGCTGTGGTACCACTTGTTAGTGATAATGCCGAATCAGATCTTTTCAATCTAATGTGTACATTAACACCTGGGAGTAAATATTTCGGTTGATCCACAAATCGAGTTGTGATGATGAGCACATGTTAAATAATTTCGAACGCTTAATCCACTTTTTTCTATCGTCATCACTACTATAACCCATAGGAGTTAAACATGTATTTTTAGTATCGCTATTGTAATTTATAATAGTTTCTATTAGAGCTTTGTGAATATATGTACTTTTACCACCCTCAATCTTGATATTATTAAATCCGAGAACTGCATCTTTAAAAAGCGTATGAAACAAGAAATTGTTTGGTATTACATCACTAGGTTCACCCAACGGTTTTCTATCTTTATCTACAACTTTGATCTGAACAGTTAACAATGTATCATTCAAATCTAGATATTCAGTTTGGGAACCGTTAATATAAAATTCAATATCAGTTCTACTATCCATAATAGAATTCATCGGGAATACATCTTCAAAGGCCCCCATTTTAATTACTGCTTGGGGAGATGGTCTATCAAATAAACACAATTCAGATTTACCGCAAATCATTTTTGAAATATAGTTCCATGTCCTTTCATTCGTTTGTTTATATGTTTATGAGGTCTTTTACGTTTTAGACCCGGTGCTGGTGCTGGTTCCTGTTTTTGAAACACACTTGCAACACTAGGTAAAACTTTCCCTAACTCGGATAATGCATTTGATTTCAGAGATGGTAATATTTTCTGCTCATTCATTATCACATCTTTAGCAGTTTTCATATCAAAACTACCAATGCGTTTAAGAATAGGAAGTGCAAATCTACCAATTGTTCTCAACCATCCTGATCCATACTGTTTACCAATAAAATATGGTAATTCGCCACCACTTTGGCTACCACTATACATACTAATAATATCGTTATTAGCCATCTAATTTACGAAAATGTAATGTCAAATGAGTTTTTGTATCTTTACTAAATTCAATAAATTTACCACTATCATCACGAATATTTATTTCTATATTGTTTATACATGATGTTGATACCGGTAAGTATATGGGATTATCGATATTTATATTGACAACTTCATCCTGGTCATGTTTATCAACCCAAACAGATTTCAAAAGAGGAACCAAAGAATCACCAACAATTATAGGATCGATGATGTTAGTATATATGAACATTTGCCTATGAAGTTTTATTATTTTTGGTTTGCGTAAACCAAAAGCACTTGCCCTATATGTTTGCTTATCTAATCCCAATGTATTAGCCAAATTCTTATCAAATGTAACTTCACAAATGTTATTATTCAGACTGAATTTGCATATTCCATCTTTAAGAAATTCAATAGTTTTAAATATATGTAAACAATTTAATGAAATATATTTATGTAATTCTTCAACTGTTTCAATATATAATTCATTAGTAAATGTAAATGTATCTTCCACCTCATTAATATATGATACAGATATTTTGATGTTTTCGATTCTTACACTTTTCTCATCAAATGTTTTGAATCGTATTAGGTATTCAGTACCAGGAACAACAATGCTAAGCTTATCACAACCCATTCGCTTGGCATCCTCAATACTTTCAAATTTTATTGTAAATGGGCTAAAATCACAACTAACATTCAATCCATCTTTGAAAAACATGCCACTATTTTCATCTAAAATTTGATTCGGAATATGACAATATCGTTCAAAATTATTGATTGAGAAAACACCACTACAGGTTTTGGGTACACGTTTCTTGTATTTTGTTTTACAATGACTATAAAATTGGAATGTATTGTACACAAATGTAAAGTCTTGCAAAGCAACTTCCCAATTTCCATGTAAATAAATGGGATTTTGAAGATCAACCATAAATTTTCTTGCTTGATTTTCCGGATGGGTTAGTGGGCAACTATTGCTCGGTAAAATTGTATAGAAACTCATTTTACTAGGTCTTTTGATGATATCCATGAGGGTTTTTGATATCCATGCCATTTGACATAGTATTGTTTATCCTTACCTACTATATTTTCTGAATTCTGAACACTGTAGGTTTGGAAATAACTTGTAATTCCTGTTCATAGAATTTCCCTTGTAATACATTGTTATCACTATCTTTAATAACATACATTACAGGACTCTGTTTAGTATTAATTTTAATAATTTGAAATACCTCATCACTCCAATTACTATCGAAATTTTTGATAAAAGGTGAAGCAGATATTTTACTAATTCTAACGTGATTACCAACTTTATATTTTGGTTTTGTAATAGCAACTGTTTTAGACCGTACTGATTTAGCTAATGTTTTCGAGCTGATATCTACGGGTCTCAAACCATTCAGACCTCGATGTAATGAATTATTATAACTAACAAGTATTTTCGGCAATACATTTATCCATATTTTATTACCTTGATGCACGAAATATTTCTTCAATCTATCCCTCAATGTCCGGTTAAATCTTTCAACATGAGCGGCTTTGTATTGAGAATGTACAGAATAATGATTTATTTTGAGACTATCCAGGATTTGCTTAACTTTACTATTGTAAAACTCCTTGCCTAAAATAATAATAATAATAATAATAATAATAATAATAATAATAATAATAATAATAATAATAATAATAATAATACCTAAATCGGTTTGCAAATTGTCTGGATGCCCATTTTTAAATAAATTATTAATTTCTTTAGATATTTCCTCTGCAGATTTTGTCTTTGTTGGTACACCGCGATAATTTGTGATAATTTGTCATGGAGTACGTTTTTTATGTAATAGTAATATTATTGATGTAGTTCTGTTCAGGTCTATCGAATTGGAAAACAAATACTAGGAGATGAATTTTTAAGGGTTTTTCCTCTTGATAAAATTCCATATTTACGTAATAATCAAGCCATAATCGTCAATACTCAATCGTCTCATCCCGGTGGAGAACATTGGTTAGCAATATATATGAATCCTAGCAAGATATTTGTATTTGATCCTATGGGTTTCTATTATCCGGCTTTAATGGTTTCGAAACTTCAAACAATGGGTAAACCTATTGTGTATAATAAAACTATGTATCAAAAACCATGGACTCTAACATGTGGTCACCATTGTTTAGCTTGGTTATTTTCCAAACGATTTGATGTTTAATATATGTTTTATTGATATTGATATGTTTTATTGTTATGTTTTAACGTATATTATTATTATTTTTATTATTATTATTATTATTATTATTATTATTATTAATATTATTTTTATTATTATAACTATATGTTTTAATTTTTATTACAAGTTTTATTTTTTATTAATATTATTATTATTATTATTAATATTATTATTATGTGTTTAATTAAAGATAAGCTACTGTATGATCACAAAGACGATGCATGATAAGTGCATGATCACAAAGACGATGCATGATAAGTGCGTGATCATCACATGATAAGTGCATGCATACACACTGAAGACTGAATAAAGAAAACACATACAAACAAAAGTATGTATGTGATTTACAAAGAACGCATGCAATCACAGTGTAGACTGCATGTGTTTTACAAAGAAAGCATGCCTACACGGTATAGATTGCATGCGTAAAAATCTCTCACCTTTATGTGTGTATTGCTAAAATGTGATTGGCTAAATCCTGAAAATATTATTCTCTTTATAAACATTGACAAATGTAGAATTTGTCACAATTATTTCAAAAATTTATCAAGCGCATTTTTCAAAAATTTTCAAAAAATGAACAATAATATTTTAAGAAGTATTCTCGAGAATGAAACTGGTAAGGATTTTTTATTAATTTTTAATTTTATTATTATATTTTCTAGATTGGTATACATTAACAGAAATATAAGATCAGTTAGATCTTGAAAATGATGTTATTATTATCGAAGATTATGGTAAATTTTAATTTTATTTATGTTTTATTTATAAATTATTTTAGAAGTTATTTTAATCGAAGATACAATTGTTATCAGCGACAGCGAAGACGATATTATGATTATCGAAGATGGTAAATTTTAATTTAATTTTTATTATATATTTAGAAAAAAAACATTTTAGTTGATTTGGATGCAGATGTTCATGATTATGCCCTCGTTTCTGAGGAAGACAATGCTTGTCATAATGCCCTCGTTTCTGAGGAAGACAATGCTCGTCATAATGCCCTCGTTTCTGAGGAAGACAATGCTCATCATAATGCCCTCGTTTCTGAGGAAGACAATGCTTGTGATAATGCCCCCGTTACTGGGGAAGATATGGAGGACCTCTCTTCGATAGAGGATGATGATTCTTCGGAATCAGGAGATAAATGTTAGTTTTTTTTTATTTTTATTTATTTTTATTTATCAAAATTAAGTTAATGATATTTGAAGTATTATTAAAATAATACATCAAATATCAATAATTTATAATAATTTATAATAATTTATAATAAATTTATAATAAGGATCTATTTATTTCAAAAGTTTTATGATAAATATATTTTTAAATTGATGAAATTTAAAGTATTATTTTAATAATACTTCAAATATCATTATTTTTAATAAATTTAAAAAAGTATTATTACTGAAACATATATTAACATAATAAATTATAAACAAATATAGTTGAACAAATAGTTTTTGAATTATATAGGCTTTTTTTTTATTATAGATCTTACGTAATTGAATTATATATGAATTATATAGGAATTATTTTAATAGATATTTTATATCATATTTAATAGTTTGCAGTGAGCATGCAAATATTATTGTATTTAAGGTTTTATTTATTAGAATTATTAGATATTTTATATCATATGTAATAGTTTGCAGTGAGCATGCAACTATTATTGTATTTAAGGTTTTATTTGTTAGAATTATTAGATATTTTATATAGTTTTTGTTTAATAGTTTGCAGTGAGCATGCAAATATTATTGGATATTTTATATATTTTTTATTTAATAATTAGAATTATTAGATATTTTATATATTTTTTATTTAATAATTAGAATTATTAGATACTTTATATAGGTTTTGTAAATTAATTTATTATTTTTTATTAGGCAATTTTTATCCGAGATATTGCATCTCATCATTGCAACATAACCAAAGTTGTCATGAAGAAATGAAAAAATATTACCGCCATAGATTTAATGGCATCGACTTTTTTTATCTGCGCCATATGCAAAACATCCCAGAACATTAAATATAAAGAATTTTATAGGAAACATGCGGTTCATTTAAATTCTTTCAAGTCGAGTAAAATAAATATGTTTAAGAAAATTAATAGAAATAACGTCGATATTTTGAATATACTACAAAATAAAAATACATCAAAGAATAAAAGACCTGCTGCACCTATTAAAATTAATATCCCAAATAAAATAATTAAAAAAGAAGTCATCGAAATCAGTGATGATGATGACTCTAATATTATAAATAATGTAAATAATATACCTATTATAAATAATGAAAATACTATACCTACTATAAATAATGAAAATACTATACCTACTATAAATAATGAAAATATTATAAATAATATACCTATTATAATTAATGAAAATACTATACCTACTATAAATAATGAAAATATTATAAGTAATATACCTATTATAAATAATATTATACAATTCGGAGGTTCTGTATTAGAGAATGAGCCGAAAATTTCAGTAAATTTAAATGGCGCTATCAAAACTTTACGTTTTGATATATCTAACGCGCAACTAATTACAGTAACTTTAACTGAGCGAATCAGTAATAAATTAATTTTAGAAATAAATAAAATAGGGAGCGTTAAAATTCAATTTGCACTATTAATTAAATTTTAAAAAGATGGTGAGATCCGTGACAATTATTTTTCGAATAATGCGGAGACATTTTCAAATAGCTTTTTAAGTGAAGGGGTTAATAGGCTTAATGAAAAAATAGAACAATTCACCCATTTAGGCAGTGGATGGCGTGTTATTAATATTATGGAAATTCACTTTATTTTAACAAAATATGCTCCTATTAATCGTCTGTCGGGACATAAATATATTAAAACCCCTTCTGCATTGAAAAATAAAGGAGCTATAGTAAATATAAAAAACAATGACGACAAGTGCTTCCTTTACTCTATTCTTTATTTATTAAAGAAAGATATAATTGGTGAAAACCCCCAAAGAGTCTCTAAATATACAGAGTTTTAAGACGACTTAGAATACGATGAGATCACGGATTGTCCCATGAAATTAATAAACATCCCAAAGGTTGAAAAGAAAAATTCGACTTTAAAATTAGCAATAAATGTGTCTTCGTACACACCAACTGTTATAATTGATAAGGTTCCAGATAATTATGTATTTCACCATTCTCATTTAAGTTTGATCCATAGAAGCAAAGTCACTGACGGAAACCCTTTTTATTTATTATTACTTGAAAATAATGATAGATATCATTATACCGCTGTGACCAATATTGAAAGGTTAATGAATTGCCATCAAACTCCTGACTGTAACATTCAAATTAGATACCGGTGGTGTCCACATTGCCTTAATGGGTTTAGATTAGATAATGCATTCAATACACATGTTGCATTATGCGCCAAAAATCAAACTGGCACAACCCTATACACGCTCCCCGAAAATAAAAATTTAGAATTCCTAAATTATTCAAAAGATATCACCCCACCTTTTGTGATTTATGCCGATTTTGAATCGGTTTTACCTCCTGATGATAGACATCATCAAATTCATAAGCCTATTGCAGCAGGCCTTTTATTAATTAATAATTATACTAACACAGAATCATATTATTACTTTTATGGTCTTGATTGCATTCCTGATTTTCTTAAGAAAATTGAGGAAATTGCAACTGAAATTGTTATTCCGTACTATGATTCGGAAGGGGATAAATTGACCTGTTATTTATGTAAAAAACCGATTGTACATCCTGTTAAAGATCATTGCCATTTTACTGGTAATTATCTAGGGGCAGCTTGCCGAAAATGTAATATAGCTCGTAGGATTTATCGATTACTACCTATAGTCTTTCATAATTTAAGAGGGTATGACCTTCACCATATTTTAAAATATGGTCTCGATCGCTTTCCTTCATGGAATTTAGATATCATACCGACCTCTACAGAAAAATTTATTTCGTTAATTGTTCACATTAACAAATTGGCTGTTCGCTTTATCGACAGTATGCAATTCGTTAATTGTTCGTTAGCTAAGGCTGTGAAAACACTAACTTCTCTTCCATTGACTTCGTCTGTCTATCAAGGTTCTATAGTCGACTGTAAAGGTATTTTTCCGTAAAATTTTGCTATTTCTGAGGAAGTTCTTGAGACTACTTAAGAGCTGCCTCCAATTTGGGAGGGCGTAAGTAAAGATGAGTACGATAGGGCACAACTAATCTGGACGCAGCAAAACTGTAGGACTTTGCGTGATTATATGTTAATTTACCTTAAACTTGATGTATTCCTCCTTGCGGACTATTTTCAACAATTCCGTGCCAAGGCTATTGTTTACAATGGTCTTGAACCTCTAAACTTTTATGGCATTCCGGGTATGTCATGGGCTTCAGCGCTTATGACATTAACGGAACCCATTGAACTTTTACAGGACATGGAAATGTTCAATTTTTACGAAGGTGGAATACGGGGTGGGTTAACATTTGTTAACAAACATTACATTGCTGCTTTGGAGGATACAGAATTATTGTACAAAGATATAAATAATCTGTATGGTTGGGCTCTCAGCCAAAGTCTTCCTTACGCTGATTTTACTTGGGTGTATGATTGTTTGGATGAGTTTTTGAGTGAATGTGCGAATGTTGTGGATATTGAAATCCTTCCATATGGATATATTATGGAAGTTGATATCGAGATTCCAGATTATTTACATGATTTTTTAAATGACTTTCCGATTGAACCGGAAAAGATGTGCCCACCAAATTCAAAAGTTGAGAAGTTAAGGCTCACGCATTATCCTAAGAAGAACTATGTTCTTCATTGGAGGCTTCTCAGGCTTTATCTTTCTCTCGGGGCTAAGGTTACATATATACATAGAGCTAATAAATACAAGCAAGCTCCTATTTTTCAAAATTATATGGATAAAAACACTAACTTGCGTGCAAATGCAGTTAGTGAATTATATAGAGATTAATTTAAATTGTATAACAACATTCTGTATGGTAAATCCGTTGAAAACCTTAAAAAGAGGATGAATTTGCGATTATGTAATTCAGCTGAAAGGTTAATTACATATTCGTCAAAACCGGCATTTAGAAAATCGATAGAGATTACTGATGATCTTTTTGCTGCTCATCTTAATAAGGACTCAATATGTTTGGATAGACCTAGTTATATCAGTCAATCAGTTCTAGATTTATCCAAACTATGGATGTATCAGTTACAGTATGTTGAATTACAAAAATATCGTGATATTTATAATTGTGATATAAATCTAGTAGCGGGTGATACATACAGCTTCTTTTTAGAGATAAAAAATTTCAAATTAGATATTTTATTAAAAGCAAAGATTTCGGATGACCTATTAGACACATCAAATTATGATCCTTCTCATCCTTTATATTCTAGACGACTTGACTCAGTTATAGGCAAGTTCAAGGATGAGAGTAAAGTATTAGGATATAGCGAGTGGGAATTCGTTCGTCCTAAATGTTATAGCTTGCTAGGAAATAAATCAACAATGCGAGCTAAGGGTGTAAAATTACCGGGTACCGACATTAAACACCAATCATATTTGCATTGTTATAATAACAATACTATTATGTCAGTACCTCAAACTAGGATAGGAACTCGAAATCACAAGCTGTTTACTTTTAAAAATTCTAAAATCGTATTAAATAACCATGACGATAAGAGAGCTTGGGTAGGGAAAAACTCGAGTTTTGCATATGGTCATTATAGAGGGGTTGATGTCCTTGATGTTGGAAGTAATATAGTAATGCCTGAAGCCGATCCTGCAATTCTCGATGAAAAATTTGCAGAAATATTTGACAATATAATCGATATTTATTGATCAAATTTGTATGTAAAAATAAAAATTGATCAAATTTGTCTTTGTTATTTTCATGTTTTTACATTTATTTGTTGTAGTTATTTAGATTTATTAATATTTTTAGATTTATTTTTTAATATAATAGTTTGCTGTTAGCATGCAGATATTATATTGGTTTTGTATATGTATTAATTTATTATTAGATATTTTATATAGGTGTTTTATATAGATGTTTTATATATTAATAATTAAAACACTACTTATAAAAAATAAGTAGTAAATTAAAATTAAAAAATGTTTAAAAATACTGTTACCTTGAAAAATTTTGAATGACCTTGAGAAATTATGATGAGTCATTTAATGACCTTGAATGAGTCATGGCCTTTGTTTAAATGACCTTGAGAAAGTATGATGAATCATCCAATGACCTTGAATGAGTCATGACCTTTGTTTAAATGACCTTGATAAAGTATGGTGAATCATCCAATGACCTTGAATGAGTCATGGTCTTTGTTTAAATGACCTTTAGAAATTATGATGAATCATCCAATGACCTTAAATGAGTCATTGTCTTTGTTTAAATGACCTTGAGAAATTATGACGAGTCATCCAATGACCTTGAATGAGTCATGGTCGTTGTTTAAATGACCTTGAGAAAGTATGATAAATCATCCAATGACCTTGAATGAGTCATTGTCTTTGTTTAAATGACCTTGAGAAATTATGACGAGTCATCCAATGACCTTGAATGAGTCACGGTCGTTGTTTAAATGACCTTGAGAAAGTATGATAAATCATCCAATGACCTTGAATGAGTCATTGTCTTTGTTTCAGAAAAATTGTAAAAATTTACTCTCAATAGGAGGAGGGTGAGGGGATGTGCTGGATGTGGCATGTGCTGGAGGTGGCACATCCCACTACTTTGGACAAACCCGATATCTTTGCTTTTGCTAGTTTTGCGGTATTTTTTGAGTAGTTTGTTTGAACAATTTATTTGAAAATAGTTCAGTTCTCTCAGTCATTTTTCACAAGAATCTTTAGAGTCTCATTGCGTCTGTGTTGATCATTACGCACAATAACGAATTCAACATCTACTTTGCAATGCAACATGAGCCCTATTTATTTCTCTTAGTACATAATTCCAAAAGAAAATGTAACAAAGAAAAGAGAAATTTCATACAGGTATAAGGTTCTGCTCAGCACCCATGGTGTCTACATATTCTTGTTGATCACATAATTCCCAAATTGCAGCCACAACCTCATCAAAATTTTGTGGAAGAAAAATGTGTAAATTGACTCTACTGTACTTAAAAATGATACACAACATACAGTTTGAGCAATTGAGTGTTGGCCACATAAATTAATTGAGTGATCAATACATCCAATAAAAACTGCTTTTTTGTGTTTTGCATTAATAATAGTTTTGTGCTCCTTGAGAACGACACATCATAATATCTAAACCGTCACTTTCAAGTTTCTTAAGAAATTCATCACTTGAATCAGAGTCTCTTTTTTTCCATTTAAAGAAATACTTCTTTGACTTCCTTTTTTCTTTTCTTCCACTTCAGCTCATTTGACCAACATGTAAAATGTCGGGTGCTCTATCAAACATGACACCGAAATATTTTACCGCTTTTATTTTTTGTTTACAAATTTAGATTTTACGTTGTTCGATAAAAAATTTATGAATTCATTTCGTATATCTGGCGACAGGTGTAATACTTTTGATGATTTACCATGCTCCAAATTTCAAGATGTGTTCTTTCAACACTAAATCATACTTTTAAAGTAGTTATCTATAGTTTGTGCAACTTTAGCCTCGTTTATATAGTTTTCCACTTTCAAGATTTTTCAGATGTTCATTTGAAATTTATTGGTCGTCTACTTTAAGATTCAGTTTCCCTCATTTATCTTGTGTCATTGCAATTATTGCCAACTAACAAACGACAGCAAAAGCAGTACAGTTTCTTAGTGATAGAAGAGTAAACTTTCCAAGATCGCAGAATATTTTCACCATTAGGCAACTTCTTATAAAATCATTCTTTTGAAACAATTGGAACATCGTCTTTAGTATTTAACCTGTACCTACAGACAGTGCCATCCAGGTATGCAGAAATTATTTTAATTTTTTATACTCAATAGTTATTGGGTTATCTTATTCATCAAATTGTTTTAACCGCTGCTATTTTTTATGTGTTGTCGTGCCAAATGAAGAAAATTTATAATATCTTTAGTTATTGGCACACTTCTGGGTCATTTAGCATGAACTCTAAACTACGTTTGTGAAACATTTCAAAGGTTCAATGCCCACCCAGATGTTTCTATCCTTATTTAGGAGCCGACATTTTTTTAGAGTTCGCTACATCTTGTCTAAACATTTAATAATAAGTTGCTTGTTTGACAATTTATGAATTGGACGTTTTGAATAAAGTTATTCGTTTTAAAAATAAGCAGATAAATTAATCCCAACAATGAAGTAGACAACGATAATAAGCAGTACCGGATTTACCAATAAGCAATCTAAGCACGTGATTAGGGCACCGCATGGAAAGAGGCACCGTGACGAGCTAATACAATTTGTTTGCAATTACTAAGTTACTCCATGAACTAGCGTGATGTTCATTTTAAATAAATAAGTCATATTAATTAACTAAAAATGTCTACGGAGCACGGTCTATGGTGTGTAGCCATAAAGTTACTAATATAATTTAACTTATGATTAAGGGTTAAAGTTTTAGCCGCTAAATTCTAACTCTAGTCTTTATTACATCACACAGTGTGATGTATATAATATTGTAATAAATATTAATTTTGCACAACTTTCACGTACCTGAATTTAGTTGGCTGTTCGGGCATCATACTTGGCAAGTGCTTAGGGCTCCTGAATTTGTTAATCCGGTCTTGTCAATAAGTAATCAATTTGTTCCAATCTTTTGTAAATGGGTTTTGACTATATTTAGTCAACTAAAATTGAAACAGTTCTTTGAAAACTTATTGATCCACCAACAATCATATTAGTGCAGTGAAAACATCAGGGATTTTGTCGCTCAACTATATTTTTTATATTATGATTCATTTTCAGTTAAAATGAGAATTTAAATGTTTACAACACAAATTTTTACCATTTCATTTATTTTCATTAGGATAAAAGATCAATTTTTTTCTTTGTGTAACACAAAATCAAAATTTATTTATTAGGTTAGCAAAATTGATAAATTTCCAAATTAATTCAATGATTAAAATATCAATCCATGAAATCGGAGTCCTTTGATCATGTATTGAGGAATAAATTCATTAATTATTATTAATTACTACAAATATATGTATTAATTTATTCTTCAAATTTAAACGAAATGATGAAAATAACTGCTGATAAAATAAGTGAAAGAAAAATTAATGTTGTATCCAACACAACGATGATGAAAAAATTGTTTTTCAAAAATAATACCTGAATTTTAAGTTTAATTTTTATGTTTCATTTTCATGTTCGCGTTGATGTTTGGTATGTAAGTTATTCGTTGAATAATGACTTTATTACTTTTAATCCTTCAGTCACGTATGATGTCTCTGCATGCACATCAAAAACCAGTCACAGGAACGTATGACGTGCATCGAACGCTGCATCAAAAATCCCACTCATTCCTTCTTTTATCATCCGTCTCTAGGACTGAAAATCTGTTTCAGGCATATTGCTCACAGTTCGCGGTTTATACAGAACGTTAGCACCGCACAGATCAAGAAATTACTCTTTTAGTGTTAAATTATTCGAAATTCTTTAATTTATGGTTAAAAGTTTAATTACTTTACAAGGGAGGGGCAAAATGTTTCCTAGTGAAAAAGAAAAATAGTGATTATATATTATAATGACAGGCTTGGCGGGATAAATAAATTATATTCAGAATGTCTATTCTATAAACGCATTAAATTTTTCAAATAAAATAATGAGGTCACTTAAAATTCCACTTAAGCCTGCTCATCGTTTAAGTGAAACTTAACAAAATTTTATAAAAATTATTTCATTTTATTTATTTATTTGATGCAAAGAACACAAATTTTCAAGGGTTGAAGCTTGGTTTCTTGATAATAGACTTACATATATTATTAGGTTCGTTTTTGCTATCACTTTTAATTTGCTTGTTTGCGATTGGCTCATGGATTGATTTGAACGGAGTTTGGGTTGAATTGCCTCTATTGGTTACAACACTTCCTGAGCGCTGGACGTTGCCAACTATTGTTGTCACAATAGTTCAGGTTTGAATAATTTTCCGATTTTATATTAAAATTTATTTAAAAAAGTTATATTATTATTCAATTAATAAAATATATCTTAAGTCCCCATCAACTGAGATTGTTCCATATTAAAACATCGACACCGTTCTCTCGATTAGACAATTTGGGAAACTCTAATGTATTGTTTGTTACTTTCAAATTGGCAGTTTATACGGCTACCTAGAAAAGATTACAAAAAATGAGAATTTCACCATCAAATTCATTGTTATTAAAAAATTTAAGTTAACATTTCAAAGAAAAGAGTAAAACTTTTTAGAACGTGATATTCTATTGTTTTATTAATTTATTGACTACAAACTCGAGAATACTATTGAATTTCTATTTATCCTGTTTCCAATTGTATTATCTAGTAAATGTGCATTATTATTTTAACAGTAATTATTGCTGCATATCAATCACACACCTTCCTACTTTGTTCTTATCGTTGCACGCACAAAAATATCAACATTATTCATCAGCTGATTTTTTAATAAATATTATGTCACCTCACAAAATCTAGGTTTTAAGAGATCTTAACCCTTTTACAAAATAATAAAATTGAATAACAATACATTAAAGCTGACAATATAACACTTGAAAAAGGCTGCGCCAAATATTTGTGAATATCAATAAAATATCTGATTCATAGTCAAAAAATTAAAAAATTCTTTGTTTTATATATATAGTATACTAGTATACTAGTATACTAGTTTCGAGCTAATGGCTCTCATCAGTACTATGCCGGGAGACGCTCAGATTTCTCTTGGCGGCGGGTAAATGTAAAAACAGTGTCAAATAAACACTGTTATACACTTATCCTGATGCCCTGGACATCAAATAAGTTTGCAATTGGTTTTAAGGCAAGACAATAAGACGAATCTTTATCTTGAGCCTTTCACTTAAAACCATGGTAGATACCATCATACCTCTGTGGACTACAAGTTCAACACAGAAACTGGTAACAAGCTATCAGACTACCAAAACTACTTGAAAACTTAATTTCATTGATCACTATGTCTGATTATATTCAAAGAATATACGATACATTAAGTGATACCCAGTACGTTTCCCAATAGTATACTAGTTCCGAGATAATGGCTTTCATCGGTGCAATGCCCGGAGGCGCTCAAATTTCTCTGAGCGCCAGGTAAGTGTAAAAAAGTGTCATATTTATATATATATAATTAAATAAATTTGGCAACGATTTAATTAAACGATAACGCCAATAAAAAACCTTTCGTACGATATATTTCGATAGCACAGCTATCATCTTCAGGTACTCAAAACCAACTAAAAATATTATGAATTAACATTTAATTTAAACAAATTATTTTTTATTAATTTAATTTTTTAATAAATAAATATTTTTAAAAATATATTTTAAATTAATTTTAAATTTTAAATTTTTTACTTATATTCTAATTTTTAAAAATTAATGTAATTTAAAATTTTCAATTATTTTAATAATATTAAAAAAACAAACATGATTTAACATACGTAAACTATTTAAAAACATTCAAAACATTCGTAGTCACAGCACTCTGCACATTAATCTTTGGATCCAATGACCTTATCAGCAATGCTTCACATATCACTCGTTCCCAATAACTATTAAAACTTCTCAACAAAATTCTAAAATCAGACATTCCGATATCACTTTTACAGCCTCTATTGTGTTCACTAATATTGGTCAAACCCTTCAATCGACAATGCTCTAGAACTCGAGTACAGAGATGACAGGAAGTCTCTCCAATGTATGTGGCATTACACCCATTACATGTAAATTGATAAACGAGATCAGAACACAATCCAACCGGAGTTTTTGATTTATTAATAAACATATTGCGTACCTTACACGAATTAGAGACGATCTTATACTCTAAATTTCCTATCAGTTTACCCAACTTCCTCTTATAATTTGTAAAGCCTTCAGAGTACGGCAATACTAACACATATTTAGGCTCAATTTTTTTATATCCATTTTTACAATCACCCAGATCAACACTCAATTCACACCCATCCGACAAATTACATTCAGACTTTCCACAACATGGATCCTTAGGATTTTTAATCAATTTATCAACAGTTTCTTTTATCATCAACAATAAAAATGATTTAGAATATCCATTCTTTATCAACAACTCAACCAATTTATCAACACTTTTTACCGAATTAGCAAAAGTAGAAGATAAAGCCCATGAACGATAAATCAATCCTTTCACCATATTTCTCTTATACTTAAATTCACAAAAGCTTTCTGGAGAAGTATAAAGACCAGTATCAGTTGGTTTTCTATAAATCTCTGTCTCATACTGTTTATCTTTGCGTTGAATTAACAAATCCAAAAACGCAATTGATGACTTTCTCTCCGTTTCACATGTGAATACAATGTTTTTATGTAAACTGTTCATAAACTGCAAAAACGGTTCCACATGTTTCTGGTTTTCAAATATAAGAAAAATATCATCCACATACCTTTTATAAACAAAAGGTTTTTCAAATTGGAAAAAAGCAATTTTCTTTTCCAAACTAGCCAAAAATATTGATGCCATCGTTGGTGCTAAAGGAGAACCCATAGCGACTCCATCTATTTGTTGATACCATTCATCATTGAAAAGAAAATTGACATTTGAAGTAGCAAATTCAAGAAGTTTTCGAAATGCCCTTCTATCCAAAATGTGATAAAAAATTAAATTAATAAAAAATAATTTGTTTAAATTAAATGTTAATTCATAATATTTTTAGTTGGTTTTGAGTACCTGAAGATGATAGCTGTGCTATCGAAATATATCGTACGAAAGGTTTTTTTTTGGCGTTATCGTTTAATATATATATATATATATATATATATATATATATATATATATATATATATATATATGGTGAAAGGAGTTAATAAAAGGGAAATATTTAAAACGAATAGATAAATACAAAGAATTAATTAATATTTGAAAAACAAATTAAAATCGACATTTTGCGGGGAAATAAGCACATACGGATAACAAATGAGGAGATGAGCACAAATAAGCTTAGATAAAATCAATGTTGGGTCCCCAGAAAAAGATTTTTGCAGTGAATTTTATTAAATTAGATTTTTGATTAAAGTTTTGGTCTCGTTGTTACACAGTAGACCTTAATAATAATAATAATAATAATAATAATAATAATAATAATAATAATAATAATAATAATAATAATAATAATAATAATAATAAAAATAATAATAATAATAATCATTATAATAATAAATTCATAAAACATATAAAAAGTTGACTAACTTGATTTCAAATTCTGAATATTAATAACCCATACACACTAACAGCCCAATGATAATTCACTGAACAACAGTGACCAGGTACGGTATACCAGTGACTGAGTACTGTACAACATCAACCATATGCATTGAATATTTGAATACCTTATTCATTAAAATTCCCCATTTAGATAATATTTACCTTTTGAATACCGATATTCAACTAACTCAACCCATTAAAAATGGTGAGTTTCTGCGTGTTGAGATTTGGAAGCTACATGGTCGTTACCCAGACAACCCCATAAAAATATTTTTCACTTACCACTCGGCATCCGTTGGAACTGTGTTCGAGTGGGTGGATCGTCCTCAAAAAGTGAGCGCTATTGCTAATGCTATAATGGACCGAACAATCTATGTGTCCAACGAGCTGCCGTTAGAAGGCTTGCGCTCGATTCTGATGATAAGGTCCCATTATTCTCCTATCTTATTCAAATGTTAACCTATACTGTTATACCATTTATCATTTTATCCATTCCCATAGTCCTCCTTGTCGTTGTTCGTATTATTGATTTTACTATGACCTGCAAACCCTTCGTTATGTTAAATATCCTCAGTAGTGACATATAAGGACTATGTCCCGTGGATATTTGGCTTGAAAAAAAAAACCTAGTCCCAACCCCCTAAATTTTTTTTCGGGGGGGGGGGGGTTTAAAATTTTATTTTTTTTAATTATTTGTTTTAATGAATGAAAGAAAAATTTTTTATTATTTGTTTCAATGTTAAAATTTAAATTTTTAAAAATCTTTTAATTTATAATAAAAAAGTCTAATTATTTTTTCTCGATAAAAAAGCCTAAAAAATAAAAATTGGCTTAAATCGCCTATGATTGGTCGTACTGAGGAGTATTTTCGAATAAAAATATCGAATAAAAAGCCTAAATATTTTTCCATACTTAAAATCCCATAAAAATAAAATTGGATTAAATCGCCTGTCGACTAAAAATCATGAATTTTTTTTTATTTTTATTTACTTTATTTATTTGTTTAAGTCAATAATATTATTTATTTATATTTTAATTATATTATTATTAATTTTAATAAAGTCAATTATTTTATTTATTTTTAAATTATATTATTATTAAATTGTTTTTAATGAAGTGAATTAAATAATTATTTTATTTTCATTTAATTATTTATTTAATATTATTATTTTTATTAATTTAATTATTTATTTTATATTATTATTTTATTTTATTATTCTTAAAATTTTTTGTTTAATTTTTATTTTTAAAATTTAATTCCAAGTCTAAGAATAAATAATAAAATAAAATACATATTTAAATATACATGATTTACCTTTTGATATTTTTTAATACTTAATAAAAAATAATACTAACTTAAAAACATAAAAATTATAAACATCAACAAAAATATACAAAAACAAAGAATATTTTCAAAAAATTTATACATTCAAAATTCTTCATAATCGTCATATTCTTCATTATCTTCCGAAAATTCTTCTGGACTGTTACCTAAAACCACATCACCTCCCCTTAAATGACCATATGCTACACTTATATTCTTCCCCACCCAAACCCTTTTATCATCCTTATTTGTTAATGCAGTTTTACTGTTTTTAATTGTAAATAATTGATGTTTTTTACTAGTAATACGAGTTTGTGGTACCGAAAAAATTAAGTTTTTGTTATAACAATCTAGGTATGACTTATGTTTTAAGTTAGTACCCTTTAATGTTATACCCTTAGCTTTGATACTTTCAACTTCAGACAGGAGGCTATAACATTTTGGACGAAGGAACACCCACTCCTTGTATTTAATTCCTTTATTCTCGTCTTTGAACTTTCCAATGACAGAATCAAGGTTCCTACTATACAAGGGATGTTTTGGGTCATAATTAGAACTATCGAGGAGATTATCACGAACCATAGCAGATAAAAGAATGTCTAACTTACAATTCTTAATTTCCAGAAAAAAGGAATCGGTGTCCCCAGCAACTATATTAATTTCACAAGTGAATTCGTTTCGATATTTTTCTAACTCTATATATTGTAATTGATACATCCTAAGTTTAGATAAATCGAGTACAGTTTGTCCAATGTAACTCGGTCGATCTAAACACACCGATTCCTTATTTAATAACACAGAGACCAAATCATTGTCGTTTTAAATGATTTCCGAAAAGTTGGTTTTGAGCAATAATTAATAAACTTGTTTGCAGAATTACATAATCTTAAATTAATTCGTTTTTTAAGATTTTCAACTGTTTTTCCGTAGAGGCTATTATTTAAAAGTTTATAATAGTTTTTATCTAAGTCATTGGTTGATTGCGCTCTAAGTTGTGTGTTAGTGTCTATATACTTTTTAAATATTGAATTTTGATTATATTTAATGGCTCTATGTACATGTGTAATTTTAATTTGTAAAGAAACAAAAAGCTGCAAAAGTCTCCAATGAAGAACATAATTCTTCTTTGGATAATGCGTTAGCATTAACTTCTCAACCTTAGAACCCGGAGCGCACATCTTTTCAGCAGCTACTAGAAAATCATTAAGTTTATCATGAAGAAATGTTGGGATTTCTAAATCTACTTCAAATGTGACAGCAAATGACAGTGATTCAAAATCCTTATTCAAAAAAAACTAATTAAATTATTTAATTGATTAGTATCAGTACCCCATTCAAAATTTCCATATTGTAATGGTTGACTTAAAGCCCAACCGTAGAGATTATTGATGTCAATGGAAAGCAGTTCGGTGCTGTCATCAGATACTACGTGATGTTTATTAACAAAGGTTAATCCCCCACGGATTCCTCCTTCGAAAAAATTATACATCTTCATATCAGTGAGAAGTTCAATTGGTTCGTCAAGAGTCATAAGAGCCGATGCCCAAGACATACCGGGAATTCCATAAAAGTTAAGTGGTTCCAATCGGTTATGAGCTAATGACTTTGAACGAAATTGCTGGTAAAAGTCAGCCAAAAGAAAAACATCAAGTTTGATGTAAACCATCATATAATCTAGTAAAGAGTTACAACTGGTTTCTTCCCAAATAGATTTAGCCTTAATATATTTGGCTTCAGTTACATCTTCCCAAATTGGTGGAAGTTCATATGTAGTTTCTAAAGTTTCTTGAGAAGTTGCAAAGTTATAAGGGAAAATGCCTTTAGTATCGATAATACTACCTACAAATTCCGAACGAGTTAAAGGAAGAGTGGTCAATGTCTTAACTGCGTTACTTAATGAACTATTAATAAATTGACAAGAATCAATGAACTTTACAGTTAATCCACTGATTCTTGCCGACAAAGAAAGAAACTTTTCACTTGTTACAGGAATACAACTTATTTTCCACGTGTTAAAATCACTCATACCATACTTGAGAATATAGTGAAGATCATACTCTCTCAAATTATGAAAAACAACTGGAAATTCAAACCTTATTTGTAGAGAAATATTACATTTGGAACAAGCTGCTCCCAAATATTTTCCAGTAAAATGATCATGGTCCTTAACCGGTACTGATAAAATCTTATTACACAGATAACAACAAGTTGCCGAAGAAAACAAAAGAATGTCTGAGTCTGTTAATAATATTTTCTTTTTATAATTATTTTGATAAAAGGGTAAAACAGTATTAATTGAAATATTATTTATTTCTTGTAGAAAATTAACTACACAATCATCACCCAGGAAACTCTTGTATGATTTTTCACCTGTAAAATTGTTAATTAAAAGTAAACCGGCCAAAATCGGCTTATGTATTTGAAAATGTATGTCATCTGAAGGTAAGAATCAGCCTCAAAATCAGCATAAAGGACGAAAGGAGGAGTAACGGTTTTAGCCCAATTCTTAAATTCCAAGTTTTTATTTAAAGGTAACGTATAAAGAGTTGTGCCTAATTGATTTTTATCACACAACCCTTTACGTTTATTTTATGAAATTATATTGCGAAAACCATTTATACATCGATAACACCATATACTTTGAACTTTAGTATCAGTAAAAGAATGATTCCTATAATTTAAAAGCCTATCTAATTTAGTAACAGCGATATAATGATAGGAATAAAGGCTTTCTAATAAATTAATAGGTTGCCCTCCTACAACTTTAGAACGATTAATTATTTCGACATAAGGGTGTTTGAAAACTTTAGGGTTAGAAAAATCATTAATTAAATTATTTTCATCATACGTAAGGACATTAATTGAAAGATTTGGATTTTTAGCTTCAAATTTTGGAATGTCACAAAGTTTCATAGGTAAGTCTGATGGTGAAAAGTCAAGTTCAGATGTGTTGTAGCTAAAGGTTTCATTTCTATGATGGTTACTTATATTTTAATGATTTAAAATAGCTAAAATACTGTAAATGAAGCATAAATTATCGGAATTAGCAACATTTATAGTACAATGTTTATTTAATAAGGATAATGGTGTTGGAATAAATCCATGACCACTCAACCGATTTATTTGTAAAAACTTGGTAAGAACAAAATGAATTTCTTTTATTTTATTTATAACCCAGTTACTACCTTTATCATTAATTAATGTTATTTTTTCGTCAAGAAGAGTAGCACCTTCATCTAAAAATGAATCACTAATTATTCTGGCAGAGTTAGAAATGATGAAAGATTGAAATTCTCCGTCTTTTTCAAACTCTACATCAATACAAAATTGAATCTTAATAGATTCCATTTGATTGATAACATTACTTAATTTATTAATTAACTGTGTAGGTACTGTAATTAACTTTAAATTTAAATTCGAAACATCCATTTTAACAATGGCATGTTATTTGTTTAAATCGAAGTTAACAATAGGTGCTATCGAGCCACCATATTGATTAACAATAACAGAAGGAGTATCTACAGGAAAAACATCAGAAACATCATCTGAATCAGAAATGATTATTACATCATCAACCATCTTTGATTCGTCCTAGTCAGAAAGTATAATAGTATCTATAATTTTAGGAACTTTCAAAGAGCGTGGATTATTATTATTATTTGTTTTTCTTTTCTTTTTTGTAATATTATTATTATTATTATTATTAATAATATTATTATCACTCAATGGTAATTTAAAAATATATGTTCTTTTACAGTTAAACTGTGTTAAATGTTCCTTATGGTTTAAATAAAAGTCTGTATAATTCATTTTATGGTGGTTTTATACGTGGAACAAATAAAATAGGTGATGTGGTTATAGATATGAGAATAATAATTCTCCATAATCGTATCACAATTTCCATCTTGTTGTGGAGAATTGCAAAAATTTGGGTAAAGGTTACCTGTTATAATAAAAGAAAAATTTAAATATATAATCATAAAATCATTAAAATAAATCATTAAAAATTATTAAAATAAATTACTAAAATATAAACATTAAATTAATTTTACACACAAAGAATAAATAAATTTGATTGCTTAATTTTATTTTGAAAATCTTATATAAGTAGATTAAAATAGTTTAAAATCATAAAATGAGTAAAAGTAAATGGTTTTCATATTATGTAATTATTCATTAATTGTTTTTATAGAAACCTCGGTTGGAAAAGAAGCTGTCAAGTTAATTCTTGAGGAAATCAACAGAGATATTAGTTTTAATGAACAATTCACTTTTATGAATTGTGAAAAAGAGTGTAATTATGAAAATAAAAAAGAAAATAAGCATTTTATGATTAAAATAAGAATTCAAGGATATAAAGAAGGAAACCAGACTATTCGACCAATTTGGAAAATTATTGAATCCAAATGTATTTAAATAAAATTTATTTAACTTTATTCGTCGTAGTTTTTTATTTTTTATCATATTATTTTGAATTTATTGAGTTGAAATTAATAAAATGTTAATATTAAATTTAATTCAAATATAATTATCATTTTATAATTATGATATGATAGTAAAAATTTAATAGTACTTACATTTTACTGTTTTACTTTTGCGACGCGGAGTTTTAACATTATTGTTGATAATTTTTATTAATTATTTTAAATCTTGAATTATATTATTGGTGGATTCCATTTTCTAAAAAGAAAAATAATTAAAAATATTATAAAAATCTTACTAAAGTTTGGTATTTGATAAAAGCGAATTTTTTAAGAAATGCATTCAGTTATATATTAACAAACATGTAAGTGGTTACATGATCGATCAATTAAAATTGAGTTTAAAAAATACACTTAATTATATAACATCAAAAACATTTAAATGAATACAATCCTCTGAATTTAATCCTTTAAAAGTAATACGTATTACATAATTCATCTTTACTTACATTTATAATTAAAAAACAATTTTGAAAAGAAACTTTATTCAATAAATTCATTTATTTTTCATTGTTTTTAACCAAGCTAAGCAATGCTGTCCACATGTTTTTGTCATCGGATTTTGATAACGAATTCGATTGTATTCAATTGACATTAACATTGATTCTAGTTTATTAATTAATATAGGAGGATAATAGAAACCCATTGGATCAAATACATTTATTTTATTTGGTTTCACATAAATTGCAAGCCGATGTTCGCCACTGAGATTAGACGATTGAGTATTTACAATCAAAGCTTTGTTAAAATCGATATATGGAATTTTATCTAGAGGGAAAACTCCAAAAAATTCTTTTCCCAATAATTTTCTACCAATAGAATCAATCTGAATAAAACTAATAATAATTAAAAAATATATAATTAATAAAATTTCTTACTTCATACTTGACAATTAAAAAATCTCAATCTGGTTTATTGTTCAAACTAATACTGTTCGATTGGAAGTAATTTAAATTTCTTTTTCAAAAACTCCATATACAATTACAGTAACAGATTCAGTTAGGGGTGATCCAAACTTTATATCTAATCTTAAATTTCCACTTTGTGGTAACTGACTTTGATTAAGATCGAAATCTGGTGCCAATACGACTGTAAAGAATGGATACTTATTTCTAAAGTCTGACATACTGATACCACAATTCAAATTTTTATTAAGATATCCCATATTCCTAACAATACTTTGCATATAACTTGTACTATAATTATCATTTTCAAAATCTTGACTATATTTTTCACGATAATCACTTCCTTTACGTAAAGTTATTGACTTAACGTTAAAGTGATCAAACATAGTAAATGTATCTAAAAATGAACCACTAAATCTTTTATTTCCTGGAAAGTTACAAGGATAAAATTAGGTAATCGTCTATCACCAAATATTTGTTACTTATAAAAAGAAGAAGATCCAATAGGTAAAGAAAATTCAACAACTTCTGCTTCGCATTGGATAGATTGCATTTCTTGTAGTAAGACCTATTTGATGACCCGCTAAAACAGAAGGTTCAACACGAACTCTTCTAACCATTAATTTTGCATCTAGCAATACTATTTTAGGTACAAATTTAGTACATGTCAGACTTTTTTCTGGATTTGTTCTTGTTAATTTAATTCTAACACTAACACCTGGTAACAAATATTTTGGTTGATCAAAGAAATCAAATTGGAGTGGTGAACATAATGAAAATTATTTTGATTTTGCAATCCATGTTTTTCGCATAAGATCATGTTCAGTGTAACCTATTCCCCCTAAAGATGTATGTTTAGTATCTTGATTATAATTTATAATAGTTTCAATTAGGGCTTTGTGTGCAAAACTATCCGTTGCTTCTTCAATTTTAGTAGAATTAAAAACTAATTCAGCGTCTTTAAAAAGAGTTTGAAAAACGAAATTGTTTGCTGTTACGTCAGCTTCTTGTGTAATATTTTCACCTAAGCTATTTACAACTTTCAACTGAATATATAACAAAGTATCGTTCAAATCTAAATATTCTGTTTGTGATCCGTTAATGTAAAATTGAATCGAAGAGGTACCAGCATCAGTTATTGAATTCATTGGGAAAATATCTTCAAATGAACCATGTTCAATTACGGCTTGAGGGGATGGTCTATCAAAAAGACATAATTCAGATTTTGCACTAATCATTTTTCAAATATAGTTTCAAATCCTCTCATTTTTTTGTTTATATGTTTCTTCATAATCTTTCTACGCTTAAGCGTCCCTCGTTTTTGTTCATTTTCATAATTAAATACATCACTTACTTTATTAATAACACTTGGTAAAGTTTGCATAACACTAGGTAAAGATTCTTTAATTTCAGATATTGCATTTGATTTTAAAGCAGGTAAAAAATCAGAATTATTATTTATTACGTCATTTGCCGTTTTCATACCGAAATTGCCTATACGTCTAAGAATAGGTAATGCAAATCTACCTATTGTTTTCAACCAACCGGTTCCATATTGTTTACCTATAAAATATGGTAATTCTCCACCAGATTGACTACTACTATAAAAATTTACAATGTCAGAATTACTCATTTATTTTACGAAAATGTAATGTAACAAAAGTTTTATCTTCTTTACCAAATATATATTTTCCACTACCGTCACGAATATTGATTTCTATATTGTTTATATATGTTGACGATACAGACAAACCCATACACATTTCAATATAGGTATCAAAACATCACCAACAAGAATAGGTTCAATAATATTTGTATAGATCATCATTTGTTGATTACTTTGCAAAATTTCTGGTAAACGTAATCCAACAATAACTTTTTCTGAATATGCTTCTTCACTTAATCCCAAACTTTGAGCCAAGAATTTACTAAATTTAACTTTACTGACATCATCTTCCAATTCAATTTTGACTAATCTTCCTTGTTCAATTTCGCAAGATTTAAATGGATGCGGATAAAAAGTCATTAAGTGATCATTTATTTGTGATAAATTAGTAATGATTAAATTTTCTTCCAATTTATCTGTATACTCGACATCATAAAAATAATTTATAGTTAATCGAATTGTATCAAACTTTATTTTACGATTATTTGAAGGAATTTTAATTTGATTCAAGTTTTAAACAAAATTTATTTCTTTTTTATTAAATCCTAATTTTTGAGCTTCTGCAATACTGTCAAATGAAATTTTAAATGGAAAATATTTACAATTAATATTTAAAGTATTTTCATCAATGTTGAGAATTTGGTTAGTCTGTTCCCTTAGCCCCATGTAGTTTAGTAACTTGGAGAATGGATTCAAAATTTGAGTCTTTTCTCCAAGTAACAACAATAATTAAAATTAAGGCCGGGAAAAATAAAAAAAGAATTGTGAAAAAATGAAAATGAAAAAAAAGACTTTATTTTGGAAATTTGGTTTTTTTGTAATTAAATAATAATACTTTAAAATAATTGTTAATTAAAAATTTGTTTGTTTAAAATTTTAATGTAAATGGTAGAAATTGGAATTTGTAATTTAAAAATTGTATTCGTGAGTAAACTTATTGAAAAGTATTTATATCAAAAATAAAGGATTTTGGATCTTTAAAAACGTTTTAAATATTATTAAAATGTCGTTAATATGTTCGATTTCTAATGAAATTCCTGAAGTTCCAGTTCTTAATAGATTTTCAGGGCATGCTTATGGAAGAAAGTTAATTGATGAATACTTAACAACCAGTGATTTAAATCCAGTCACTGTGGTACAGTTTACTCGAGATGATTTGATTGAAATTAGAGTTCTAATGCCCAGTTTTACATCCATTCCAGCCTTATTGAAATCTTTTCAGGATGAATGGGATGCTTTGATGCTTCAACAATTTATTGTGAAACAAGAGAACCAGGCTCTTAAATGTGAATTGTCTCACGCTCGTTATCAATATGATGTTTCGTGTAGAGTTGTGACTCGTCTAGCCAAAGAGGCTAGCACAGCTCGAGGAGCTTTGTCTACTCTTGAACCACAAATTGGAATTATATCTCACATTGTTTCTCCTCAGACTGCACAATTCGATACAAGTGAAGCAGGAAAAACTCTTCGTTGGATGGATATGTTAAATGCTACAGTTCCAAGTCGTATTAAAACTGCGCTTGATAAAATCCCTACAAATATTCAAGAATGTGCTATGGATGAATATCATAACTTTCTGTTTGATGGTCTAGTTTTGGGATATTTGATGGCAGCGTTGGGTTCAGGTCATAGTGAACAATCAAATGGAAAAGCCTGGACAAATTCTGACGCAAACATTCTAATCTTCAATCAAGTAACATCAACCCATCTGAATCAATTCAATAAAAAATCACAATTGGATCTGTCGATCGGGGTTCTTCCACAGCTGCGATGTCTCGGTATCCTCGTGGGCCTAATTAATAAATTAATTAAAAAGATGATGGAATTCACCAATCAATGTATAGTAGATAAAATATAGAGTCGTGACTAATTGTATATTCATTCTTTGCATCGTTATAGTAAAAATATTCATAACTTGTATGTAATGTGCTCTTACTATATTTAATATTTGAGTTGTTATAAAATGGAAAATTATTGTATACAAAAGTGAAATCGGTCAGAGCAACTTGCCATTCACCTTCCAAATAAATTGAATTTTGAAATTCAACATTAAATTTATCAGCTTTATTATTTGGATGAGTAAGAAGACAACTATTACTCGGTAGATTTATGTAAAAATCTTTGTTCATTTATTTTTCTAAAATGTATTGATAAATGTGTTTTGGTATCTTTACTAAATTTAATTAATTTTCCACTATCATCGCGAATATTAATTTCAATGTTGTTTATAGTTGAAGTTGAAATTGGTAAATACATTGGATTCTTCATTTCTAATTGTACAATTTCCCCTTGTTCATAGTTTTTAACCCAAATAGATTTTAATAGAGGAACTCTAACATCTCCAACAGTTATTGGTTCAATAATATTCGAATAAATGAACATTTGTTGATGATGATGTAATAATCTTGGAACTTTATTACCAACGATGTTTTATCACTAAAAGTTTGTTTATTTAATTCTAAGGTTTTGATTAAATTGTTGTCAAAATATATTTTTGAAATGTTATCTGCAAGTTTTATTTTAACCAATTCATTATTTTCGATTTTTAGTTCTTTAAACGGAGACGGAATAAATGGCATTAAATGTCCTTGTAATTCAGATAATGTGTTTATGAGTAAATTATCTTCAAAATATTTTTTAAATATTGTTTTTTCTTCCTAACTTATAATTATCCCGAATTGTTCCATAACACCATCATCTGTAAATTTTGGTAATTTTAACCGACAATGATCATCTTTATTAATGACGGATATAGATTTTAATCCAAAACTAAACGCATGTTGAATGTCAGGGAACGTTACTTTAAATGGAATATGTGGACAGACAATAACCAAGTTCTCACATTTTTCAATAAAAACATCAACATCAGGTGTATGTTTAGGATTAATTAATTCATAAGTTTCATTTTGTTTATTTATTTTCAAATATTTTATTTCAGTAACACTCTTCATCGTTTCATAACTTAGGTAAGAATTACTATAAAACGGAAATGTTTTATACACAAAAGTAAAATCAATCAAAGCAACTTTCCACTCACCATCCAAGTAAATAGGATTTTGAAATTCGACATTAAAATTACTAGCTTCATTATTAGGAAAAATAAGAGGACAACTATTACTAGGCAAAATCATATAAAACTGGTTTTCTTTCATAATATTTATTTAATTAATTGATTTTCAGATATCCAAGTTGGAGTTTCATATCCATGCCATTTAACATAGTATTGTTTATATTTACCAACATTCTTGGTTTTAATATCTTTTGAATTCTGAATACAGTAGGGGCTTCTATAACTTGGAGTTCTTGTTCGTAGAATTTTCCACTAACTTGATTGTTTTCCTCATCTTTGATAAAATAAATTACAGGATTCTGATTCGTATCAATTTCTGAGATTTGAAATACTTCATCGCTCCAATTGTTGTCGAAATTCTTGATGAATGGAGAAACACTGATTTTACTTATTCTAACGTGATTACCCACTTTATATTTAGGCTTTTTAATGATAGAATCAGATTGTTGTGATATCCAATTATCCATATTATTCGTTGAATAAACATCAATTGGTCGCATTCCATTTAAACCACTATGTGGCGAATAATTGTAGCTATAAATTGCTTTCTGTAAAACATTTATCTATGTTTTATTTACTTTATATACGAAATATTTTTTCAATCGATCTCTTTGAGTTCGATTAAATCTTTCCACGTGGGCAGCTTTAAATTGAGAAAATACAGAGTAATGATTTATTCCTTTGATAATTTCTTTAACTTTACTTTTATAAAATTCTTTACCTAAAGAATAAATTTAATTTAATTTATTTATTTAATTACATACCCAAATCAGTTTCTAAATTAAGAAGCTTGCCATCAATAAATAATTCCTTGATTGCTTTAGCCTTTTCATTGGCCGATTTGATTTTTGTTGGAATAGCACGAGCGAATCGACTAAATATATCAACACATGTCAAAATATATTTGTATTCCTTATTAAATTTAGAGAATGGTATCCTTTCCATCAAATCTATTTGCCATAAATCATCTACTCCTATTGTTTTATAACTACGGGTTTTGAATTTCTTTAACATTGGTTTATTTAAACTGTACGCTATTTGCCCAGATAACCAATTCTGAGTTTCTTTCTTTGAATTAACTACTTCCTTCGCCAGTTTTCTTACACCACCAAAACCAGCGGGATGTTTTGGGTCTGTCCATATTTTTTCGATCTTTTTCACTGTGTTTCGATTTTTGGTTAATGTTTCCTTCATTATTACAACAAGTTGTCAAAATATTTAAATCTAAATTATGTTTATCCGGTAATGAATTCTTGGTACCCATTAAGAAGTTAATGATGAAATTGCGCTTATTGCAGATAATACTATTGGAATTAATGCCCCAAAAAATCCACCATTTTGTTTATATATTATTTTTCGCATCAGACGACGATTCTTAGTGTTTACTAAAGATAAAAGTGATCTTTTATGTTTTTATAATACAAGTTTTTTAACTTTAGTAATGTTTACATTACCACGAACTACATTAACAATAACTTCAACTAGATTCTCTATAACAAACGAAGGAAAATTCTGTAAAATATTCATTCTTTTATTATTAGGAGCCTTCATCAAGGCATTAAAGTATGGTAGACTACGTTCAACTTTCATATTAAATACATTTTTCATCTAGTTGTTTTGTTTATATTTTAATCCACTTTTTATCTTTAAGAATATTCTTACTTGTTTTTATTATTTTACGTTTAGTGACCCTTTCTTTGTAACTTTTTTCTTTGTTGATTTTTCACGTTGAACAATAACTTTTTTAAACGTCATTTCAAGTAATTATTTTCAGATTTCAATTTTGTTTATAAATCGTAACACCTTTCTTATTGAAAATATCAGTTCTAATACGTAATTCATCAGGACATTGTTGTGTAAAGTCAAAGAACAAATATCAGTGATGAACCTTTGTTGCATCTTGAAACGAATCAATTAAAAATTTTCTATCATTAAGATAAGCTTGTCTAGCAAGAAAATCTATAATGGTTGCATCTCGAGGGTTTTTAAAAATAACCAAATATTGTACATTTAAATTACGAGTTCTATGACCGCCCTCTTGATGAAACAAGTTTTGAGTAATGAAAATAACAATAACTCCAATATGTCGAGTAATTTTTTTATATAAATTATTAAAATCCTTTTCTTTATTAGCTTCCTGATATAGATCATCGATAATAATAACATCGCCTTGATGTAATCTAGATGACCAATTTTTATCAAATACTTTAATTATTGTCATTTTCAATTTACAGAATTGATTTTGAGTAAGCCCATGTTCTTCGTCAGATCCTCTATGCCAATATATTTTGTTGAATTTTTATTTGAACAAGTTCGGTTGTAATAAATTGCATACAAATAAAGTCTTTCCACAACCACTTGGTCCAACTACTTGATATACAGCATCATTTCTTAATTCCATTTTATTATTAATTATTTATTTAATTGTTTATATTTGTTTTAATTTTTAGAATTACTTGAATTGAAATTATTTGAAAATGTTGAGTAACATATATTATAAAGGAAGATATTCTATACCTGATATTAAATTTCCATTTGGAAAACCACAGCAAGTTGTAGATCGATCAGGTAAGACTCCGATAATATTTTTCAGATCGGGGAAATGTCGGGTAATGGGATGTAAGCAACCTCTAAAAACTGGGGATTTGAAATATAATATACATGATTTACAAATTCAATCAATCACTGTTACAATCGATATTGGAAAATTTATAAATCTATATGAATTACAAAGAAAGGTGAATTGTATATAAAATATAATCCATCATGTGCCAAAAGATTTTCAAGTGAGAAAGTAGTAATACTCGGAATAAAATCCTTGGATTATAATGATTATGTGGAAAATATTAAATCAGAAATAACTATGTTAATAAATTAATAAATATTTTGTTTAAATTTGTTTCATTTATTAAGTATTAAAAAATGTCAAAAGGTAAATCATGTATATTTAAATATGTATTTTATTTTATTATTTAGTTTATCTCTTTGAAGTAATTTTAAAGAAAATTCAGGAACTTTATCCAAGAATTAAAAATACGTTGGATTATTGCGCACCAGAGTTTCTCGCAACAAAAATTTACCATTTCACAGGGATTAACATTGAAGAACTTCTCGAGATTCACTATGACAATGTTCAGGGATCTGGTGACCGATGTGTTGCAAATTGCATTGTTTGTAAAGATAGTATGAGAGTAACATGTTCAAATGGATGTCCATGTTGCCACGATTTCAAACGTGACCAAACAATCCATATATTGTTGTCCGAAATGCGTAAAGCATATTACTCGGATATTTTTAATTTGAAATAAAAATTAATCTTTTTATTTAATCTTTATTGTCAATAAAAATATTTGTATGGATTGAAACTTTTTATCTTTTTTACATTGAAAAATTATTCTTAGATTTGGAATTAAATTTTAAAAATAAAAAAAAATGTTAATAATAATAAAATAATAATAATATAAAATAAATAATTAAATTAATAAAAATAATAATATTAAATAAATGATTAAATGAAAAAAAAATAATTATTTAAGTCACTTCATTAAAACAAACAATTTAATAAAAATATAATTTTAAAATAAATAAAATAATTGACTTTATTAAAATTAAAGATAATATAATTAAAATATAAATAAATAATATTATTGGCTTAACAATTAAAGTAAATAAAAAAATTCATGATTTTTAGTCGACAGGCGATTTAATCCAATTTTATTTTTATGGGTTTTTAAGTATGAAAAAATATTTAGGCTTTTTATTCGATATTTTTATTCGAAAATACTCCTCAGTACGACCAATCATAGGCGATTTAAGCCAATTTTTATTTTTTAGGCTTTTTAATCGAGAAAAAATAATTAGACATTTTTATCATAAATCAAAAAATTTTTTAAAATTAAAAATTTGAACATTTAAACAAATAATAAAAAAAAAGATTTCGTTCATTAAAACAAATAATTTTAAAAATTTAAACCCCTCTCCTCCTGAAAAAAAATTTAGGGGGGTCTCGGTTTTTTTTCAAGCCAATTATCCACTGGGCATAGTCCTCATATGTCATTACTTTCAACCAATTAAATTCCCCTAAAATATCATAAAAATCTGAATTTACCATTAAAAATAAATATTCTTTAAAGTATCACAAAGTTGTTATCGATACCCGAAATTTTCTATCTAAAATCACCACAATTTGATTCTGGCAACAAATTCAAGTAAATATAAAATTCTTCAAAAAAGACTAAAATCGAATAAAATCTATGTTTTCCTAAAAAATAATTAAAATTCACAAAGATCAGGCAAAGCTAGAAAGCATATGAAAATATTTGCAATAAAAATAAATGGATCACAAAATTGAAGATAGGAGATAATGCTTTTGAACAGAAGAAACATTTGGAAGCAAAGTATATTGAACCATTTAAAATTATAGAGAAAATAAATATTGAACAATAAAGTTTCATAGTAGAACGGATGGAAGAATAACTCAGCTAAATTATTATTAAATAAAAAAAATTCCAAATAGGATGACATTGTAACGGAAAAGGATAGTTGGGGGTGGGAATTGTGAGAACTAAACAGATATAAAAGACAGAAATAATATATGAATAAATACCTGAAATATCGAGACAATAAGCAGAGCTAGAAGAATTGGCAAGATATTCAATTATGCAAAATAGAAACAAAAACCAGTACATTCTGAGAAGTTGATTATGAATCAGAATAGAAAGTAAGAAAACTAAAGAATTTTGCGGGGGGGGTTGTATATAATGTAAATAGTAAGACAGTTTTTGAATATTTTGATTTTACTTAGTTTATTTAATTTATTATTTTGAGAGTAAGTTTTGTATAAGCTAACAGCTTATTTTAAAAATTTTAAAGATTAAATTCATTATTATGTATACAAGGTTTATCAAATTTAGTTATTTTTTAGGTTAAATTATTTTTTATTTATTTAATTTAAAATATTATATAATAAAATTTTTCAACTTTTTTAAATTTAGCTGGCTAATATTGCTCCATTAATTTACATGGGGCTGTTTTACATTGGACGATTCCAGAATATGGAACGCTATACTATATATGTAATTCTTTCAATAGGATGTGTCTGTTGTGGATTGTTGGCAGTATTTTGGGATTATACCATGAAGCTTTCTATTTTAGGGAAAAAATCAGAATACAGTGTTGCCTTTTTTGTTCTTGTTTGGTTTCTATCAATGATTGATACAACATCTTCGGTGACGTTTTTACCTTACCTGGTTCATTATCCGAGATATTATATCACTGCATTATATGTTGGAGAAGGACTCAGTGGTTTTTTCCCAGGAATACTGGGATTGATACAAGGTGTTGGAGGTGAAGGACGTTGTGAAAATATCACTATCAGTAATTCATTATTTTATTCATTTTAAAATTCATTATTTTATTTTTATAATATTTTTACAATTTTTAATCACATCTGATCTATTTTAAAATGTGCCCACCCAAAGTTTCCCGCTTTTAGAAAGTCAACTGGATTATTATTATTATTATTATTACTAATATTATTATTATTATTATTATTATTATAACTTCTTTAGATTTTCACCACTGATTTCTTTTCATTTTTCATTCACATATTTATATTTCCCCGAATTTCAGCCCGTCCTGATATTCAACCCTAGCATGATTTTTTAGTAATCCTTTAAAAAATTTATATTGGTGCCCATACACCTAAATGCAGCCCTAGCTAGTACTTCTCAATATTTATTAAATAAAAATTTATTATCATTACATATATTAATTCTAAATATATTAGATAAATATTTTTAATATATAAAATGGTTGGGATTAAAAAAATTAATTGAATACAACATAAACACTGTGGACGAATCTAGAGACGTGTTTTAATGAATTGAAAAAACTTGATTTTAGGATGGTCCGACCATGGCACACAGAATATGGTAATCTTGTTCAATAAAAAAATGTAAATTTTAAAATACGTAGAGTTGGTGCAAGGATGAGGTTATTATGTAGTGAGTAAGAAGGCACGAATTTTGAATGGGTTTTAAATCAACGAGCTAAAGCCTTTGTCGTTAGAAGATCAGAAATTCAAAATCTTGCAATTCAGTTGGCTCCATAGTTTCACATCTTTTTGAATAAATTTAATGCTTCACAACACTACGCTGATGGGTTTCCAGCAAGGAATGAATTGTCTTTAATAAGGTCAACGACATTGGAAACAGACGGGTGTTTCTACTCTGATTGCAAACGATGCTTCAAAAGATATTTTTAAATATCTACCAAAATTTTACAAATTTTCATGAACATTCGAAATGCAGTCACATTCACGAAAACGTATCCAACGAATAATTATCTAGTGAAGATATGAACTTTATCCATCCAATTCCAACAAAAAACATTTACAAGACATGTCGAATGAAATAAAGGCAACTTTCTAATATTAAAAACTTATGAAACGAAACTTTTTTATAAATTTATAAAATCAAAAGAGCTGTAAACCAGCAATTAAATATAAATATTTAAGTATTTATTTATTATTTTGTGATTGATATAAATTGAAACTTATCTTGAACTAATTTTATTTAATTTGTTTTCTTTATCTGCTAAACCTTTCTTTCAATGAATTTTTATTGGATGCTGCGATGATTCACTTAAGCTTTGTATTTGTACTGACGCGGCTAACAAATCAAAATCATGCATTTGTTTTGCAAAGTCTATATTTACACCAGATTTAGTTCATTAACAACTTCTATAATAGATGTTTGAATGACCATCTGACTGCAGTTTTTATGCAGTTTATGCAGTGGCGGATCCAGACCATCTAGTAAAGGGGAATGATTTAGGTAATTACGTCATATATAGGTATTCCAATAGTCCGATTTAAAATTTCCATAAGACAATTTTATTAAATTTCATATCACTTTTAAACAATCTTCTTAATAAGCCTAATTTACTTCCATTTTCAAACATTATGCTGTGTTAGATGATATGTTTGCTGACGTTTAGTGTTAAACTTCCACCAATAATTGACGCGCTTGATAATATATCTAAATGAAATGACAGAACAACTTCATCAAAAGCAAGAACTTTATTATCATCAATTAGAGAAAAAGATTTTTTTTGTTAATAGGCTGTTTTGGGCATGTGTTCTCTCTAATTAATGGCCTCAGTCAATTGTTTCAAAAGAAAAGTTTAGATTTACATGAAGCAAAAAATTGCATTAAAGACCTGTTGATTGTTTTAAAACATAAAAGTGAAAACTGCGAAGAAATCTTTGCTGAATATTTTAGATCAGCAGAAAAAACAATAATTGAAAAAGATGGTAGTTTTACCTACAAAGGAATAGTGCAACGACAGACATACCGGGATAATATACCTTCGGATACATTGGAAGAATATTACAGGCGATCAATTTACATCCCTCTACTTGATGCACTGATATTACACATAAATACACGTTTTTGAAAAGAAAATTTGCAATGTCTCCAAATCTACTTTTTGATGCCAGAAAATATTACTAAACTGAATCATTAAGGTGTTGTCGAAACTGTTTCTGCAATCAGTAATTCTTGGACTTAGTATTCAAGACTTACCTACACCTGAATTTACATCGGAAGTTGAACTATGTTATTTCAAATGCATGAGGATGAAGGAAGATAAAGAAATAAAATCACTGCCTACTGATCTTTTTATTGTTTTTGATTTATGTGACCAGGTGCAATATCCAATCACTCATAAGTTGTTCAAAATTATTAAAACATGTCATGTAAGTGTTTCCAGTGCTGAACGTAGCTTCTCAACCATGCGAAGAATTAAAACCTGGCTGAGAACACAAATAGCAGAAAACAGACTAGTCGAATTGGCCCTACTTAATGTACATAAAGACATTCCAGTTAATGTTGAAAACGTGATTGATCGTTTTGTGAAGTAGAGAAATCGTAAACGAGATTTTGTGTTAAAAATTGTTAAAATAATAAACAAATCAAGGTTTTAAATGCATTATTAGTCAAACAACTAAACTCTCTAGTCTCCATCAAATAATTGTATTTTAATAATTTTAAATCACTTCAAAATATAATTTACAACATTATATTTCTGTAGTAAATTTGAAAATTTTTTTGACATTGCATGATTTCTTAATAAAGGGCTGCAAACACCAAGTAAAACTCGCAAAAAAGTTTCTTTCAAAATAATCTAGGGGGGCGGCAATCCCCCACATCGCCCCCTGGGATCCGCCACTGAGTTTATTAACCATATTAAAAATGAGTGGTAGGTAAATTTATTAAAGTAAAATTAATAAAGTAGATTAAAAGGCTTTGATTGTGATCTCGTAAAATTATGAGATCATTATTCAAGATCTTAAATAAAATTTTTAATCAAAATTTATTTTAAATTTATTTTTTATTAATTTTCTGTAGGTTTTTAACAATTTTTTTCAACTTTTGTCAATTATTGGATTTATTTATTGATTTAATGTAAGTCAGATAAATTTTAAAGTAAAATTTATTAAAAGAAAATTCATTTATTATCAAAAATTTTCTATATACAAATAAATTATTTTTCTGTTCCTTGGAAATTCGTTTTGGCTGCCATCTTTTTTTCCTTTTAACAGAAATACAAATTTTTGATATTTATTGATTTATTTGAGGCTTTCCCAAAATTTATAAAAATCTTCGCCATTTTTGATGGCATTGATGATTCGGATTTTGTATACTTTTGAAATTCTATAAAAATATATATAAAGACAAAACTATTGTATATTTCCCTATCATAATTGACAAACGAATACAATGTGTGGTATGCAAGATATGTTCTTCAAGTACTGTTTAGTTCCTCTATGTTTGTTGGATTGTTTCGAGGAGTATCATAATGGGCCCCGTGAACAAAAAAATTGAATTTTATGGTAACTTATTTTTGCACATACTGTGCAAAAAATTTTATAAAAAATTTTAAAATTAGCAATTCATTTGACAATATTTTTTGGATATTTTAAAAAAAATTGTAATTAATTTTAAAAGAACTTTTGATTTTAAAACAAATAGTTCAGTCCCTAAATTTTTAGCAAAAACGGAAAACTCCTGGTAAATTACAAATGAAGTAAAAAATGAATTTATTTTAACTTCAAGGTAATTCTTACATTGTTATTTCATCTCTGCAAAATTCTAGAGTTTCGATGGGTATTTCTGAAATGATATAAAAATATTAAATTGATTGAATTTCATGAAGTCTTGCGAAATTATTTCACAATTTTCTCGACAACTCAAAGTTATCAAATTTTTTAAAAAAACTTGTTTAAAAAAGTTGAAAATAGTAATATATAGAGTTGGTATTCATTTGGACATTTCTAGATTTTGAAAGTGTATATGCATTGTTTACTATGTATTATGTTTGTATGTTAAAAACCAATTTCTTAAAATTCCTTCTTTCCTATAATATAAGTTGTTATTGTTTTGAACAAATTGCATGCAGACACAGGTAAGTATGTTTGTCCCTATTATATAACTTTTTAATTTTATTATAAGAGTAATATGTAATATGTATGTGTGATGCAATAAGTTCGCAGTTTGAATTATTTTACTTAAATTATTCCAGCTATTACTAAATTGCATGTTATAAGACATTTATTCGATGTTTCATGATTTGCATAAAATTCACTTTCAACTTTTTAGAATCTAAAATTTATATAAATGATACTACATTTTATTTTATAGTTTATGTGTTTAGATAAGTAAAACAAATCAATGAATTTTATGTTTATTTCAAGTTTAAATGAAAGGGTTCATAGATCATGGATAATATAAATTTATTATGATAATTAAGTACTAGATATGCGCAAATACGATAAAAATACTGAAAATGCAAGTTTTTGAAAATATCGTTAAAATTTCATATTGACCAGAGTGTTGCACTCAATAAAATTAATTTTAAAATATTTTTAAAAAATTCACGAAATTAAAAAAACGTAAAAATTAAATAGAATTAATGTATTTAAATGATGAGTTATAATGTCTTTAATTATTATGTTTTAATGTTCTCATCTAAATAATATTGCTAGTAATTTAATATGATTACACTAGAGCCTCGAGTTGCGTCGTTAATGCGTTACAATAAATCGCGACGCATCTCGAAACAGCGCAATTCGAATTTTAATTTTGTATACATTTGTACCTGTTTTTATATAATAGGTTCCAATAAAATCTGACATTTAAATAAAAAATAGGTATGAATAGATTAACTATTATTTAATAAGTTTTATTAAACCAAAAACTAATGCAAACATTAATGGAATTTTAAAATAATGTAAAATAATGAAACAACATAAATTTATAGAATTTATTCAGATTCTAATTCATACGTTGATTCATAACCCGATTCTACAATAGGGCAATAAAAAACATTTCAAAAAATCAATTATAAACCCAAAAAATAATAAAAAACAATAAACAAAATGTAATACCTTTGAGAAATGTATATATATTGTAGTTGATTTTTTAAAATTTTTAAAAATTATTATTAAAAAACAAAGAAACACTTAAACGTTATAAGTTATACAAACAACTAAGAACTAAACTTTTATAATAATAAATACTGAATAAAAAATTATTTTATTTGCAGATGCATTTAAAAATAAATCATGGCGTTCTAGTTTTGGTTTAAATTAAAATTTTTGAATATAGACGTTATGTTATTTATTGATTAAATTTTATTTTAAAACTTTTTTTCGACGCATTTCGAAAATTAGCAACGCAACTCAAAATTAGGTTATCAAAATTTTTGTGGCGCAACTCGAAAGGACGCAAGGTGGAACAACGCAACTCGAGGCTCAGTGTATATATTTTTTTCAGCTTTTAGTACATAAATAATTATAAATTTTCCGTTTTTTCAATTTTTAAAATTTTCATAAATTTTGTCATTGGTGACTTTTTTTTCTTGTGTTGGGTTAATATCGTTTAAAAGCAGGTTCTCGCTGACTCCTCGTGTTCTTTATATATAAATGAAGAAAACCCAACACAGAACAACTTTATTCTCAATTCACCGCAATTACAATTAGTGATTAATTTGCACTTTTTTTCTTTGATAATTTATTGTATGTTATCGTGAGGTAGTAAACCCAAGGAGAGACCACCTTTCTGGCACGATAATTTAGCAAATGTCTCACTTGTTTTACTTTTTGACAGCTCCTTTTTTTTTACTGAACGTATTTCGTTATTAACTCTCTTCGACCAAATTGGCAATTTTTCGGTTTCTGAGTTTTACTTTTATAGTTTTGTTCAGGCCATTATTAAACTGTTATCTATCCTCTCCTCAACATTTGTGCTCTACTAACGCTGTTATCTACTGTGATAAACATAAAATGTGATCACAATTTAATGTTCTAATTGGTGTCCATTTTGAGTTTCCATCCGCTTATTAATTACCACGTCCTCAAATCTATTTATTAAATAATAATTTTTATTTTATATATACACATACATTATACATACATATACACATATATACATGTCTATTACACGTTCGATTCCATACAAAGATCGTCTTCAAATACTTTATCCCATCTAATTCATTTACAATATTAAAAATTATAGATAGCGGTTTTAATATTAAGTTATAAAAATATTATTTATAAATTTATTTCTGAATGAGAATGGGTCAGGATTTTTTTTGACAGCGTCTCATCCCCATCTGTGAAAATCACCATTAATAAAAACGTTTCAGAGCCCATGATGACATTCAAATATTAATAAGTTAATTTAATTTCTTATAGTGCCATTTATTAATTGGATAGAATATTAATATTAAATAAATAGATTAATAATAATAATAATAATAATAATGAAGATGGAATATTAATATTAAATAAATAGATTAATAATAATAATAATAATGAAGATATTTACTTAACTTTCTTTTGTAAATGTTTTATATATAACTAATTATTAAAAAAAATTTTTTTATTATAGTTTCATATTTTGAAGTATTAATTATAAAAACAATTATTTTTATTATGGTTTTATGTTGTAATATCTGTTTAAAAGAATGCATAAAAACTATATTGTCAGCTGAATGATGGGAGCAATTTAATTGCATTAATACAACCGCTCAGCTGGAAATCATTATCGCTTTTCCAAATATTTTCATCCTATTTTCAATTTCATCTTTATCTTGTGAATTTTCATTATAATAATCAGCACACAGCTCAATCACATTTTTCAATTTCCCTACACTCAGTGACATTTGACTCAACTCCTTTAGTGATATCATTATTTTTGAAGTTTCTAATGCTCTCGATTACATTAAATTTTTAATTCTCAACATAATCATTGTTACTTTTTCACTTTCTAGATCACCTTTAGCCGAATTTGCTTTTGACTCTGCCTTGATCCTTCGAACAACGTGTCATACACCATATGGTTATCAAATTCCTCATCTGACTCAAATTTGCACATAAGTATATCTAATGGTCGGCTCATCTGTTTTATCTCATTTTCGATTCTTTCATTAAATTCATCTGATTGCACAAAAGCTACATTATTTGATAGCGACTCATTCTGAAATCTAGTTTTCTTTAATATCGGCCTCTGAAATTTGCTACTATTCTTTGGGCATGATCTTGCCATGTGTCCATAGCCTCTGAAAAGAGTGGCATTGAATTTGGCCTTGAAGATTGACTTTATCTCTTTGTGGTGACGGTGAAATTGATGGGGATCCACATCTTGCAAAATAGTTTCGTGAAACATGCCCTTTTCTCCCACAATAGTAACATTGCACACTATCATTATTTCGCTGGCTATTGGTGTTCATTTTTCTGGAACTGTTTCCACCATTACCTTTCAACCAATCTGGCCACATTTTCCTTGGGCTTCTTTGAATTTTATTTTTAGACCAACATTGGCTATCCCTGTGTCATCTTTTTTGACAATGACTACAACGAACTGGGCTTGGGCTTCTTTGAAAATTATTTTTAAACCAGCATTGATTTACATGATTTCCAATTCTTTGGCAATGGCTACATTGAATTAGAAATTCATCTTCATCATTGGAATTGTTTGTTGGTTTTCTTGTTTCAAACTTTACTCTGAATTTAGGTGATGGGCTGGTTGATTTTGGAAGCAGATTATTTTGAGCTGGACTTATTGATCTTTCTCTTGGCTCATTGATAATTGCGAAAGATTCTGACTTTAGTTGTGTAGTTTTTAAATTTAATACGATTTTCATGGCCTTTTTAATCAATTCATCGAAGTTATTGAAGTCAACATAACATAAGACCTTTTTGATCTCTTTTTTAACTCCCGCTAAAAATTGGTCTTGCAGCAACTCTTTCCCTTGCTTTGCCATTTCTGCTTGTTCTGGTGTCACTTCAAAGGCTTTCTCTGCAAGAGTAGTTAAATGATATTCAAATTCACTTACCGACTCATCTGACTTTTGCACTCTATTGTAGAATTTTTTGTACATTATTCGCTTAATATCGCCTCCTATCAACTTTGCTGCTAACGCATCTTTGAGCCTCGTCCAATCATTTGCAACAGTTCGTTTATCAATCGGTTCCCAAGCCTCTCTGGCTGCTCCTTTTAAATATTATGGTAATCGTTGCACCATAATTGCTTGGCTCCATCCATAAGCTGTAGCATACATATAGTAGTCTGCCATAAAATCGAAAAATTCAATTGGATCCCCTCCATATAGATCTACTGGTAATTTTTGACATCTTGCAAAATCACCACCATTGTTTACAGGAATAATAGGTATAGACATTTGACCATTCAACATAGTTGTTTGATTAGTAAGCATATGCGTTGGGATAGTCAACATAGGTATCTGATCACTGTTATTTGAGTTACTGGCGATCTTTTCTAATTGCCTTTTATTTCTCAAATTGTAAAATTTCTGTTGCACAACTTTTTCTCGTCTAAATTTTAAAATATTACAATTTTTAATTTTACTTTTTGTTTTAATCTTAATTCTATTATTCTCAATATTCTCTTTTAAATCGTAAACTTTCACAATTTTCCAAATTTTCCAATTTTAATTCACAAAACTTCAAAATTTATTTTCACATACGCAATTTGTTAAGTTTTCAATCAATTTTACCTCGTAAATAATTTTTTGAAAGAAAATTTTTTTTACCACAATTTATTTCAATTTCCTTGAATACTTAGCCACAATTTCTTTTTGATTTTATCTCTTTGTAAACAAAATTCAATTTAAAATCTTTTCTCAAACTTTTATCACTTTATATTTTCAATTCAATTTGATAATCTTTCACCGACTTTGATCACCAAAATGTTTGGTTAATATCGTTTAAAAGTCGGTTCTCGCTGACTCCTCGTGTGCTTTATATATAAATGAAGAAAACCCAACACAGAAAAACCTTATTCTCAATTCACCACAATTACAATTAGTGATTAATTTGCACTTTTTTTTCTTTGATAATTTATTGTATGTTATCGTGAGGTAGTAAACCCAAGGAGAGACCACCTTTCTGGCACGATAATTTAGCAAATGTCTCACTTGTTTTACTTTTTGACAGCTCCTTTTTTTGTACTGAACGTATTTAGTTATTTACTCTCTTCGACCAAATTGGCAATTTTTCGGTTTCTGAGTTTTACTTTTATACTTTTGTTCAGTCCATTATTAAACTGTTATCTATCCTCTCATCAACATTTGTGCTCTACTAACGCTGTTATCTACTGTGATAAACATAAAATGTGATCACAATTTAATGTTCTAATTGGTGTCCATTTTGAGTTTCCATCCGCTCATTAATTACCACAGGTTTTCCCTTATCTCTTGGGCCTCCTATTGACTCGGGTTTTCCATTAGTAATTAATTAATTTTTTGCGCTTTAGTTTTTCCCGAGGACCCTAACTAAATTTTTACTACCATATTTAGATTCGTCTTTCGATTTGGCATTCAACCATACCGCTTTCCTCCTATCAATAATTAATTTTGCACTTTCGTAAATTTTGGTGATTTTAATTGTGTTTCATTATATAACTCCAACACTTTAAACTATGATTATTATCGAACTTATATATACAGTTACGTAGCCAAGATTTCAGCTTGGGGAGGGCAAAAGTAAGCAATGTTAAAAGTTCACACGGAAAACCAGAAACAATATTCTACACAAATAAAATACAAAAGTAAATGTGTCAAACATTTTTATTTGGGGAGTGGCAAATGCCCCCTATGACACCCCTTAGTTAAATGTTATTCTCGAATTTAGCTTAAAATATTATTTTATCTTTATATTAAACAAAGAGATTCCATATTAAATTATTTACCTTTAATGTAAAATTATGATGAAAACAAAAATTTTATTAAAATAATCTATCAGTAATATCATTTATTTTTTGTCCATCTTTGATCGGTTCTAATTTTCTTTTAGAATATCATTTAATTTTATTATGACTACATTTTCATTATCATCTTTTTCCTAATTAACACAAATTGTGGAAGTCTTTTTAAGAAAAATACTTATATAAAACATTAATGAAAATTTTTGTTGAATAAGGAAAAAAATTATCTATTTTAGTAATGAAAATAAATATAATAATCTAATAATATTTCACGTTATTAATTTTTAAAAGCTAAATATAATAGTGATTATTAAATAAATAATTAAATTTTGTTGTGGTTAGGTGATTTAAAAAAAATCATAATAAATAAAATAATTTGGAAAAATAAAATAATTAATTAAAAATAATCAAAAAATTAAAATCAATAATTTCCGGGGGAAATGGGTATGTGCTGATGCCAATTGACGAGATGAGTACGAAAATAATAATATAAAATTAATTTGGGACCCCTTGAAAAAGTTATTAAGAAAATACAAATTAATTAAATAATTAAAATGACGAAAACAAATAAATTAAATTAGGGAGAAATTCTCCGATTTAGATAATGTGATTTATTTTGCAGTGTTATCCCGGGGAACGGCCGAAGCGGCCAAAAGATGAAAGTAAATTGTTTAACTAGTTCCCCGGGAGTCCAATTCAAATTTCCGTTAATCAAATTAGTTGTTGAAGAGAGATTCCTTATATAAAGGAGTCTCAAATCAATAACAGGGACACAAAACAGTTTAAGAAAATTGTTCCGTTAATCAAATTAGTTGTTGAAGAGAGATTCCCTATATAAAGGAGTCTTAAATCAACAACAGCGACACAAAACAGTTTAAGAAAATTGTTAGTAAAATAAAAGTTGAAAAATATTCATGAGATCGGAAAAGAAAACTAATTAGACTTGTCAAGGATATTTTATTAGTTAATTGAAAATGCGGCTTCTAGTGGGGATTCCTGGCAATATTTTAAAAATAACCTTTGAATTATTGTGAAATTGTTAGTATCGAAACAAAGTTTTCCTGTGTTGAGTTATTCCAGAATCATTTAAAGAGCACGACGAGTCAAAGCAAACAGTTCCTACCGAACCAAATAAATTTATAACTCAACAATAATTATATACTTACCGTAATTTTCCGTACAATGTAACAAGTACATTATACAAATTTTTTTTGACACTTGCAAATGAAGGATAACGTATGTACTGAAGTGCATTATTTAGGCAAGTCATTCTTAATAGTGTTTCTCATATGTCCCAATGGAATACAAACATGACAGATACTCTCAGGCCCACAGATAGCATCAACGGAGTCGGGTACAAAAATATTTCTCGGGGCCCAAATATTATATTTTTTATAAAAAATGTTTAATTCTCTGTAATTTAGTCTTGATATTTGAATTATAAGAAAAAAAATTATTTTTACTTACTGATATACACTTTATTTAATACATAATAATTTAATTTCTTATAATTATTTTAGAAATGCTTTGCATGCTTTGAATAAGCAACTTCTTTAATTATATTTGAAAAATCAACCTTTCATGCATACAGTAAGAATTTATATCGAGCATTAACATTAAACTCGATATTTCAATTATTATTTATTTTATCCTTAAATAAATACACACAAGACACAAAAGCTATTCACAAACTATTAATGCGTTTGAAATCTAAATGTTGAAAATCAAATTTCAAAATTTTTTGGTGTTTCCCCCTTTATCAATGTATTTTAAAAAATTGTATAAATAAGTACTAAATTATTTTAAGAGATATCGTTATGGTATTACATACACAAAGTATTAAGCTTCATAAATAATTGTATAAATAAGCATGTATTAATTTTTTTTCCGAAATGTCGTTATCTTGTGGTTAATTATAATTCGAATTATTTTTTATTACTTCACAATTTTTAAATTTTTAAAAGAAGCTTAATGAACTATTTATGGCATGAAATATTTTCCTTCATTTAAAAATTAAAAATTTTAACCTGATTAATTTGAAATTGGGGCCCTATAAAAGCGCGGTCCGTGGCATATGGCCCTCGTAGCCCCCCATCTATCCGGGCCTGTGTACACTATACGGAATAGTACGAATAGTGCAGCACCTAACATATAAAGTTTAAAGTTTGGAAGTGCAAATTTATCTCATTTTTGTGTTGTTTTGTAACAAATAAATCAAAACAAATATATTTAGGTCTAAATGGAACTCAAAATTACACTCAACAAATGAAGTACCCGGCTCCAAGGATATCCGTTTCAAGCTTCTTCGTATTCTTATGTGCAATGTTAGTGATAAGTTTGGTTTCATTCATTATACTCGACAACTGTAAATATTTCCACAAATTTCGGTTGCAAAATGTCTCCAAAAATTCAAAGGGCGGTTCAGAAAAAGAATTTCTTCTAAAGGAAACTGAAACTTCGATAGCAGACAAAATGAGTTACGGTTTAATAAGTTTCATGTTAAAATATTTATCCGAAAATTCATTAGATATTTGCCCCATCTACAATTTTATCTTTAAAATATTGCATTTCTTCTATTTAAGTTTTTTTTTAAAAATGACTAAAAAGTTAATTTGAGTCATTTTTTTACTCTAAAAATTTAAAAAATGTAAAAATGCCGCGAGGAAAGTAATTGAAATAAATAAAGTACTGCTTTTCCGACTAGGACTCTTCAAAGGTGGTTTTCAAGATTTTGATTTAGTGAATGAAGGTATTTAAAGATAAAAAAAAGGTCTTGAAAAGTCAATAGAAAAGTACTGTAGACCAATCTTTATAGGACTTCCGTGGATATTGCAAGAAATTTATGAAGTCTGTCTTGCATCACATTAAACGACTTGAATTTATTGCATAGCTTTGTATGTTAGTATTTGATAAACTCAATAGAAAGCTTTAATTGTTCAAGCCACTTTTGATATATAAGATAAACTTTACACGGATGAAGTACATATTCTTTTAAACGCCATTCTAGTATAGCAGCGCTGCTCAACTTCTTTTGGTCCGCGCGCCATATAATTTCTGTTACAAAAATTGCGAGCAAAAAGATAAGCAATTAAAAAATTAGTATAAAAGAATAATTTTATTTATACAATGAAAATCAGTAAAAAAAATACTTGACTTATTTATAATAAAAAATATTTAAATTTAATTTTAATGAGAGCATTGCGGTCTTATTTGTTGGACAACAAGTTCTTTTATATTCGTATCAATGTTAGTAGTTGCAAGTAAAATTAAATGTTCAAGGGTGGAATCATTCATGGAATTTATATATTTTGAATTTATATATTTCATGTCGGAGAATACACGCTCGCAAATGTATCTACTCCCAAACATAGAAATAATTTGAAACCCAAAAATCCTTTAATTTTGAATATTTCTTTTCTCCGAAAGTTTAAACAATTCTATTCCAGACGTTCCAGTGGCTGTAAAAAAGGGGTCAGCCTGAAGGTCGCATAATTCCAATTGATATTTGGGATACATGAAATCAATATGAATTTTCAATGGATTGCAGAATAATTTTATACTGTCTTTGAAATGATCGAATTGTTTAAATCTTGTATTAAAATCTTCAATTAGGATATTTAGTTTAGGCACAAATTTTTCAAAGTTCAATACAATGTTTAATCCCTTCATTTCTTCGTGGAATTCTCTGCAAGATTCAAAATGCTTCAGATTGTTTTCTTCAAAATTTAACTTAAATAACTTAAGCTTGTTTCTAAATCTTGTAACATGTTGATAAAGATGACATATATTTTGATCTTTTCCTTGCAAAGACTTATTCAAAAAATTTAAATAATCTGTAATGTCTGTTAGAAAAGCAAGTGAACATAGAAAATTTTCAACAACCAAATATTTTTTCAAATTTTCATAATACCAAATTCCGTCATAAATAGGTGTATTTCTTTTCGAAGTGTAAAACATCTCTTAAGGGGCACTTTCCAGCACTTAACCACCGAATATTACTATATAAATGTATATCACCGTATTCTGCTTTCAGCTCTTCCAAAAAAGTTTTAAACTTTCTATACGTAAGAGATCGATTTCCTCCACGAATTAAATTTGTAATTTTGACAACCTTGTGCATTATATCTTTAAGTTGTATTAAATTTCCACACAATGACTCATTGTGCACAATACAGTGAAACATTTGACAATTGGCTCCTTCTTTTTATATGAGTCCCGAAAGCCCAATATTTTTGCCTGTCATAACTCTGGCGCCATCAGTTACAATAGCAGTGCACTTATCAAATCCTCCATATTGGGCTACTACACATTTTACTCCCTTGTAAATATCTTCACCTTTTGTTGTTCCATGTAATGATCTTAAATGTAAGAGCTCTTCTGAACAGCTTTAATCTTCATTCATAATTTTTATTAAAACATCCATTTGACTTGTATAAGAAATATATATGCTTTCATCCAAAACTACAAAAAATATCTGCAATCGTTTATTTTATATTTTAATTTATTAGTTATATATACACATATCTCTTCTATACGTCCAGTTACAGTCTGACGTGAAAGTGAAACGAATTGCATTTTATTTTGCAAGATCTTCGTTACCAAAGGTTTTAACCATTTTTATAGCACTAGTTTTTATTAATTCTTCATCCGAAAATATTTTTTTTGCTTTTGCCATTTCGTTGCAAACTTCAAACTATGCTGCTACTGATCCTTCTTGGGATTTTGTTACATTGGTAAATAAATTAGTTTGATTCGGCAGTTTTTTCAATGTTTCCTTGTGCTTTTCTCGCCTCTCCTGTGCAGGAAGAATTTTTTTTCATTTATTGAAACGTAATGACGTCTTATGTTGTATTCTTTACACACGGCTACAGTTTGTAAACATTCCAAACACTGTGGTTTTCCTTTATTCAGAATAAATAAATAATCGAACTCCCAGCTATCTTGAAACTCTCGATTTTCAGAATTGTGTTTTCTTTTGTTATTAGAAGTCATATTTATTGAATAATTTATTCTATCAACAAATGCTTAATTTTTTTAATAATTATGTGATCGAACAACAGACACTTTATTAAATAGCAAGACTTTACGAGCGGGTAAGGATGGAGGTTTGACAACACACAATGTCTTACTATTTGGTCGTAACACCATTGAATCCGCACTATCACTAATGTTAATTTAAGAGATACTTGGACGAGCAATTGGACGTATTTCTTAATTATAATGTGTAAAAATGTTATTTCTGTTTTCTTAGAACACTTAGTATCTTCGAAAATATGAAGACTGTATTTTGACACAGAATTTGCGATGTAAAAATTTAGATGAATTGAAGATATTTATTAAAAAAATTATGTAAAAAATTCATTTTGTTCGCGGGCCGCCAGTTGAGAAGCGCTGTTGTATATTATTCATTTTCATCTTCTGCTAAATAACTTACCCAAAACTTTCTTTTATTACTATTAAAATTGGTAGAACACATGATAATCTGAACGATTAAAGTTTTCTATTGAATTTATCAAATGAATTGGTAACACTTAATTATGTGACAGTAAATCCCATTGGCACTTAATCCTTCCCGCGGAGAAGAAAGAAATAAGAAAAAATAACACAAATGTATTTAACTCAATTTAATAAAAGGTTTACAGAAGTCTGCAACTCTTTGACTTATAATGTATAAGCTTATTATTTAATTGAGTGTTATTGGCAACACTTAATTCCGTGGTCATACTATTGTATAAGTTTATTATTTATTTAAGCAGGATTAAGTGTGTCGGGGGATTAAGTGTCAATGGGATTATCTGTCGCGGGATTAACTGTAGCAGGATTAAGTGTCTCTATACCATCAAAAGTTATAGAGAATGAAAAGAAGGCTAAGTTGTTATGCCGATGAAACCTCAAAGAAATTCTGCATTAATGTTTCCTTAAAAAGAAAGTATCAATGTTGTTGTGAACTTATCCTAAACATCTTGACTAGAAGAATGTAGAGCAATCAAATAGGTCCTTAATTAGTAATATCTTCTATATTTCTGAATTTTCAGTGATAGAAAACTTTTATTATTTCTCTTTACCAACAGGAAGAAAAGGAAAAACATCATCTTGATCATGATATATAGCCAAAGACAAAAACATAATAGATTTAAAAAGATGATCCTTATCAAGTCCGAACGACTAACAGTCAATTCAAAAGAAGAATCAAGCGAAATCTCTGACCTGATTTTCGATTGACAAGAGTGGCACGAAATATTTTATCAGAACAGTAAGGTACAAAATTTTTAAACATGTAACGATAGTCATTTAAGTTTTGTAAGGAGTTTTGCGAATTTGTAGCGAAATTTTTAAAATTGTAAAAAAAAATTTTAATTAGTTATTTTATATGAAATAATTGACTTTTATTGTGGTTATGTTTTGAAATTTTATAAAATAATCTGCCTAACAGAGATTTCAGAAATATCAAATTTTAATACTATAAAAGGAAAATAAACATTAAAAATATTTAAAAATATATATTTAAACTTTAATTTCAAAATTTAAATCAATATCCAATCAAAAGGCAGATAATTCAAATAAAATAGATTAAAATCTTCAAATTTCTTATTCAAACTATTTTCTTAGATAGACTGAAAAAGCCTAATCCTTAGTTAAAAATTCTCGTGAATTTTGTATTGAATAAACTTGAAACTTTGAGCAAATGTTTATTAAATATTTCAATAATTATTGTTAATTACGCAAAAAACCATCGATTTATGATATTTATTTATCACATACAATTTTTAAAAATGATTTTTAATTTTTTAAATGGTTTTTCAACATTCCATAGCAACAATAAATATCTTATCTATAAGTAAGAACACAATAACTGTATCCGTAATTTTTGTTCCTTTTTCTGAATTTAATTCAATTTATTCACAAATTAAAAAATTAACTTTGTTGATGATGATAGTGAATATTTCACTAAGGATGATTTTGAAGGCCTCACTAATTGTAGGTACTTTACAACTTGAAAAAAATAAGGAAGGCGAAGAAGAAATTTCAATATAAGGAAGAAAATATTAGAACTCTGTGTTTCTGCTCGACCTATGTCTTCTCCTATATGGTTAGATTTTGCTTACAGTCAAATAAATGTTCCATGCTAAGATATGCGTGGTTTGCAAGTAAGTCTTCCATGACACATAAAGCCGATAGAAGCTCTTGAAATTATTATAGCTGAAGTTTTGGAATTTCTCGTGGCAAAATCAGTTGTGTTAAAATCCAAAAATTCCAATAAAAAAAAATAAAAGAAAATAGTTTTGAAAAACACTTACAAAAATAAAATGAAAAAAGTTTTGGGTAAATTTTTATGGATGGAATTGAAATCAAGAAGCCGACTATGTGACTAATGGAATAAATCTCCCTGATTTAGACACTGTTTAAGAGATAAATCAATATCAAGAAATAGTTTTCAGCTGTTACTGAATATTTTTCATTTCACGAATAGAGAATTGAATCGGCAAAATATTAACATCACCTGTACTGATTACCCATGCAAACTATGAAAGCGCCATTGCAGTCACTGAGTTAATACATATTTTATAGCAAATGCTTGTCTTGTCATTAATATGTCTTATATTAATATCGTTATTATTTTTTTAGAGAGTAGTTTACTAGGTGAACAACCAAAGAAGTCCAAAAGGAAATGGATTATTTATATTCTTTTAGTTGGATATATAAATTTTTTAACAAACGGGGTTTTGCCATCTATTCAAAATTACAGTTTGATGCCATACAGCAATAATTTGTACCATATTGTTGTGAGTGTTTCTCAAATATTAAATCCTTTGGCTTGTTTATTAACTCTTCGTTCATGGAAAATTAATAATATAATTCTCGGTGCAATAACAACCGTAGCCTCAATTGGTGCGGGATATGTATTATTTCTTGCCTCAATGAGTCCAGTCCCAATATTAAATATCACGCCTTTTGGTCAAATTCTTGCAGTTTGTTTAAAAATAAATGCATAATTTTAAAAATAACTCAAATAATAATTTTACAGGCATTTTCATGGTTCATTGTGAGCATTTTATTTTCATTCGAAAAGGCCGTTCTAGCCATTGAGCTTCAAAAACAGGGTCACGTTTGGCTGCAATTGTGTGGAGCATCTACTCAAATCGGTTCCGCTCTAGGAGCAGCACTAATCTTCGTTTTGGTCGTGGTTATAAATATTTTTAAACCCAAGCCAGAAATATGTTGATATTTACTATAAATACATGAAATTTCTGAAAAGTTTTAGGATATTAATAAAAACACTTTAAACAACTTTTTTTGTTTAAATTCAATGATATTTTAAGTTTATTTGAGTCGCATTTCCTTCCGCATTAAAAATATTTAATTTAAATAATAAATCTAACCATAATTTCATGATCATCAGCCGATTAAAAGCTGTGTTTACTTCCGATGAAAGAACGTAGTAAAAAATGTAATTTTAATATTTTAATGCTTAGGAGGGGATAAAGAATCTGCCTTATAACTAATTTGTAATGAGAATATTTTTGGGAATAAGTTAATTTCCATCAAAAATTAAAAATCACTGGTAAAAATTATTAAGTTTTTTTGGAGTTTATAAAACAAAAGAAAAAAATGAGGACATAGAAAATCGAAAATGAACAAAACCATCAAAAATAATTAAAGTACAAAACTAATTAAATTTTTAGAAAATTTGAAAATCGGGGGGAATGCGTTGAACTTGAAATCTGTAGACGAACTCAAATATAATAATAAAAATTTAGTGAGCGGTCCCCAGGAAAGGTTATAATCAAAAAACAAAATAAATTAAAATGATTTAATCCTCTAATGGAAAACCTGAGACGTGTAAAAAGCCGAGCTGTACAGAGAACCCGGGAAGTAAATAAAATAATTAATTTGATTCAGATAAAGTACTTACAGATAAAGAAGACCGCATTGCAAAATCAAATTTCTCACATATGGACCGGCATTTTTTTATGGTTAATTATGCATATTATTTTTTAAATATTTTTTTAGTGTACAATAATTTTAGGTAGACATTATTTAACCCCTGTATTTATTTCAATTATAAAGCCCACTGGTGGTCACCCGGTCCCCAAGTAAAACATGTCGTGTGCCCACCCGTGAGCACGCTGGCCGTTAATGTTGTTGCCGAGTGACCCACCGGTGGGCATGCGGTCTTTAACGTGTCAATAGCAAACCGAGCAAATTGGAGGTTTAAAAAGAATTACCCAGGATTTTAAAAGCAATTAGACCCAAATTTCGTGAATAACACAAATTTTTTTCCCAAGTATTTTCAAGTATAGCCAAATTTTTTGAAAAATTTATATAGGGAAATAAAAATTTTTTTACTGAAATACATACAAAAAATTAATAAATCTATATGATATTTTAGAGTTTTAATTATTTTGAGGATTTTTCAAAAAACCTTAAGCAAACAACTTTACATTGACAATGGTATATTATCAAACGTCAACATTACTATGGGAAAAATATCCCTCAAAAATTTCACAAAATTAATTTTCGCTATAAATATTTCTCAACTAAAAATTTCCCAATAATTTTCAAAATTTTTCAGAGTATTTAAAAACTTAGAAAAATTCTTACAAATATTTACGAATATATACAAGGCTATACATTATACATTCGAGGAATTCAAGATTATATCGACTTTATGGTTTGTTTGATGATTTTACGTAATGAACAAATAAGCTTTGATTTATACATTTAGATGCTATCATTCAAGAACTTTACCATTGTAAAAATATCCCAACTCAAATTATCTCAAATTTAAAATATCTAAAAATATTTCCCATATCAAAATACCCCAAATTTAAAATACCTAAAAAAAATTCCCATACTCAATATTACCTCCAAATTTTTGCAAGTGTAAAATCTTGTAATTTTTTATAAAATTATTCACAAACCTTGAACATGATTTGATTCGACAATGACAATTACTATGTATATTTATTAAGATTCTAGAAATTAATAGTTTTAATATTAAATTTTGTAATCATCAAAATGAAATTTATTCAAGTTGAAATTAATTCATCAACCCGTCCGCCGCCCGCCACCAGTCCCACAGGGACTGGTGTGGTATTTTGAATGAGGATATACAAGATTATTATATATAAAAACCTGTCCTTTGGGAAAAATATCCCAACTCAAATTTCCCAAAACTCAAAATCCCTTGCAAAACTTTCCCAACCCAAAATTTCCCAAATCTTAATTTTTATTTTTACAAGTTTTAAAATACTCAGAAACATTTTTTTTCATAGTGATTTTGAGTTTTGGGATAATTTTCTTATGGGAAAGTTATTTTTAGATAATATCCTTGTATATCCTCAATTTTTAGTTGTTGTTGATAATAGAACCCCATGAATATTGACATTAGCTTGTATCGAATTCAGCAGTGCATGGAGGAGACGATGCTTGCAAATGGGGGAAATAATTATAAGTAGCCGCATATTAGCAAAGCAAATCTCCGCAACAATGGTACTCTACCAGTATCCTTAACTTGTAAACCAGAAGCGATTCTTACGGCTCGCCAAAATATTGATGAACAGACCCTATAAAATTGAATCCTCCCTCCTTGTCACGAATAAAATGTTTTATCTAATAAATATTAACATTTTTTACAATAATTATTATGACTGGTTGTTAATAATGATATAAAAATTTTTAAATGTAAACATTATTTAGGAACAAAAAATCAGGGTAATATGTAAACATAACTTCGGAACAGAGAGAGTATATTTTTGTGAAGGTTAAAAATATAAACTGATAAAAGCAAGGGCTCGATAAGCTTTTCTTATTTATCGGTAATTTTTCTTTAGCCATGTTTTAAAGAAGTTATCATAACTTCGACAAAAAACTTTCTATGAATTTAATTTTCTTTGTGATCAAAGGTATTTCAAAGGTATTTACATACCCTTTTCAAAGCACCCTAAAAAGCTTATTGTATTGCAAGCAGCAGCAAAATCCATTGAAATGTAATGTTTGGCATGGAAAAGTTTGCGGTGAATACAGAGGAGAGGATATTGAGCAATTTTTCAGTTCCAAACCGGACTGCAGCAGAATTTCTTGCCAAACTATCTACAGACATCTTATTGAAATGCATGTCCATTCACTTCTCTAAATTAGCCAATCCAATTTTACTTCTTCCTGTTGGTACAACCAGAGTTGAGAGATCTTTATCAAATATGAACCGTATCCTTTTGCAGTGAAAGGAAGCGTCTCATACCTGATCATTTTGCAAGGTATGTATGCTGTACTATACATACATTCCATAAACCACTGGATATCCAGAGATCTATGATACATGTATATTAGGGTGGAGCTTATTTTTTAACTTTTGAAATATGATCTTCTTACCCTCCAATTTTGTTCCTATTTATGAAATAATAATTCAAACAACATATGAGCACAATTGAACAATATTTAGAGGTAGCTCAATGATGGTGAAGTTTCCAGCACTCTGGTCGTCAGACTCGGACGGGTCCATAATTGTATTCTTCCAGTGTGGTTAACTGGTTATGGGGCTTTAATCATTTTTAATCCTTACATCATAACAATCAATAATAGCTGGAATTGTTCATTCAAACAAAATAAAACTAAACTTATGATATTACATAATTATCATTATTATCACACAATTTTTGCATCAGCTTAGTGTTTTTTATTTTCTATAACTTTTGCCCATGATGCATGTAGGTTTGCTTACTTATTCACAGGTTAGAGGCAGTGCAATAGACTACCAAAGCTGACAGCCAATCAGCCATTTTGCAGAAGTTTGCTTTTAAGCAGAAGAAATACAATTTTTGATTTTATTGATTATTATTTATTAATGATTGAAATAGTGAGAAATTCGTAAATTTGATTACTTTATCATCAACACTACACTACAACAAAACAGGTATTTGAAATTATTTTTAAATTTATACAATGTAGTCAGCAGTATGGCAATTCAGAATGTTTGCTTGATTGAGGGCGGCATTAATGTTTCATGTTTAAAATGGTAAAATTCGTGATTCCAAATGCCAAATGATTGATAAAAATGCCTTTTCTAATTTTTTTTCAGACTAATTGCTGATAAAAAGTGTCATCTATGGCACAAGCAACAAGATCTCAGAACCAGTTGTATCTTCTTGGGGACTCTGTGACTGTATTAACAGGCAGCAAGTTGCCGTCATTGCGTATGACTCTTGGGTTCTTTCTACATCACCATCTCGAACTGAAGGAAACCATAAGACAATCGTCGGCTGTTACCATCACTGAAATATCAAAGTTTTGGGTGAAAGCTAGAATCCCAATGAGAGAACATCAAAACTGTCAAACCAAGTTAGAGAAGACATTTGAGGAATGGCGTCTTCTCAAGAAGAACAAAACACGAGCTTCACCAACTCAACTCTCAAGAGAGTCGGCTTTTGTTTCCAGACTCGATGATCTTTTTGATGTCGCTCACGCCGATACTCTGAACATGAAATCAGTTTTGCAAGAAGATAAAGATTTCTTATTAGCACAGCGGGAGAAAGGAAGAAGAGGGTCTATCGCTGGGGTAGATGAAAAGCTTGCTGGCAAGGAGAAAAGGGCGTCTGAAAGAGATAAGAAAATGCTTGCCAAGCGACAGCAAATGATTGAAATGAAACAGTTTGCAGATTCTACAGTGGAATTGGTTTCATCTGGTTCAGAAAACAGTTCAACAGAAGACACAGAGAAGATGGAAACTGAGAATTATGCATGTGAGGAGGCTGTTGGAAGCATAGCATTTAGGACACCAAAGAGAAAAAGGGGACGAAAAACTGTTGTCACTCCTGAACTCACGGCAGCACTGGATCGAACAAAACTTTCAGACCACAAGGCCGTTTTCGTTATAGCAGAGACCGCCAAAAGCTTGGAACATAACATTGATGAACTTGCTCTAAACAGAGATTCAATTCGACGACACAGAGTTGAACACAGAGTCCAGAGATCAGCAAACATAAAGGCTGAGTTTCAGGGCAATGTTCCCTTTGTTGTTCACTGGGACGGGAAACTTATCCCTGACCTAATTGGAAAAGAGAAGGTCGATCGCCTGCCAGTGTTGGTGTCAGGAAAAGGAGTTTCTCAGCTACTCACAGTTGCCAAGCTTCCATCCGGAACAGGCGAGGCTGAGGCTGCTGCTGTTTTTGGAGCCATTGAAGACTGGGGCATAGCCAACAGTATCCGAGCTATGTGTTTTGACACGACCAGCTCAAACACTGGTCGGATATCTGGTGCATGTGTCCTCCTAGAACAGAAACTTGGCATCACGTTATGGAACTGATTATTGGTGCAGTCTTCAAAGTCTGTATGGGAGCCTCCTCCTCTCCCGTGGTTCAACTCTTCAAACGCTTTCAGGAATACTGGGCAATCATTGAAACGGACAAATATAAACCAGGGATTGCAGCAAACGACGTGGCAAATCTAGTGGAAGACATTGGGCAAAGCACCGTCGATTTTGCCATCAAGCATCTTGAACAGAGCCAGCTGAGAGACGATTATAAAGAATTCTTGGAACTCGTGATTGTCTTTCTAGGTGCTGCTCCTGCCAAAGGAGTCCGATTCATGTTGCCCGGAGCAATACATCATGCTCGGTGGATGAGCAAAGTCATATACAGTTTAAAGATCTGGATGTTCAAGGCTCAATTCAAACTTACTTCTGCAGAAGAAGGAGGATTACGCGATGTGTGTGTGTTTGCTGTACGCATCTACCTGAAAGCCTGGATCTCTGCACCTCAAGCATCCGATGCTCCTTACAATGACTTTCTGCTGCTCAAGTCTCCGCTTGAATACTCGTCTATCCATTCTGCAATCTCAAAGCAAACATCACAAAAGTTTTCCAACCATTTGTGGTACTTGTCAATGGAACTTGTTAGCTTGGTTTTCTTCGACGATCACGTTAATTCGTCAACCAAGAGACTGATGGTGAGTGCAATGCAGAATGAAGAAGAGCAAAATAAGGACCATTCAAAGAGAATTACAGTTGCTCTCGATTCCTTTAAGACCAGGAACTTGGAAGATTTTGTCACAGCTAAGTCAATGACCCTGCTCCGAATGCTAGAACTTCCACATGGATTCCTCGCGGTTGATCCTGATTTGTGGGAGGACAGAGATGACTTCAGGCAAGCTAAGGAAACAGTCAAGTCACTGAAAGTAGTAAATGATCATGCTGAACGTGGAGTTGCTTTAATTCAGGAATACAGCGGCTTGTTAACTCACGATGAATCGCAGTTACAATTCCTCCTGCAAGTTGTCGAGGATCATCGTTGAATGTACCCTGACAGCAGGAAACAAACTATGTCTGGAGTACCACATAAACAATAAATTTGGAAATTGTTGAACTGTCTCCCTGAACTCTGGCCAAAACTGAACTGAGATTGCAGTCTAATTGTGTTGAAAAATTAATACTGGTTTGTTATAAATAAATTGAGAATTTATGTAATTTTCATAATTTTTGTAAATTTGAAACACTTGAGCTACCACTAAACACAAGAATTTATTATTCAAACTTTTTATATAGTGTTTCTATATTATAAGGAACAGATTAGGAGGGTAAGACTTTCAAAAATACCTTTTTTTATTTTTTTTTATTTTTAAGCTCCACCCTAATGTATATACAAAATAATACGACCTTGTAGTATCCAATCATTACTTATTTTATATTTTCTTTTAGTTTGATTCGAATATCTCAAGAAGGCCTGAAATTCCAGATGACTTAGCAAGAATTTCAAACAAAGACAATAATTCCAGTGCAAACATTAATGTCTTTCTTGAAAAATGCGCATTTGAGTTGTACAAAAAGAAGCCACGACGTATTTCATGTTGACATACATAATAAAATACGCATCATGTTTGTTTCTGTAAATTCATGAGTTTTTCATTACTTGTTGGTTTCCCCCAAAACTTAGCAACACCCCTCCAATACTCAAATCCTAGTGGAAATCCTGTTCATTGGTATAATCATGTGTATAATCTTCTTTTGATTCATTGTCATAATTGACATATTCTTTCATTATAATATTATTTTTTGAAAAGATTTATTAATATTATCAATATTATATTTAATGCCATCTATATAATTATTAAAACTTATTGTTTATTACTATTATTGAATTAATCATTATTATTTACTATTATTATTGTTTAATATGGATGAAAGTGACATGCATACAAGTCAAAGAAATGATTTTCGACGATCTAGTCTCAAGCTAGTGATTCGGAGGAGAAAAAGCCATAGTGAACGGCAGTTCATCGGTTCCGTTCTCTCCACCAGTGACCTCAACGCCAGATCCTCAGTGGAGCGCGACCGGTCACGAGGAAAGCATAACTATAATACAAGGAAAATAAGGATATACAGAAAATGAAAAAGAAAAATTGAAAGAATTGTGAGGAGTAACAATGAAGTAGTGTCATGCAAGAAATTTGAAAGATATTGAGGGAAATGAAAATAAAAAGAAAAGTAACCAACAAACCTCGTAATCAATCAATTAATGAATTAGTGAAAACCAAAATATGGTCAAGTTTCGTTTTATTATTCCACGTAAACAGGTAAACAAAATTAAAATTTAAGAAAAAGAATTTTGTAATTATTTTATTTTCGTCTTTAAAATTTTTGGCAGTTGTTCAGGTTCACGATACATAATCGGACATGATTCGGGTAGTCGTTAGGAACATCAATAGGTACATTCTTAGTTAAGATAAAATGTAGTAGCGAATTTTTAACTGAAATCTCGCGCTAACCTCGATAAGGCAATCGTTATGAACTTTTATCGTTATAAACCATTAATGCTGTATAGATAGGCGGAGTCATTCGAGTTAACCTAAGTTACCATAGCGGTTATATACTACTGACGAATTCGATACCACTATTGAAATAAACGTAAGTTAAGGCGGGTAATTTAAATGTTCAATGTCCGAGTAAGAGTCAATGTGATCACTTGAGGAAAAACAAAATAGCGTAACCACAAAAGTAAATGTGTTAATCTCAATATAATCCAAACGGGGGAAAACATAGATTACGTAACGTAAGACTTGCATTAATTAATTCTTAATTAACGAATTTTTGGGAAATGAATTAAGATTAACTTACCGAAACAGCGATCTACCAAATACGACCTCCGAATAAAATTGAGAAACCGATAAAATGAGAAATGCGACTCATAAATCAAAGGAAAATTCCACAATAATTTAAATAATTAAATTCCATTAATAAGCTAAACACGGAGAAACTAGTTTTGGTCAAAATCGGCGAGATGATAAGAACTAAATGGATAGAGCTTCATGTTTTCCAGCACGACGAAACTTCATAGCGATGAGCGCCCCCTGTATTTCCCGACTGAAGACTCGGCTAGGTTATAATTGTTAGATACAATAAACTCGGAATAAAACAATCCTTCCACCCCGTATTTTCCCGAGTAGTTCCAAACCCAAATTTAATCAATAACACACTACAATCATTTATTAAAAGAAAATAATCTCGCTATTTCACCAAAATCCGGTTCTAACCCAACACTGCGAGTCGGCCCTGAAAGGATAAAAATTCTTAAGCTAAGGAGAACCTAATTATCATTTAATACCGGTGATCGTTACTTTCCTTCGCTCAAATAAACCACCAATCTGAGTTGAATGAGTATTCGAATCGGTCATCCCATAGTGCTCAAATTATTCCTTTGGTCGAAATTCATTAGCCAATAGGGATCCTGCAGCATCACTCAAACTAAACACAAGAACAAATTAAAAATATCTACTCATTACAATAATCTATCCGAAAATTTGTGTTAAAGAATAATTTACTCCACCACCATCTGTCCTAGAGTTGCTTTCCTGAAAGATAAAAAATTAAGAAATTAATAGAATACAATTCAAAATCGCTACTTACGGTGGTAACGATTTAGCTGAAATAAATTACATAAAAACCCGAAATCTATGAAAACAAGTAATGAGAGAGAATCAGGAATCTGACTAAATACCGCTGCCTACATGAATCAATAATTCGTATTAAGGTTAATCGATAATAAAGTTGTTCGTTTCACACACCCCATAGCGATTCTGTCAGCAATCTATGAAATCCATGATAAATATATCGCACACCTTAAATATCAACACAGCTAATGCCATCAGCAGTGACATTTCCAGCACATACTCCCTGCTAGCAGGCATGTATATTCTCTCCTCGGGTCTGTAAATAGCACCCCGAGCTATATATTGGATAGTAATGATTCAACTCGACAGTTAGAACATTAAATAGAAAAGAAGATTGGAATGAACGAACAAGAAACATCGCTGCACAAGGATATAGTCGAAGACATCATGTTAGAAGGACAGCCATTAAGTAAATTATATTTTTTTTTCTTTTTCTCATAACTTTACTATTAATCCGGTATAAGCCGTAGGTAAAGACCCTTACAGCATCAACCCAATTATGCCAAGTCCAATAACCAAGATAGTAGTGGGTTACAGGGTTTCGCCATTTGTTTGTCCTTTTGTTGCCCCAGTAACGCCATACAAAATGATTCTACCTGCCACTTGGCACCCGTTGCTAGGCAACGTTGGAAATGTGTTCAAGTGGTGGACTGTCCGCAAAAAGTGAGCATTATTACTAATAGTGTAATTGCTCGGACAACCCTCGGGTTCACGAGCTGTCGATGGAAGACCTATGCTCGCTTTGCTCTGTCCCTTGTAAAAAGAGTTCAAGATCAGATTTTTAATTGACTGTGGGAAATGTGACGAAGATTTGATGACGTGATACGAGTATTCATGATAATGCTTGTATACAACGGTATCTAGGAGATAAATTAACTATAGATGCAACTATTCTATTCAAATCAACGAAAAAACACATAGTATTCGTGAGTTAATGGGATAGGCTTGGGGGTTGCATTGCTCGACGTCGGGCACGCTCCTTGCGTCCCGGCCGACGATTGTTGGATGGAGTGACGGACTGGTCTGTAGCTTCAGGACTTTTGTGCGGCATCTGGGACGGGGCGAAGACGAGCGGGTATGTTACTGCTTCCCCCTCCCGACAGACTGCTAGGGCGACTTCCAATCCTCTGATCTGAGTGCGCAAGCTCTGATTAAGCTATCGCTCTTCTGTCCAACCTCTTTGTGCCGCCGTGAGTCTGTGGTAAATAGCTTTCGTTTTTGTCAAATCTGACCAGGTTGCCTTTATCTGTTGTACTTCCCGGGTCATTTGGATTATTTGGGTGAGTAAATCCGCATTCGTCCGCCTAGCGTGATCCAGTTCAGTTTGAAGTAATTGCAAGGTCGACATCACTATAATAAAAGAGAACCTTTAATTTCCTTTATTGACTTAATCAAATCAAAATTTAATTATTATAAACATAGTTAGGAAACGAATATATTTATAAAGAGAAAATAATGCAAACGACATTGGAATTTTAAATTTTTTATAACATCAACACTGCAACCTATTGTCTTTATCCCTTGCCCGAGGAATCAGGATTCTTCGGTGAAATGTCTTTTTTGGCTTTTCCTTTGAGTGGCCACCGGATAGGGCCGTCGAGTATCGCGGGCCGGTCAAGGTGGATAAGCCTCAGCAATACGCCCGGCGCGGATGTCCTCCTCTACATTCGCGAGGTACATCCGGGCTTTGATCACGTTGAGATCCACTTGCTGTAGATTTAGCTTAAAATAAAAAATAAAAGAAATCTTGTAAAGTACCTTGAATTCGTGAACTTGATGATGTTAATAAATTCCCTCCTAGTGTTGGATTCATAATGCGATAACAATTACTGAAAATCGATGACGAGCTATAATGACAGCGGTGCGTTTCCGTTAGATGAATTGGTCTATGATCAACAGGATTTCCGGTGGATTTTGTCGTTGGTAGATTAATCGATTGATAATTGAATGGAGACAATTCAGTTTGGTAGGTTTACATCCGGTATTTATATTATTTACATTTCATTTTCAGAAATTCGCGATCGACAAATTCGCCGAAGTTCAATCAAATCGATTCTGGTAAGTTATTGTATTAAATTAATTTGAATGCGTTCTATCGACATTTTTTAAGGAAAGTTCTTACATCTACCGGGGTTTTCGAGTGGATTCCTTCTCGCACCGTTGTGCAATCTCATATATTTGGAATTTTCTATGTGGACTTTTATTATTTACTCATAGTTTTCTCGGAGATGCTGGGATCCCTTTATCAGTATCATCGAAAATCGGCAGTAAGCCTTTCCGGTGATTTAACCTTTCATGTAATGTTAATATAAATTTTTAATTGTTATCTATCATCTTAAATTTTTATAGTCATGTTGATTTTTCGTAATTTGTATTAATTCTTGATTAGTTGGGTCTAGGTTTGGGTTTTTATCCGATATTCCAGTTTTAGAAAATTTTAAATTAAACGTTATCACCCATTGAATCACTTTTATTTTTTCTTTATTAATCAACGATTTCATGTTAACACTTTCCCCCTTTTCTCAATAATGATATTAATTTTCTTTAAATCAATGATTAAATTTTTACAGTAATGATCTCGTTTTGGTGAATTGTCAATTTAATTTTTAGCAACGGATTTGTGCTTACTTTCTATTAACCGATTACCTTATTTTTAACTTTAAATTTTACTCAATAAGTTACCCATTTTAATTAACTATTACTTTATGGCTACCAAATGCATTGAATCAAATATCACCTTAACTTTAATTAATGAATTGTATTAATTTAATCAACAAATCACTTATTTTTTACTCGCTAAATACTCTAAATTTTGTAAAGAATTACTTTATCATTAATTTATCTTAACTAATTGATGAATTACTTTATTTTACTAAATGGTTTTAAGTTCTAATCAATGAATCAACGCTCTACTTCATTTTTTCTCAAAGATTTACTTGATTTTTATCAAAGAATTATTTTACTTTTACTCCAATTGCTTTAATGTTAACCAATGAATTAATTTAGTTTAACCAACGAATTACTTATTTTTACTCAATAACTACTTTAATGTTATTGAAATAAATTACATTAATTTAATCAATGAATTACTTATTATTACTTTAATTTTATTAAAATGAATTGTATTAATTTAATCAATGATTTACTTGTTGTTACTCGATAATTACTTTAATTTCAATCAATAAATTACTTTCGTCTAATCAATGAGTTACTTTATCAGCAAATTCCTTTAGTTTAATCAATGAATTAATTTATTTTAATCGACAAATCACTTTAGTTTAATCAATGAATTAATTTATTCCCCGTACCATTTCCCTTTAATAAGCCTTAGGCACATATTATGTTTATATTATATTTACTGAGTGCCCACTGGACTACTCGGTGTGATGATTTTGAGCCGTGTGTGATATAATTTAGGTCGATTTTACAGAAATGAGAAACGAGGAAGCAGCCAAAAGACTCCTTCCTTATTTCTCGTTTCTTCTATATGGAACAATATTGACGTTACGACCCCTGCGTTCCGCACGCTGGGTCTTCACGGGTACATATCATTGGCGATTTTCCACGCACTTACACGACTCTGTACTATGTATATTTTACTATCTTGCAATATGTGTTGGCTGTGGGCCGGAAAAATTTCGACAGATTTATTTAGTTATTAAACATATAAAAACAATTTATTAGTATTATAAATATTTATTAATTTATCTAACAAATAAAATACATTTCATAATAAAATTTTCATAGCAAAAATAAAATGCCTCTCCCCCCACGCCGACATCCAAGCAGAGCTCTGCCGAGATTGCGAGGATGTGACGTGGAGAGAGAGCTCCAAAATAAAACATTTCTCACCTAAAAGTAAGGCTTCGTAGTAAGATTTTAAACAAAATTCACAAAATTTTAGTTCAAAAAATGGTTAACTTTATGTGAAAATGGATCGGTATTTATACCTATTTTCTGTCCCTAACCTCGCGTGTTAAATTTGATGTAGTAAAACAAAATTCGACCTTGTTATTTTCTAATGTATTCTAATCTTTAATTTTATTATTTTTCAATTTATTTTAATAATTTTTCGTTTAGAATTTTTATTGAATTATTACTAATTCAAATTTTTTGATTTAAGTTTCATTTTCATGAACTTTTATTACTTTATCAATTTTTGTCGAATTTGTTGGATTTTCTTGTTATGTTTGTGTTGGTATCGTGCGGATCTTGGTACAATTGTTGGTACAATTGTTACAATTTCAACCGTAATGTGTTCAATTTTCCTCCAATTAACGTTACACTACCTTGAATATACATGATTGGAGTTACTGCTTATCCGTTGAATTACGATGTTCGTTCACTTGACCGAAACCCAGGGAATAGAGTTTTTCAAATAGATTCCAACCAAATTGATAATTTTAATTACTAAAATTCAAAATTATAGGGAATAACCAAAAAAAAGGTTCTTATAAGGAAAACATTCTCAGTAGTAGACTACGTTTTTTTTTCCAACCGGTTCGATGAGGAATTAACCCGAATAACGAATTCTACTAGGATTATGTCAACCAAGTCTTTGCGTAGCCGGCCTTGGTTGATGAAGGAGATAACGTGATTAACTAAAACAATAAAAGGGCTAACAAGATAATGACACTTGAAGTAGCTATAATGGCGAGAAATAGGATGTCGATATACTTGACATAAGGTGAGGGATAGAATAATTACTACTCAAAATTTTTTAATTGATTCACCTTAAGTTAATTCTCGTTCAGAAAGATCAGGACCCTTTGTCTATGTTCCCACACGCGTTGCAGACCAGTGGCGACAGGACTGGCAACGAGTATGGCGGATCAAGTATCCATAGATGCCCCCACCAAGCGAGACCCGCTGGACCGCCTCACAATCAGTGGAAAATGATGTCCCCTCGTTCCCCATGGACGGACGAGCCGATGGCCGGAGCCCGGTCCAAGAATTCCGGGATTATATCCGATACCTCCTCACACGCCTCGAGGACCACCAGAGGCAGGTGGACCTTCACGTGGTCAGAGCCAGATAGTACCTGGCAAACGTAGAAGACGACATTGCGGCCGGTAGGATTGCAGACTCCTACGATTGTATTCCACCACCCCGCCCCAAACCGACCAGGAACACGAAACGGCCGGTGTTCGTCTTTCAAGAACACTTGGATGCTCCATGGACCTCAGGAGGACCCTAATAGACTAACTTTGATAATTACACTATACCTGCATGTTAAATAAATGATTTACTGTGACCCAGGATTGTTTTCTTTCTCTTGTCTTTTATTATTTTATAACGTTATTGTTTGTTTAATGAAACTTAATGATTCAAAACTGTTAGTCAAGAAATTAATTTTCCGGTATTACAGAGATGGAACCCCTGCAAATATTACAGGCGGAACTCGCACACGCATGGAAAATTAACAAAAATATTCACGATCAGATTATTCAGCTGACAGCGGAAATGCAACAGACAAAGGCCGTCTGGATGAAGCCCAGAAAAGCAAAATTACTTTGCCAGAGGCTCACCGCTGCCCAAAGGGATGGACGGATGAAAAACAACTGAACCAAAGCCTGAGGAAGTGGCACTATCCGCCTGCCAGTAAGGGACAGCATTGACTTACCCCCTTGTCTTTGCCCCTGTCCAGCTGGCCTACAGAGATGCGGTAACGACTCCACAAGCCACGCCAAAAACAAACAACTACCGACCCGGACGCTAGGAGCGGGCTAAACATCGAGCCGCTCGATTATTGAATAATGCCTAATTAACTTGTAAAATGTATTTATTTTATAAAATATATATTTCTTGTTATCTGAAACAATATTTTCAAGGATTTGATAAGTGTCGACTCATAGAGGTAGTATGAGGACATCGCGCCACCTGAACGAGAAACTTTCGCGAAAATATATAAGGGGACCAAAAATCAAAAGCGAGCACAAGTCTTCTATCGACAGCTCGTAGGACCCAGAAATCTTCCGGTCAATTACAGCATTAGCAATAGCGCTCACTTTTTGTGAATGATCTACCCACTTGAACACAGTTCCAACGTTGTCTAGCAAAGGGTGCCGAGTGCTAGCAAAGAAAATATTTATATGGCGTTACTAGGGTAACCACGACCTAATTCAAACAAACGTCAACACCCTGTAACCCACCAATAGGATCTCATAAAATTCGTTTATTTTAACACCTTCGATATTGTTCTAACCTAAAATTGACGATAGCGGGACACAAAAAAATGACCATGAATACTTTCTATGGTAGCTCTAGGACCTAGATGTTTCCCAGGGTATTAGTAGTCATGGCGATATGGTTCAACCTTTACTGGAAACCGCCCATTGGAATACATCTCCAACGTAATTTAGGACGAGTATTCAATGTTGATGTCTTCCTATGAGCGAATTTATTTGAAATTCATTTGAAAGTGGTCGCAAATCTTATTCCTTTTTACTAGTCAGATACCCAGAACAGTGAATTTCAATGCCGTGCGATTTTTCACTACAATTAAACCTAAGCTTTTCTCGGAATAATACAGGTCAAATTTGAAATTCCTAATATCTATACATGATAATTATTTGATTTTCTATGTTTAAAGTTGAGTTATTAACTTGTGTTTTCGCATTATGTTACTGGAGCGATTAAACAAACGTTCAAAGCCCTTTATGTTTATATGTATTGGGTCAATGCTTGTATTTCACAAACACTTCTGAATTCCGTGAACCTAGCGGTGTACCAAGAAATTTACAGTTTCCTGGGTGGAAACACCTATTTCTTAAAGTACTAACATTGCTTCACACGTGGTATCAAATGGTTATCATGAATATTTTATACATCTGCAACAATATGTAGGCCAAATTAACGATTACCAACAACCCACTAAAAAACGAAATAAATTTGGAACTCGGAACACTTTTAAAGTTAGGGAAACATTCTTCAAAAACAAAAATACTAATAATCCATTTTAATTACTAATATAGCTATTAGTATATTTCAAATTATCCCTTTAATTTTTAAAAATAAATATTAAGAAAAATTCAAAACGAAAAATTAATTAAGCTTATATTACTTATAATTTAACCTAATGGTTTTAAAAAATTTGTGTACTTCATTGTTCTGAAGTGTATTTACCAATTTACTTAATTTAAATGTATTTAATATTCTTTAATATATGGAATAATTAATTTTGTTTATATATTTTGATATAATAATTTTGAATATTTTGAATAATTTTTTAAAGAAAATATAAATCAATGGCTTTTTTGTTTTATACTAGTTACATTTTAACAAGTAAACTATAAAAGCCTAAAGTATTAATCCCTTTGAGGAGATTGGTTATTTAGACATATATCAATCACAGTTTGGGGATGTACATCTAATTTTCACTCTGAAATCTATGTAGATTTTATCAACGTCTTATTAAACCTAAAATAATTTTTGGTATTTTGAAATTTTTGATATTTTTTAATTCTTTTTATGTTGAAACAAATTTGATTTTACTATTTATTGCAGTATTTATTTTTCATAAACTTAATATACTATAATTTACAATTTAACATCTGACCATAAGTTATCATTCTTTGAGCTTGACCTATAATGTATCATAATGTGAATCTAGATTGAGACTCTTCAGTGTTTAATATTTTGTTAAGATTTAATTTAAATTTTATTTTATCTTATATATTAAATATATTTTACGTTTTTAATAAATTTTTATCTAACTGATAACACTTGACTAACAATTTTTTATAAAATTATATTCAAGGGTTTTTTATTCCAAAATCATATCCATATGTCTCACTTAAAATATGTGAATATATAAATTTATATAAAATGATTACGCAGGTTCAATTAGCAATCGTTGAGATCCAGTTTTCCATATTTTAGGAAAGATTCAATTATTATATAGTGCGGGATGGCGCAAAATAAACTTAGATCTCAGCGCTTTATTATTAGTAAATGGTTAACCAAGAAGGATAACAGAAAAGGCAGTCAAGTGCTCTCTTTAATGGAAGTTTCGAAATAATTTTTTTGGAAATTTACTCGGAAAATTATTAAATGCATACAAAAACACAAAAAACATAGTATAATAATGTTTTTTTCTAAATTAAGTGTTTGCAAACGTTCCATAATGTGTATATCAGGTGTGGCCAAACTTTTATCTCTCGGAGCTACTTATTTTGTAAAATATAATCTGCGACTACTGTGAATATGGGCATACAATTTTAGGATTTTTCAAATTTTAGAAGATAACTTTACACTAATTTCATTTTTCTAGGGCTGTAAAAACATTTTCAAATAAGAAATACCGCTTTTTATGGGGACCAAAGATTTGTGACGTCATATTTGAGAGGGAGTCTAGCGTCATCGCGTGACGTCATTTACGGTTGGCCATTTAAATACACAAAAAAGTTTAGCAAATACAATGAATTTATTAATGCTAATTCCTTTCTCGATAATGAAATTTTTGATGGATGTCATTATTTCAGAATTTATTTTTAAAATTTTGAAACAACACTTCTCCAGCTTTAATAAAAACATCTTTCAATACTTCCCTATCTTTAAATGATTTTTAATTAAAGTATCAGCAACTCTGAATGATGTAATTGTAGCAATCTTCGAGTTCGTGTTGATTTCGAAAAATTATTTTGCGCAATTTGGCCTTTCTTGTAAATAAAATTTTCAAACATTTTTTGAAGTGAAACCAAATTGTTCAACTTTAGCTTTGCGGACTACTTTCAAAGTCTTTGCGGTCGACTTGTTGGCCGTCTAAATAGAACCCTAAATCAGAAAGCTATCTTAAAATATGTAATAGGGATAAATCACTGGACAATTTGCTTGCGTCATTTATATTTAATCTGGGCACCTGATGAGAAGAAAATTATACCTAAGGCCACTTTCAAGGGGATTCCCATCGAAATATGTGCATAAAAACATTGCCATTGGATACCTGACACGAATGACATTGGAAATGTATTCCAATGGGCGGTAAATAGTAAAAGATGAGCCTCTGAGATCAACAGTTGCCGTAGTAGGAGCTTCACTCTCATTTTATATTATTTGAAACAATTGGTGGATTTCTGAGTGGTCATGGTAACCCAGACATACAAAAAATCGTTCCTTTCTGCCCGCTCGTCACCCATTGGTACTGTGACGAGTGATTGTGAATCCGCCCAAATGTGAGTTTCTTCAGCAGAAACTGCTAAGTTTCTGGCTCACTACGGGTCCACCGAGCTGCCGTTAGAAAGCATCTTCAAATCGTTGTCCTTTTTGTAATGACAATACGTTGGTAATTTTTTAACTCTTAAATTAATAAATTGATCAGTTTAGATGGTAAATATTTAGGTCAAAATCATAAATTATTGTGTAACAATATTTTTATAGACATCACTAGTAGAAGGACAAATCATTAGTAATTTTTATTTTTTATTACGATTTTTGTGTAAAAGTTTCTCGTATAATTCATATATTTTTTATTTAGTGGTTAATTTAAACACAGTAATAAGATGTTCAATCATCATTAAATGTTTATTATTTAAAAACAATATAATATTAAAACAACTATTGGGAAATGTACTGAATATCACTTAATGTATTGTATATTTTGTTAAAACAACTTAGTTAATAAGTAGCATTTTAATATTCATCACTCTCCTTTCTTCGGTGATTTTCCAACGCTTTAGCCATTCGATCCTTCTAGGCTTTACTGCATTTAGAAATTTTAGTTCAACTTGGCGAGGGGATATAAATCATAGAATTTCATAAGGTCCTTCATATTGCATCCCATTTTTTTTGTTACATAGTGAGTAAATTCTTGTCGCACTCCAAATTTCTGGATTCCATTCTCGCATCAATGACTCTTCAAAAATCTTTCATATGTCAGTTAATATCCTTTCTGGTTTGCCAAAATCATTAAATCCAGTTATTCAAGGCAACATTGAAAACAGTAATCTCATCTTGTTTTGTAATCCCTATCAAAATTACAAGTTTACTGAACCGATCAATAATTACTATAAAATATTCTTTTTCCATTTAGATGTTTCCATGTATGCTATATATATTACTATCTGGTTTGAAAACTTTTCCCTGATTTTGGTAGTAAAATTTCTCTCGTTCGTCCTTGTTCTGTTTTTCTCTTTGAACAGATTGAGCATTCATTTATACATTTATTAACACTTTGACTCATATTATTTCAATAAAAGAAATCTTTCATATAATAAAATTTTTTTTAATACCTAAATTCTTATAATTACAATTCATGTGAATGTAATTTATCAATGTAGTAACGTAATTTTGGGGAGCTAGTACGAATATTTTGTTATCTTTATTAATTGATAGCAATCCATATTGTATGCAGTTGTTCTATAAATTTAAAATATTTACATTTTTTAACTTCATCAGAAACTGTTTTCTTTAAAACCAATTCTGTTTTTTTTGTTGATCTCCACAATATTTACTTTTCCTTGTAAACCGTTTATATACCTCACTTTTAATTTTGTTTCTTTGGCATCTTTATGCTTTGTTTCGTATTGTGAGCAAAACTCATCTTTAATATGTAACAATCCATCTGCGTTTCCATGATCATATCCTTTTCGATATTGTAACTCAAAATCATATTCTGATAAGTTTACAAGCCAAGTCTGAAATTATGGGCTAATTGGTTTTTTTGCAGTGTTCATGAAAGTCAATGCTTTATGATCTGTTCTCGCTGTGACACATTTTGGCTCCATGGCTAGTTTTATTACTTTTATTAAATATCTCTTTGTATGAACACCTTTATTACTGACAGTTTGTCCAATAAATTTTAATTCACTCTTATAAAATTGACACTTTTCTGGATTAATCTTCAATACAGTTTCTTTTATGCGCTTGTTAAAGATATCTGAATTACAAAACAAAAATAATTATTAAATGCGTAAAATGATTGTTGGAAATGGTTATAAATGAATGGGATGTAATTCTAGAACTCAGTAAAATAGCAGTGGAAAATAAATATCGAAAAATGAAAAGTGAACAAAAGAAAATCAATAAAAAAAGACAATGGAATAGAAGGCCATTTCTAATTAACAATTACAAATGCAAAAGAAGAGAAACAAAGTTAAAATTATTGTGTTATCTGGAGATAAAGAAAAAAAGTCACATGGGTAAGCCGAAAAATAGCATCGTCTTAAAACATTGTTTATCTCGACAACTGTCAGAGATTATAGAATGCCCATTAGAACAGGTTTAAAAAATAAATATATCATCATTAAGTACCATTAGATGGAAAAGTATAAAAGCTGAACAAAGGCTAGTAAAGTGGAAAAGAAAATTAGAAGAGAGAATTGGAAATTGAAACAAGAGAAAAATCTACATACATATTTATACATATTTATAAATTTTATCAACAATTGATTTTTGTGAGGTAAACGTGTCAACAAACCAGCTTCTTGCATCTTCATCAGTTAAGCCTATCTTCTTGAAATATTTCCAAAAGACATTGGCTTCGTCAGTCAGTAGTAAATCAAAAATTCCAATTAAACTTAAATCATTGATTCGGAGCCAATTATCGATGTCTTTCAACCATTATTCAGCTTCCAAAATATTTCTTCCATTAAGTTTTCGGATATTTAAATTTAAAATATCTCTTGCTTGTTTGAGAAAAGAATCAAAAATTAATTGTCTTTGTTGCTTCTTTGTAACTGCATTAACAGATTCGTTTTTAGTGTGGTCACCAGTAATAAGATTTTCAATAATAATCAAATGTATACTGTTTAAAAACAATTTAATAATAAAACAATTTATTATTAGTTAATAAGTAGCAATTTAATATTCATCACTAACACTGATATTTACATTATGTTCAGGAATCATAATATTGCTAATGAATAATGCCAGTTTCGAATTACAATTACACTTTCTTGTGTTTTTAATAATCGTTTATGTATTTCATTTTAAGAATTAATTTTTCAGTTTATGAAATTATGAATTTAGTTAGGAGTCAATTTATGTCGTTAAATCTTGTTATTAATTATTTTTCGGGGCTATGATGTTGATGAAGTTCATTAGGAAGATCTTCAGATATATTCCATTAGAATGAATTTATACCATGCACTTTTTTTCAGTCTAATAATTTTTTATTATGAATTTTTGAAAATATTTTCCAATCCAAGTCGGCAGCTTTTCATCTGATCATATTCCCCATTGATAAAAAGATGTGGTAAAGTTTTATTCAATATTATTCGCACTTATTTATATATCACATGCAAGTTATTAAAATAAATACATAGTGACTACCACTATTTTCGCCAGACACGGTAAAGAACGGGCTCGTGCTGAAGGAGACCCAGTCAGTGGAATGGTAGCCACTATAAACGACCCGCACATGTCTGCTGAGTTTTAGATTTTGATGTTTTATTATAAATATGTCCTATATAAATGTCCTATATAAATAATAAGACAAAATACTGGTTAACAAAAGGTTTATTGAATATCACAAAAGTAGTATGATTAGGACCCGCTTACTCATAAACCTGGAAAATATATAGGTCGAATCAAACTTTTATGTAGGTCACGAAAATATGTATAAATTTTTTAACACACACTTTTCCCTAGGGAGCCAATCAAAATTAAGTAGGTCACGAAAATTTTTAAAAATTTTTCTAGTATTTGAAAACAGCCAAATTTGTAAAAACTTTTCCAAATATTTAAAAACATAGCCAATTTTTTAAAAGATTTATCTAGAGCAATCCAAATTTTTTATACGGAAATATTTTAGAGTTTTAATTATTTTGAGGATTTTTTAAGAAACTTTAATCAATCAACTTTACATTGACAATGGTATATTATTATATTTCAACATTACCATAAAAAATATCATAACTCAAATATCCCGAAAATTTAAAATCCATAAAAAACTTTTCCAAATCAAAAATATCCCAAATTTGTTTTCCTTAAAAATATTTCCCAAATTTTCAAAAATTTTCCGCAGTATTTAAAATAATTTTTCAAATGATTATTTTCCATGTAATTAGAACATATATTATATAAAATAGTGCAATCTACCAAAGCAGACTTCGAAAAGTTTCGGAAGGACGTAGCTAAGTACCACGAGGAAGCTATGAACCAATACCAACGCACAGAGTCCCTCGTTTGGCGCTGTAGACACATGGAAAAAACATGGATCCGCCCGGATGAGACAAAGAAATTGCAGCAACAAATAGCCCAAATGAAACGGTTATATGAAGAGGAGCTCACTCTGTCAACAGCCCTGAAAATAAAAAATCGCCAACAGGCTTGCGCGATAGCAACACTCGAAGCCCAACTACAAATAAAGGTCGACATCACTCCAAATCCAACATACGTGGAATCCTAGTTGTTCACAGCCGAAGAATCCTTCGTCGTAGGAGTAAGGGCCTCAACATTCGCACCATCACAGGAACCGACGAATGTAGTGACCACACCAGCAAAACCGAGACCGGGCAATCACGAGAAAGCCCGAAACCGCAAATTGAAAGAAGCCCGGTTGTTAGGACAGTTCAGCCATCTATTTGACCTGGACTAATTTTTTTTGTGTAATTCATGTACAGTTGTTTATTGATCGTAATTTGAATTAGTAGTATTTTGTTTCTTTAAATCTTATGATTTTGTGAATTTACAACTAGAGTTATATTGTTCCAAGGTTACTAAAGAGGTAGTTAAAGAGGACCTAAAATGATTCGGACATTACACCTCTTATAGTAGTCCATGAACCCAAGGAATGTTAGGGCACTAGCAGCTTTTGTAGAGAGGCTCACCTTTTGCTAACCTTCCCCACCACTAGTACATATCTCCAACGTCATCTTTTCGACGGGTACCTAAGGGTTGAAAATTGTTGTGCGCGTACTGTATAGGGATTGTTAGATCTTCACTTGACCATCAATATAAAATTCCTTCCTATCAGTACCCAGCAATTAGGAAATATTTTGTACAAAAGTAATAAAAATGGAAAATGTGTTGAAGCCTATAAAAAATTATCAATTTAATAATATCCCGAGGATTAAATAAACGACAATTCTCTAGGTTTCTAACTGAATTAGAAAGCGAATAATCTGGTTTGTCATAGTATTCCAAAATACGGTAATTATCATGCTTGAAGGTTCTTAAACAATTTTGGGATTTGAAAGAAGAAATGTGTCAGTTTTTAATATCCAAGAATCTAGACATCAACCTGTTTTCTGATACGGTGTGGTTTCAAGATTTATCCTTCATGGTTGATATAACGAAACACTTATTCGATTGAAAATTGAAACTGCAAGGAAAGGATCAGATCATTACAAGCATGTGTTGGCGAATAGGGTTGGTTTTTATTTATTTTTTCTAGGGTTTTTTGTGAATCTAACCCCTAAACTCCAGCAAGATTATTATTCTATCCCTCCTATGTACCCATGGTGATTGCCATGTTGGTACTGTACATAGAGGTTGAAAATTCATGAGCAGGTGAGCTCCATTACTAGAACTACTCCTCATGAAATTTTCACATTCGGGTTCTGGACTGCCGATGGAAGGTCTTACGTCTTTCTTTTTCTATATTCTGGTCCTTACCCGTCTATTCCTACAATTTCCATACTTATTTGTCATCTTTACGCGTTATTTATAAAAATATCCTTCAAAAATTTGGGCAGCGTTCCTCCCTTATTTTTGGATAAATTTCCTATTTCCTTTGTTTAATCACGGAATCGACTACATTTTTCCTAATTTACCTTTATCTTTCTCTATATTAAAATTTTGATCAACAATTCCTTAATTCCCGCTACGTTTCCCATGATTTTAAGTAATTACAACCCTCTGCGGTCACTTTAAGAAAACACTTCTCTCTTCTGTCAGAATAGATCATTCAACTTTTGGAAAAAATACTTTCAAATTTACATTCCTAGCCTATCCTATCCTTTCCTATTTGATTTTCTGATTTATTTTCTAACAAAGTTTTAAATTTCCCTTACAAAACTTTATTCCCCTTAACTAAAGTCGCACTTCCCGAATTTTATTTCCTACTCGCCCGGCCACATTTTCAGCAGCCGCCTCGAGTATACAACGGCGCCCTGCGTAGCGGTCCTGTGCACAAAGCCAGAACCGACTGCGAACTGCCGAGGGGTTCACGAGGCACGACCCACGAGCTCAACTAAGGGTTTTCACCCACTAGCCGGCACACGGTCCGTCCCATGAACCATCTATTGAAATACTTATTATAAATAAGATTTTAGGGGGATTTGTCAGCGGCACCAAAAGATTCCACGACCATCCAGAATAAAATCAAAGTAACAAGACTTCGAAATATATATTTATACAAAAAATAACAGTACTTACAATCCACAATCATGCAACCAGATTTGAAAAATTGGCATAAATTGGCATACAAAATTTTGACTACAAGTGATTCACGGTTTATCTAAGAATGTCTAAAAATTCTGTAAGTCTGTAAGTCTGTTAAAATTCTGTCTAAATTTGGTTAGAAATTATGAAAATGACTGCCGTATATATAGTATTTTTGTGCCTGTGTGCGACCAATGGGCGATTTTTCGCGATTTTTAGGGTTTTTAAATTATTTTATTAATTTCAAAATATTTTATAATTTTTTATATATTTTTCTTTATTTTTTGATATATTAATATTTTATTGTTGGATTTTATTTTTATTATTATTTTATTACAATATTATTTTTTAACCCCAATATTTTGTTTTCTGGTCGCCTCTTCTGCCTGTGTTTTTTCTAAACCTTATTTTGCAAGGTTTTGGCAGTTTATTTTATTTTTCGTATGTTTCTTTTTGCATCTGTAGGCATTTTTCGAAATTTTAGTTAATTATTTGTTTTATTTAATTTTTGTTATATTTTTAATTTGTTTTAATTAATATGTTTTATTTTATTTTTGGTCTCTTCTTGCGGTGCGTGTTTATGTTACGGCAGCCATATTGACAATTTCAAAACTACATTAATCATTTTGTTCTAACTTATACAATTTTCACCTTTTTGTTTAAATTGGTTTTGTAATTTTTGTTTTAATTTTGGCTCTAAGCCCAACAAACCACTCCCGGGGCCGTTTAAATTGCGCCCCGCAATTCGTCATCAACACATTCTCATTCCATTAACAATACTTTTATACAACACAAGAAAAAGGTTATACAGATGAAATGTCAATTTACAAGTTATAAGCAGACATCACTTAAGGTGATGGGATGTTTATACATAAATCAATACTATTAGTGAGTTTTTATTTACACACACAAGATGAAGTTCGTTAGAATCAGTCGAATCGCGTTGTGATTAGTGTCTGTGACTTGGGTCTCGGACGTTGTCTTGGTTGATTGGTTTAGGTTGAGATTCGATGAGTCTGAGTTGATCGATTGATATTGAGTTGTTTTAGTTTTGAGGGCTTGGGTTGATAGGTTTGATGAGTTTCAGTTGATTGATTGTTTTGATTTTCTTCTTCTCGGGTGTTGATTGATTTGAGATTTTAGATAGGATTTCACGATCTGGGTGAGATTACTGCGATTGGAATTGATCGATTATTATTGAATTATTTTGGTATTGCGGATTCGGGTTGATGGTTTTTTTCGAAACGAATAGTTTGATTGTTTTGTTCTCTTCTTCTCCGATGTCGATTAATTTGAGATTTTGATAGGATTTCGCGGTTTGGATGATTTTACAGATTATTGCAAGGATGAGGACAACGATTTAGACGATTCCCAAACAGAGTATGGTAATTTCGAATTTATTTGGTTTCGGATTTTCAGGGGTTGGGTGAGATGGCGGTATTGATATTTGCGAGAGGACATTTTCGAGAAGATAGAGTTGGTTCATTTTCTGATAGATGTGAATTGAGGTTTTTGCATAAGGATTTTCGGAGAAGATATTATTGGATTGTGATGAGTTCTGACTTGATTGTTTGTATTGAATCGAGGGCTTCTTGAATTTTCTGAAGGTTCGAGTTTGATTTGTTCACGAGGGTGAAGAGTAGGAGTAAGGTGATTTTTGACATAGGTTCTTTTTCTTCTATTTACAGATGTTCATTTTGCTTTTTGTTCACTTTTATATACGGTTTCGTTGTGCCCTTATTTTACTCTGGGTTCGTCTCACTTTGATCGTCTAGGGTTTGACTTTTCATCAACATCAACTCGGCTCTCATTAATCGATTTGTCATTTCGGGGATTAGGGTGATGACTTTATACTTTTCTTCCATCATGTTTTTTTGGTTTTCGTTTATCTCTTTCAGTATTCGTATTTGTTGCTCGTTTTGTTGTACTTTTTTATACTGTTTCTTTGCAAATTCTTCGAGCTTTCCGTATGCTCGGTTTTTTCTTTGTATTCTTTTTTCTTGTACTTTCCAGTGATCTTCCAGTCCACTTGGTCGTAAGCTCATTTTTTAATTCATCTACCTTTTCTTTCCAACCCTTGCTTTCTTCGACTTTTTGCCTTAACCACTCGTTTTCATCTTCTACTTCTTTTCGTTGTCTTTTCATTACATCACGTTTTCTTTTTAACGCCTTTATTAAGTTTCACGATTGGAACCATTGATTTGTCATACAATCTATTTCTTGGATTTGCTGTTCCCTCGCTATTTTCATATTCTTTATCATCTCTTCTTGTTCACTACTTTCTACTTCCATTGAATTTTCTACTTCCATTGATTCTTCGATTTTAAATTCCATAGGTATTGAAAACTCGTTCTCCACTTCAATTTTGATGAGTTCGATATTTACACTTTTGTTGATAAAGGTCTCGCCGGACTCTACTTCTATGGTTGTTGGTTCAATCTGACTATTCATGATTTTTGTTATTTTTATTATCGTTTTGATTTTCTGGTTTTTATGAATTTTATCTTTCTATGAATTTTTATACATTTTTCTGGTTTTTATATATTTTCTGATTATATATATATATTTTTCGTTTTCATTTTTCTCGCGATTCTTGTGTGGTAGCCATTTCTCCATTCAACATATAAGATAGTTAGTTTACTTCTTCTATGAGATCCTCTACTTCCTTTTCTGGCATAGTAGTATTTTCATGGGCCTTGAGCTTTTCGACATCACTTTCCAAGTTTCTCACTTTCGTCTCAAGTGCCTCCTTCTTATTTTCCCATTGTGCATTTTGCCTTTTTCTCACTTTCTCAATTTATCTCTTTTCTCACACATGTCCTTATATCCTATCACCTATCGTTCATCATGTTCTGAGCGCGACTGCTCTATTTCCACTCACAGTTGATTTTGTTCCTTTAACCTTGATAGTTTTCTAAATGTTCTTTGCGCCACTGTTATCTCGTTTTCTCGAATTGCTAAGATCCATTTTGAATCCTCTTCTCTCTCTTCATCTTTCTTTAATTGGTTTGGTATCTTGTTGATAATCTTCCTCTGGTCTTCGAGTTGTTCCCACATTTTCCAAACATCCAGAGGTGTCCACTTTTGCGGCAATTCCTTCAGCTCTCTTGCGGTTTCCTGGTATTTTCTCTTCCAAGTTCTTGCTTGTTTCTTCAGCCCTTCTATGGCTCTTTCGCTTTGTCCCATTACTTTGGATCATTGAGTTATTTGTGCGATTTGCTCTCTTTTTGTGTTTACTAGTTCTTCTCTCACTCTTATTTGTACGTTTCACACTTACTCCACTTGGGCTTCGAGTTTTTCTCTCTTCTTATTTGCTTGTTTCTCTCGGTATTCGTAGTATGCAGTTTTCGCTACTTGTCCAAGATATTCGATTCTCATCGTTCCTAATTCGTCTATCTTTTTGATCAATCTTTCGGTTTACTCATATACTTCGTTTTCTAACTGCCCGTTGTTTTGGTTTTGCAATTCTGACATTACTTTATTATACTTTAATTTCATTTCTTGAGCTTTATTGAACTCTTTTATTTTGTTCAACTGGTTTACTTGTTCGTTCTTTTCTTTGGTTTTGTTTTCTCACCACTCGGCTTGCCATTTATAGTTTTCCGTTTCCACTTTTTTGTACTGTTGACGTTTGTTGCAAAATGTACCTTTTCTTTGCTGCTCCGACATCGTTTTCCGTTTTACTTTCTATCATTTCTTTCATTTCCGCCATGTCTTTCTCGTATATTTTTTGCAAGTTCAATTTTTTGATGGTTGTATATGTTCTTGGTTCGTTCTCTCAACTGTTTCATCATCATTTTATGTTTTCCATCTCTGTTTCCATTCGATTTATTTATTTATTTTCTGGTGGTATCATTTTTAATCGATATTGCTCTATTTCCCTCGTTGTTCATTAGTTTCATCATCATTACCGTCGGAGTATCAACTTGCACTTCAATTATCATTTGTTCAGTATTCATTTTCTACAATCAGTTTATTTTTCTTTTGCGGTGTTCATCGTTTTAATTTTACGCAGTACAGATTTTATGATATTTATGGGTCATACTTTTACGGTATATACATATATGTATTTATAATCAATTTACATTCTCGGCGTACTCAATCTGATATCCCCCGGCTCCCGTCTTTCTCATCGATACTTTTACTAACAACACATTGTCTTTCACATAATTCCACATGGTTTCCTGCTTCATCGTTTTGGGAGCTTCGGTGGCTATTGTAACAGTTCTTCTTTCAAAGTTTTAGTTTTACATCCCATTTTTACCATTTGGCATTCTGTTCTCTTTCGGCTGCATCTTTCCAATTGCTATTTTAGCTCTACTTCTTCTATTACTCACATTTGTCACCGACCTTTTCCTCCTCTATATTCACATGTTTTTGTTGTATTTGTTTCTACATTTCGGTCATGTTTAGGTGTTCACATTTTATTCCCCCTTCTTCACAGACACTTTTCTCACCTTTTGTTACTGGTCTTTGACATCTTTCACATGGTTTTCTTTTATAATTAAATTTTTTCATATGGTCATTTGTGTCTTTGATTCTTCCTTTTCACTTGCACGGTTCGTTTTGGCATTTTATTCTCATGGATAATATTTCTTTGGTGGTTGCTCGGTCTTCTTGAGTTTCTTTAAGGGATTCTATTTTAGTACTTCCATAGTCAGGACATCTCTTTGAACGGTTTGAAGTTCGGTTTATTATGCACTGGGTGCACAATCTCTATCCACATTTAGTAACTCTGTATATAATCAGCATCAAAATCTTGGTTCTAGTTTTATTTGTGGTTGTTTCCTGGTTATTTTGATAATTTCGTTGATTTCCGTCATGCCTTTTGTTGAATTCATCTTCTACCATATTTTTCTTTGTATTTTCTACTTTTATCCATTTATTCTTTTACGTAATTTTGATTTCTTTTTATTTTTATATATCGAATTTTTCATATTTTTGATTTTGAATTTTTTTTTTCTCCATTTCTACAGTTAATCTTTCTACACAAGTACATTGCCTGTCATTTTTTTTTTCGCTACTAGACGAATCCGGTTCTTGTGTTTCTTCTACTTGATTCCGTAGCCAATCAGTCCATTCCTCTTGCTTATCTACTTCTACCGGTTGCGTTTGCCATTGCAGTTCGTTTCTTTGTCACTGATTCTGTGTTTTTAACGTTTCAATTTATCTTCCCATTCTAATAATTCTTCTCTGTTGTCCTTCAATGTTCGACATATGGTAATAATTCGTATTTTACAGCATCATTAGGCTGTCAGCTCATTGTTTTGTACTGGGTTTACTGTACTCGTTAACAAAATTCTCTGCTGTTTCCGCATCTCAGTGAACGTTTACGCCTTCCTGATAGTTTTGATTCATTTATCTTAATTTTTATACTCGTTCTTTACTTTCTCATCTAATTTTAAACGTTAACAAAATTTTTGGAGGGGTTATATACTATACATAACGCTTTATAATACTTTTATACATAAATTTTATACATTATATACACTCATATTCCCTTTATCTATATTCGTTATAATTTAGGTGAGGTTCTGACTTTCTGAACCGCCTCATTACACCGCCTTTGTTTTCTCAGTTCATTTTCTTGTTTGATCGTTTCCATTTTTGTTGATTCGTCTGTTTCCCTTTTTGTTGTGGTTTTTTTTTTATTTATTTATTTATTTTTTTTTAATTTTTAATTTTTTTTTTCAAGTTCGTGATATATATACACACACATATATATACATACACATATACACATATATACACATATAACACATACATACACACACACACACACATATATATATATATATATACACATATATATATATATATATATTCAGTTGTTTCGTTGTTTTCTACGATTGGTTATCTTGTTATTGCATTTTTATCATCATCCTGTTCGTCACATACGTAATATTTTGTTTTTGAAGTTAGGTTATTTGTTTTATTTCGATGATCCTTTATGGGTTCGCAGAAATGATATTGTAATACTTTGCTTTTGGTGACATTTCTCTCATACCTAGTCGCTTCCCTATTACGATAGGTTATTCATCTCGTTTAATACTTGCTATGCATATTTGATTTATTGTCTGACCGTTGATATTTGTTATATTCATTTGCTATATTTATTCGTATAATTCCTCTTTCTCTCTTATTGATTGTTACTCGCTGTTGAGCTAAGGTTAATCTCCAAGTTGTTGGTATCATTGGTAACGCCGTAATATTATTTTTCAAATTTATTTCTATTTACGGTAGGCATACAGTGCGTTTTCCATATTTCGTCTTTTTGTTTTCGTTTTTATTGTTTCTATTGTTTTTATTGTTGTTACATCCGTTAGCTTTCTTTTCCTTGCCGATTTCTTTCTTTTCGTTGTTTCCTTTTCGTCGTTGTTTTATTGTTGATTGTCATTGTCTTCATCGTCAGGCGTATAGGCATACAGTGCGTTTTCCATATTTCGTCTTTTTGTTTTCGTTTTTGTTGTTTCTATTGTTTTTATTGTTGTTACAACCGTTAGTTTTCTTTTCCTTGCTATTTCCTTTCTTTTCGTTGTTTCCTTTTCGTCTTTGTTTTATATTTGATTGTCATTGTCTTCATCGTTAGGCGTATCTTCCTCGGTCTTCGCAAAAATGTCGTCCTCGACATTGATTTTTCTTATCGAATTCTTATATGTTTTTAACATTCTATCTCTGGTTAAAACTGCTTCATCCCTATTTTTTTTTTATATTTATTGATACTTAGTAATATTTACATTCAAGTCTAAATATACACCTATTTTTGTTTTGCTACTTTTATTTTATCTATTTATACATCAAATTCTACATATACATCGATACTACTTTTAATTATATACATATCTTTTTTGACTTTTTCGTCTACACTTCGCTGTTTATCTCTATTTTATTCTCTATATTACTTTTAATCTTCCTCATTTCTACCAATTTTGTACATCTAATCAATATCTCATGTTTATCTTGCTCCTCCTTCATTTCGTTTATTTTTAATTCTGCTAACATTACCTCTTCTTTTAGTCTGAGCACTGTTGTCATTAGTGTTTCACTCTCTCTTGATTTGTTTTCTGCTACTTGCTTCCACATTAAAATTTTTTCATCTTGTTTAGTTACTTTTACAATCAATTCCCTTATTATCCTAATTTGTTCGATACATTGTCTTTTCAATACTTGGTATGAGTTTATATCAAGTTGTTTGTTTGGTTCGTTCTTTTTCTCTTCTTTATTCGTATATTGATGCCTTGTTGTTACCGTTGGTTGGTACTTCCTTATCTCTGACTGATACATTCTTCTCTTTACATACATTTGATTGCTCTGTTCTCCATTATTTCTCTGGAGTTGGTTTCCCAATTTATCTTTCATATTTGGGCAGCTGTTTGCTAAATGCCCTACTTCACTGCATTCATATCATAACTTTGCGCGATAGTGTTGATTTTTAGTGTATCGATTTCTTTGATAAGTCGGACTTATGTTCTTTCTATAACATTCGCTTTCATTGTGACCTTGTTGTCGGCATTTATTACAGTATCTGATAGCGTTATAGTAGTGGGATACCGGCCCTCTAGCTCAGAGGCCATCTAGCTCACATACCCCCCCCAAAAAAATTTTTTTTGCGCTAAGTTTAAAAGTACAAATTTTTTAAAACAAAGACCATGACTCATTCAAGGTCATTGGATGACTCATCAAATTTTTAAAACAAAGACCATGACTCATTCAAGGCCATTCAAGGTCATGGAAAAGTAGGTCAAGGTCATTGGATGACTCATCATTTTTTCCAAAAATTTTTCTATGTTTAAAAGTACATCTATTTTCAAGGTCATTCAAGGTCAAGGTCATTCAAGGTCAAGGTCATTCAAGGTCATTGGATGACTCATCAAAATTTTAAAACAAAGACCATGACTCATTCAAGGTCATTGGATGACTCATCAAAATTTTAAAACAAAGACCATGACTCATTCAAGGTCATTCAAAGTCATTCGATGACTCATCATTTTTTCAAAAATTTTTCTATGTTTAAAAGTACATCTATTTTCAAGGTCATTCAAGGTCAAGGTCATTCAAGGTCAAGGTCATATTATTTTTAATCATTTTTAAATTTAAATTTACTACTTATAAAAATAAGTAGTATATATTTGTAAATTATTTTATTATTATTATTATTATTATTATTAATATTATTATTATTATTAGTATTATTATTATTATTAGTATTATTATTATTTTCAAGGTCATTCAAGGTCAAGGTCATTCAAGGTCAAGGTCATTCAAGGTCAAGGTCATTCAAGGTCAAGGTCATTCAAGGTCAAGGTCAAGGTCATTCAAGGTCAAGGTCATTCAAGGTCATTCAAGGACAAGGTCATATTATTTTTAAACATTTTTAAATTTAAATTTACTACTTATAAAAATTAGTAGTATATATTTGTAAATTATTTATTTTTATTATTATTAATATTAATAATATTATTATTACTATTATTATTATTATTAATATACTTATAAAAACTTTAACTATTATTATTAATATACTTATTACTTATAAAAATTATTATTAATATACTTATTACTTATAAAATTATTAATATTAATAGTATTATTTATTATTATTAATATACTTATTACTTATAAAAATTATTATTAAAATGCTTATTACTTATAAAAATTATTATTAAAATACTTATTACTTATAAAAATTATTATTAAAATACTTATTACTTATAAAATTATTAATATTAATAGTATTATTTATTATTATTATTATTAATATACTTATAAAAACTTTAATTATTATTATTAATATACTTATTACTTATAAAAATTAATATTAAAATACTTATTACTTATAAAATTATTAATATTAATAATATTAATTATAATAAAAATAATAATAATAATAATATATTAAACAAATATATATATAAAAACACAAACAACTTTACAAAAACAACTTCATAAAAAACTGATTTTCTTACTTTGGAATCTTATTTATCTAGAAAACTTGTAATAGTTTTCATTTTTATTATGAAATTAGATATAATATTTTATAATTTTAATTTTAATTTAATTTTTTTCATGCAAAAACCGCAGCGTGACGAAACGCGAAATATTACTTTATAGAGGTTTTAAATGTGATAACACTATGTATTTATTTTTATAATTAAATCTTTGTTTTTTATGAAGTTGTTTTTGTAAAGTTGTTTTTGTTTTTATATATATATATATTTGTTTAATATATTATTATTATTATTATTATTATTATTATTATAATTAATATTATTAATATTAATAATTTTATAAGTAATAAGTATTTTAATATTAATTTTTATAAGTAATAAGTATATTAATAATAATTTTTATAAGTAATAAGTATATTAATAATAATAAATAATACTATTAATATTAATAATTTTATAAGTAATAAGTATTTTAATAATAATTTTTATAAGTAATAAGTATTTTAATAATAATTTTTATAAGTAATAAGTATATTAATAATAATAAATAATACTATTAATATTAATAATTTTATAAGTAATAAGTATATTAATAATAATAGTTAAAGTTTTTATAAGTATATTAATAATAATAATAATAGTAATAATAATATTATTAATATTAATAATAATAAAAATAAATAATTTACAAATTTATACTACTTATTTTTATAAGTAGTAAATTTAAATTTAAAAATGTTTAAAAATTCCATGACCTTGACGTTGAATGACCTTGACCTTGAATGACCTTGAAAAATAATAATAATAATAATAATAATACTAATAATAATAATAATAATAATATTAATAATAATAATAAAATAATTTACAAATATATACTACACCTAATTCTGTTTTTACACGAATTATTTTTACACGAATTTGAAATAACACGAATACAAAAAAAACAAAATTACTTTTTTTACATGAATTATTGGATTTAACACGTTTTTTTTCAATGAATTTTTTTAAAGTAAAAAGAGAGCAACTCACCACGCTAAAATAGCTTGAACTTTACTAGAACAATTTTGTACAAGTAAATTTCAAGCATCAGCTGTTTTGTTTTGTTTGTTTACACACAATTTAGTTCCTATTTGACAATTATAATTGAAAGATCGTTAGTTTTTGCTGATTTTTAACAAGTGCTAAGTAAAATAAAGTAGAAGCTCATATAATTTTGGTAGACCAATAACAGGTTAGTTTCAAATATTTAATTTTAGATTTTTGCATTTTTGATTAATAAAATATATTTTGGTAGCCACACCCATGTTACATAATTCTCCTGCATTAAAAATGAGGAAAGCGATCAGCTTAGATACCAAAATCAAAATTTTAGATCAACTTGCAACGGGACAAGGCGCAACGGTTGTGGGAAATAATTTCGGAATCCATGAAGCTACTGTAAGAACAATTAAAAAAAATGAAACTGCAATTAGAGCATCAGTATGTTCTGGAACAAAATTAAGTGCAAAGTCATCATCGTATGTAAGGGATGTTGTTAAAGAGAAAATGGAAAAAGCTTTGGTAATCTGGATAGAAGACAAATCCCAAAAGAGAATACCAGTAGACGGACTTGCTATCAAGCAGACAGCATTAAGAATCTATAAACGTATCCAGGAAGTTGATCCAGATACATCATCTCAGTCAAAACAACATGCATTTTCCGCAAGTACTGGTTGGATGACTGGTTTTTTAAAAAGACACGCTCTCCACAATATAAAAATTAAGGGAGAAACTGCATCCGCTGATGAATTGGCTGCTAAAGAATTTCCCGAAAAACTAAAAAAAATTATTGAAGATGGAGAATATACTCCAGACCAAGTTTGGAATTTAGATGAAAGCGGCCTTTTTTGGAAGAGAATGCCTAGAAGAACTTATGTAGCAAAATCGCAGAAAACAGCCGGTGGTTTTAAAGTAGCAAAGGACCGTATTACGTTGTTGTTTTGTTCCAATGCTTCAGGAGAACGTATTCTTAAGCCACTCCTAGTACATCGTGCCTTAAGACCACGTTCCATGAAAAGTGTAGATTTCAATAAATTGCCTGTACACTGGATGGCGAACAAAAAGGCTTGGGTAACCAGTGCAATTTTCACAGAGTGGTTTCAGAAGCACTTCATCCCAGAAGTTAGGCGCTACATGAAAGAAAAATGTCTCGAATTTAAAGTTCTTTTGATTCTAGACAATGCACCAGGCCATCCAGTTTTGGAGCACCCAAACGTACAATTTTGTTTTTTGCCGCCTAATACCACTTCCCTTATACAGCCACTAGACCAGGGGATAATTGCTACGTTTAAAACGTATTACATAAGAAGTTCATTTCATTATGTTGTAGAAAAACTTGATAATTATGAGGAATCATCAGTCATAGATGAATGGAAAAAATTTTCTATAATGGACTGCATTAATCAAGTCAAGATCGCGTTAGATTTATTAAAGCCATCAACTTTGAACTCGTGTTGGAAAAATATTTGGCCAGAATGCGTAAAATGCAAAGATCCTGTTATCGATAATAACGCTGAACTTGCTGATATAATAACAATGGCCAATGCAATCGGTGGGATGGATTCGATGACCTATCGTTAGCAGATGTAGAAGAATTGTTGGTAGATGAAAGCTTGAGCGAAAATGAAATTATAGATCTCACCCTTGAGACTCGTTATGATAAAGAACATAGTGATAGTGACGAAAGAGATCGTCCAATTTTGAAAGCATCTCTAATTAAAGAAGGTCTTGATCTCGCTACAAAATTAGGTAGTCATTTTGAACAACATGATCATGACGAGGAACGAGCTGCCAAATTTCAACGTGAACTGAAATCATTAATGGCATCTTACAGGGAAGTTTATAATGGGTTAACGCGAAATAAAACTCAATCTAAGATAACTGATTTCGTTCAAAAATCTACTGATGTCCCAACACAGTCGGCTAGAAATGATAAAGATTAACAAAATCATTCCAGTGATGGCAGTGATATTGTAGTCTTTCGCAAACGTTTACGTTTATTATCAGACAGTGACAATAAATAAAATTGTTTAATGTTTAAATTTTTCTTATGGTTGTACTTTATGTTATTTAAGTTTTTTGGCAATGAATTTCTGGTATTATTTTTTTTATGAAATCTAAATTTTAATTTATTTTATTATAATTTAGTTTATTTAATAAATTAAAACGAAAATAAATTCTTAAAATAACTACAACAATATTTTTTTATATTATTTAGTCTAATTTTAACTTATTTTTTGAGGTCTAGAACCAATCTATTATTTTTGTACTTGGCCAGTATCTTTTTTTACACGATTTTTTTTTACACGAATTTCTCGGGAACCATTCTATCGTGTAAAAACAGAATTAGGTGTACTTATTTTTATAAGTAGTAAACTTAAATTTAAAAATGTTTAAAAATTCCATGACCTTGACCTTGAATGACCTTGACCTTGAATGACCTTGAAAAATAATAATAATAATAATAATAATACTAATAATAATAATAATAATAATAATACTAATATTAATAATAATATTAATAATAATAATAATTTACAAATATATACTACTTATTTTTATAAGTAGTAAATTTAAATTTAAAAATGATTAAAAATTCCATGACCTTGACCTTGAATGACCTTGAAAGTAGATGTACTTTTAAACATAGAAAAATTTTTGAAAAAATGATGAGTCATCGAATGACCTTGAATGACCTTGAATGAGTCATGGTCTTTGTTTTAAAATTTTGATGAGTCATCCAATGACCTTGAATGAGTCATGGTCTTTGTTTTAAAATTTTGATGAGTCATCCAATGACCTTGAATGACCTTGACCTTGAATGACCTTGACCTTGAATGACCTTGAAAATAGATGTACTTTTAAACATAGAAAAATTTTTGGAAAAAAATGATGAGTCATCCAATGACCTTGATCTACTTTTCCATGACCTTGAATGACCTTGAATGAGTCATGGTCTTTGTTTTAAAAATTTGATGAGTCATCCAATGACCTTGAATGAATCACGGTCTTTGTTTTAAAATTTTTGATGAGTCATCCAATGACCTTGAATGAGTCATGGTCTTTGTTTTAAAAAATTTGTACTTTTAAACTTAGCGCAAAAATTTTTTTTTTGGGGGGGGTATGTGAGCTAGATGGCCTCTGAGCTAGAGGGCCGGTATCCCACTACTCGTTATCATAAGTTTTATATCCTTGTTTGAATTTTCCTTCACTCCTTCTGTCTTTCCTGGTTTGGTTTATTCTTCTGATTTCAGTAGTTTCGTTTATTCGTTTTGTATAATCTTCATTGGTGTTCGCTTTCTTTTCATTTTCCTCGTTTATTAGTGATTTACAGTTCTTTTGAAACATTGTATTTTCGAATTGATTTCTTGTTTCGATATTTCTATTTACATCACTTCCCATTGCCGGTTCATTGTGATCCTCATTATTCAAATTCACGTTTTCCATTCTTTCGATTATCTCGCTTTCAATCCTTATTTGTGGAATTCTTTGTACACTTGATTCCTTTTTTGTAATTGCTCGCACCATATTGATTCTTGGTATCCTATTTATCCGTTTTTCCCACATTTCGTTAATCTTTTCTACTTGGCTATCATTGGTCGTTAATTTTATTATATCAGCTTTCAACAACTCCTCTTTCCTTCTTCTCCAACGTTCTTCTTCTATACGCGCTTGAAATGTTCTTATCTCACTATACCGTTTTTCCGCTTCTAATGCTTCGGTGATCTTCAACGTGTTCCAGTCTTGCTGTACATTTATTTCTGATTGTTGATTGATTTCCGTGTGTGGTTGGTTATCGAGCAAATAGCTACACATTCTTGTAGGGATGTTTATCTCATTTTGCAACTCAGTTGACTTGCTTTCTGGCGTTTTGGTGTTGTTATTTTGGTCATGATTTCTTCTTGTTCGATATGCAGTTGGGAGGTGATTCTCTTGCCAACATTGGGAACTTATTTTGGGTATTCTACATCTTGTTGTGGTATGTCCTGATTTTCCACAATTCCAACATTCTATTTGCGCATGGCATTTATTAGATCTGTGGCATGATGTTTGGTAGTCATCACAATATTTCTCAGAATTCTCGTTATCCATCGTCGTTTACGAATCTCGTCTTGCTGTTGTAATCGATACTGGATTGTTGGCTTGGTTGTTGTCGATACTGAATTGTTAGCTTGGTTGTTGTCGACACTGAATTGTTGTCTTGTTTGATGTATTTACCTGAATAGAAAAATATCACCTCTCCACTGTTTATTAAACATCTATGAATCGTACATTACAATGATTACATAACATAGCATTTTACTGTTCGTTTACCTTGCGTTATTAATTTTTAATTCTAACCAACGGTTTTTATTTTATAATTGCGTTTAACCATCTTTTATTTCATCTAGATTTTCTTTAGTCATTTGTCTTTTTATCAACATTAACTTATACTCGTAACTTATACTCTGTTTCCCCAATTGTCTCGGTTATATTACTTGTACTTATAACAATTCATATTCCCCAGGTTTCGTCACATTTTTATTTTAATTCTCATCAGTATTCTTTATCTCTTTGATTTTGTTTTGCGTCGATTTTTAATTATCTATGTGGTGTAGTAACAATTATCTATATAGTCGTAATAATTATTTATTTTTAACAATTCGTTCGACCACGCCATTTCCCAAGTTCTATTACCCACCGTATTTTATTTTTATTCATTTTTCGTTTCGCATTCCCTTTTTATTTATCCTTCAATAATTCTTATTTTCTCCCTTTCTCATTTGTCTTTCATCGTTTAATCTATCTCACTTTGTTTTAACCTCCTTTGGTTTATCCCAATTTCATCTTTTGTCTTATCATTTCGTTTTCTTATTCTATATTTCCCGTTTTTCGTTATTTCTTGTCAATAATTATCATCATTTACATCGTTTTCCGCTTTCCTACTCTTTTATCTTTAACATCGTTATCTGCTATAGCTTTTACACAATATATTCAATTCCTCGTGCACGGGTATTTTCTTATTCTTTATTTCAATAATTTCTTCGATTTCTTCATCCAATTTCAGTTTAATGATCTTCTTTATTTGTGGATTACGTTCTTTAACCTAGTCTAAACTATGCTTCGTTATTTCGTTGAGACCTATGCTCCTTTAGTATGATTTGAGACTCTGCTCATTTACATGATCGGACTATGTCCTCTTAATATGGATTGAGATAGTGTTAACTTGATACGACGGGACCGTGTTCTATTAATGCGGAGTCAGACTATGCTGAAGTAATGCGAATGGACTAATGTTCTGTAATACGGAGTCAGTCTCAGCCGAAGTAATGCGAATGAATCAATGTCCTGTAATGCGAAGTCAGTCTCAGCTGAAGTAATGCGAATGAACCAATGTTCTGTAGTACGGAGTCAGTCTGAGCTGAAGTAATGCGAATGGACCGAGTTTTGCAATACGAAGTCGGTCTGAGCTGAAGTAATGCGAATGAACTAATGTTCTGTAATACGAAGTCAGTCTCAGCCGAAGTAATTCGAATGAATCAATGTCCTGTAATGCGAAGTCAGTCTCAGCTGAAGTAATGCGAATGAACCAATGTTCTGTAGTACGGAGTCAGTCTGAGCTGAAGTAATGCGAATGAACTAATGTTCTGTAATACGAAGTCAGTCTCAGCCGAAGTAATTCGAATGAATCAATGTCCTGTAATGCGAAGTCAGTCTCAGCTGAAGTAATGCGAATGAACCAATGTTCTGTAGTACGGAGTCAGTCTGAGCTGAAGTAATGCGAATGAACTAATGTTCTGTAATACGAAGTCGGTCTGAGCTGAAGTAATGCGAATGAACTAATGTTCTGTAGTACGGAGTCAGTCTGAGCTGAAGTAATGCGAATGAACTAATGTCCTGTAATGCGAAGTCAGTCTCAGCTGAAGTAATGCGAATGAACCAATGTTCTGTAGTACGGAGTCAGTCTCAGCTGAAGTAATGCGAATGAACCAATGTTCTGTAGTACGGAGTCAGTCTGAGCTGAAGTAATGCGAATGAACTAATGTTCTGTAATACGAAGTCAGTCTCAGCCGAAGTAATGCGAATGAATCAATGTCCTGTAATGCGAAGTCAGTCTGAGCTGAAGTAATGCGAATGAACCAATGTTCTGTAGTACGGAGTCAGTCTGAGCTGAAGTAATGCGAATGAACCAATGTTCTGTAGTACGAAGTCAGTCTGAGCTGAAGTAATGCGAATGGACTAAGTTCTGTTGTTAGCACACGTTTCGTTAATCCGAGTTGAGATCAGGTTCCGTTAATACCTGTCCCTCACATTCGACTTGGCCATTATTACGATTAAGATTCGTCTCCTTAATACGGATCGATAATCATCGGTTTGTTAATACATTTTCCTGCCGGCTTCGTGATCGTTCTGTTCTTTCAGGTTTTATCTATCCTTCATTCGAGCTCGTTAATCATTTCTTCGTTGTTGTTCTTTCTTATTTTCTTTGTTTATTCTTTTGGTTATTCTTTACATGTGCGCTTTTCATTCTGCCTCCTCGAGAATTCTTCGCCTACCCCCCAAATTTGAAATACAAAAACGGCTTCATTGATCCACTACTGCAACGGTAAGGTGATCAGCCTTAGCACAGTAGTTTTTCAACTTGGCAAACCTATCCGGAAGGTCGTCCTATACTTCTCCTCTGGGTGATTGGGTGATCGGTTGTCCCCTCCCGATTTGGCTTCAGACGGACTACCCGAGGGTAGCTCAAAAGTATTTTACCCCTTTTTTGAACTTTATTCCGGATGATCGGGACACCTTCATTTTTTTAACTTTCTCCATTCATCACTTTTCTATTTTTACATATAAATATTCATATTTTATATATAGAGATATAGGCGCAGGAAGGGTCAACTGTTAGACTTTTATTAATTCAACTTCATTTAATCGTAATACTCGACTACTTTTCGTCAATGTTATTTTTACAAAGTACACAAGTTTTCATTGTCTCAGCACATTGTCGACAGTAATGAAGTGACCACAGGGGAGCATATCCACTTATATTCTCACTTTATTTGACCGATACAACATTCGTGTGAGTATTCTACTCCTTTATGAATCTCATTTTTAACCGCGTCTATTATTTGTTTGACTTGTTGTTCTATCGCGTGATATTGCTTATTTAGGTCGGCTTTATTTACTATTTCTCTGTACCCTTTATATGTGGTCTACGTTCTCACTGGTTGTCTTTTCACATACCTCCTCTTTTCAATATTTTCCTATTTCAATTTATGATTTTTTTTTTTTTTTTTATATTATTAATTATCCGTTATTATAACATTCAAATATGTTATCCCCCGTTCAATTTCTCAAACTTGCTATTAATTATAGTTAGTATTTTGATTTCACCTTTTTTGATATTAATTAACTAATTTATTAATTTTTGGTCTATTACTGGTAATGCTTTTTAGCCTCTGCATTGGTCAACCTCCTTCGACACATTCTTACCATTTTGGTGTTATTCATTATCTTATTAGTTTTATTTTAATGCTCCCTCCTTGATGTATATCCATTTTATTTTGTAATTTTGTTGTTCTCTACTGTCACTGAATGTTAATTTACCCTACTGTTATTCAAATTTTTCCGAGTATTTTCAAAGTCGATGTTGGTGCTTTTCGCTATTTTCAAGCATCAGTTTTATTTACATTTGCCACTATTAGTTGTTATCCTATTTACTTTCACGATATTTATTATTTTGTATATAATTCAACGATTTTTATTCATTCCCTTTTTATTTCGTTTGTCGATATTCAATTTCCTTCTGATTCAATCTCATTATATAAATGTGTTGCCATTCTTTATTTTCTATATTCATTTGTTATATTATTCACTGTTCTCGTTCCTCAATTATTCAATGTTATTTGTGCGTATTGTTTGAACACTTCGACTTTCGATATTTCGTCGCAATTCACTGCCATTACCCTTCATTTTATTGTTTTCGTTTTTATAATCTTTATATTCCTTCATTGACACTTTTATTGTCTTGTATTTTGTTTTATCCTTTTACTTTATACATTCACTATTGTAATTTACTTTTGACTTTTATGCTGTTCGTTATATATTTTAACAATATCGGTTTGAATACCGATCATTATCATCCTTATTGTGTGTATCGGGTACAATTCGTTGTTTAGATTTTATTTTTCGACTATTTTCTGTTATCCCCATGTTATAATTTATCCATGATGTTTTTAATTGTTTCCATGGCTTTGATCTTCCATTTGCTAGTTCCGAGTAACTTTCAATTTATTGACACTGTCTCTGCATTCATTCAACTGTTTTGCGCTCTTCAATTCTTTCTCTTTACTGCGTTTGATTTTATTCGCTTTAATTTTTATTTGTCCTTCATTCATGTTTTATTCCTTTCCATTCATATAAGTCTTTCATAATGCGATTAATTGCTGTTTTTGGGTTGTAGTTTACAATTTTATGTCTTAAATGGCGTTAATTTTCTCATTCGTCTGTTATTTGTTGTCTCTGTATTTTTTCTTTTGGTATAATTAGTGGTTTTACCCTTTTTATTTTTCGATTTTTTGTTTTCTATAACCTATTATCACCATTTATTTATCGATGATATTATTCATTGTTTCGATATTCATTTTGTATTTTTCGTTATTCAACTTTCGGGTTATAAAGTTATTCTTTGCATCTTATTTTTCACATATAATCATTGACTCTATTCATTTTCTTTCATTTCATTTTGATATTTATATTTTTACTGTTGTTGAAATTCATTTTTCTGTGATATTTTTCACGGTCTTTCTATTCCGTCATCAGTTTACGGCTAGTAACTATTTTCCTCTATTTATCGTTTTTATTGCTATTATTTTCACGTCAGTTTAATTCTTATTGTTATAGTTGTCTTTTTATATATTTTTTTTTGTCTGTTATTTTAATTTTTGTTTAGACCCCATCATTCCAAATTCTCACTCCGTATTTTTACTTCATCAAACTCCATACCATTCAATCATTTTATTTTATATACATTCATCATACCATGCTTCTACCTCATCATTCCTAATTTTCATCAATCATTCAGTTTACCTATCCATGCTTTATTACTTTATAAATATTTGCGTAAAATGTAATAATTTTATCATACAACAAAAGCTCAAAAATAATTTTTAATACAGTTATTATAACCATTATTACTATCTCTATCATTATGATTATTATCACTATTATTACCCTCATTACTATTATAATTATTATTATAATTATTATTATTATTATTATTATTATTATTATTATTATTATTATTATTATTATTATTATTATTATTATTATTATTATTATTATTATTATTATTATTATTATTATTATTATTATTATTATTATTATTATTATTATTGTCATCATTACCAGTATTATCATCACTATCATTACCATTATTACTATTATAGTTATTATTATTATTATTATTATTATTATTATTATTATTATTATTATTATTATTATTATTATTATTGTTATTATTATTCCCATTTTTATTATCGATACTTTTACCACTTTGTTGCTTTTATTAACATTATTATTCAAATTTTTAAGAGTTGCCTGTAATAGTATTATTGTAGCGTTTTGTTCGGTCGTCCCCTATCGATTTTTAAAATGTCGTCCCGACATATTTATTCTAATGATTTAACTTTTGGTATTTTGTCATTCTCGCAATTTCTTTCCAGGTTTATGTTATCCTTATTTCGATCCTATCGGCATAGTTTTTACTCGACTATTGGCTGCGGGTTCATTGCTAAAACTCTCTGAAATTTTTAAGTTTCACTTGATTTTTGACTTTCCAATTGACATTAGTTTCATCCCGACTGAGCCCCCAAAAATCATGTTGGCGAATGGGGTTGGTTTTTTTATTTATTTATTTTTTTTTATTTTTCTAGGGTTTTTTGTGCATCTAACCCCTAAACGCCAGCAAGATTATTATTCTGTCCCATCTATGTACCCATGGTGATTGCCATGTTGGTACTGTACATAGAGGTTGAAAATTCATGAGCAGGTGAGCTCCATTTCTAGAACTACTCCCCATGATATTTTCGCTTTCGGGTTCTTGACTGCCGATGGAAGGTCTTACGTCTTTCTTTTTCTATATTCTGGTCCTTGCTCGTCTATTTCTACAATTTCCATACTTATTTGTCATCTTTACGCGTTATTTATAAATGTATCCTTCAAAAATTTGGGCAGCGTTCCTCCCTTATTTTTGGATAAATTACATATTTCATTTGTTTAATCACGGAATCGACTACATTTTTCCTAATTTACATTTATCTTTCCTTGTATTAAAATTTTGATCAACAATTCCTTAATTCCCGGTACGTTTCCCATGATTTTAAGTAATTAAAACCCTCTGCGATCACTTCAATAAACGTTCCTCTCTTCTGTCAGAATAGATCATTCAACTTTTGGAAAACTACTTTCAAATTTACATTCCTAGCCTATCCTATCCTTTCCTATTTGATTTTCTGATTTATTTTCTGACAAAGTTTTAAATTTTCCCTACAAAACTTTATTCCCCTTAACTAAAGTCGCACTTCCCGAATTTTATTCCGACTCGCTCCGGCCACATTTTCAGCAGCCGCCTCGAGTATACAACGGCGCCCTGCGTAGCGGTTCCGTGCACAAAGCCGGAACCGACTGCGAACTGCCGAGGGGTTCACGAGGCACGACCCACGAGCTCAACTAAGGGTTTTCACCCACTAGTCGGCACACGGTCCGTCCCATGAACCATCTATTGAAATACGTATTATAAATAAGATTTTAGGGGGATTTGTCAGTGGCACCAAAAGATTCCACGACCATCCAGAATAAAATCAAAGTAACAAGACTTCGAAATATATATTTACACAAAAATAACAGTACTTACAATCCACAATCATGCAACCAGATTTGAAAATTTGGCATAAATTGGCATACAAAATTTGGTCTAAGAATGATTCACTGCTAGTCTAAAAATGTCTAAAAATTTTCTAGTAGTCACCTGACTGAAAAAATGTCTAAGACAGTCTAAATTTTTGTCTGAAATTATGAAAATGACTGCCGTATATATAGTATTTTTGTGACTGTGTGCGACCAATGGGCGATTTTTCGCGATTTTTCGGGTTTTTTAATTATTTTATTTATTTCAAAATATTTTTGTAATTTTTTATATATTTTTCCTTTTTTTTGATATATTAATATTACAATGTTGAATTTTATTATTATTATTATTTTATTACAATATTATTTTTTTAACCCCAATATTTTGTTTTCTGGTCGCCTCTTCTGCCTGTGTTTTTTCTAAACCTTATTTTGCAAGGTTTTGGCAGTTTATTTTATTTTTCGTATGTTTCTTTTTGCATCTGTAGGCATTTTTCCGAATTTTAATTAATTATTTGTTTTATTTAATTTTTGTTATATTTTTAATTTGTTTTAATTAATGTTTTATTTTATTTTTGGTCTCTTCTTGCGGTGAGTGCTTATGTTACAGCAGCCATATTGACAATTTCCAAACTACATTAATCATTTTGTTCTAACTTATACAATTTTCACCTTTTTGTTTAAATTGGTTTTGTAATTTTTGTTTTAATTTTGGCTCTAAGCCCAACACATGTGTGATCAAGTTGATGCATTCAAATGTAAGCTAGTTATTTGAGATAAGCAGTTGGAAAATGAAATTTTAATGAATTTCAGCATGCAGTATGAATAAATCAAGTTTAGGCAAAATTGCATTATGAGAAAAATAAGCGGAAAAAATGTAAAGCTTAAGAACTAAATTTGAAACAAGATTTGCTGATTTTAAATCGTTTGAAGTTAGGTTTTCCTTGTTTTCTTCAAATTTCTCAATGAATATAGAATCCACGCCTAACCATATGCAAATATCCAGTGCGATTCTAACTTGAAGGCAAAATTCATTAAAGTTGGAGGGTCCGAATTTTAGAAATTTTTGCCAGCCAGATTTGAAAACACTCGAAGATTCACAAATGAAATTATGCCCATCTTTGGAAGTACTTATTTACTCTTATGAAAAGAAAAAATGTCTTCAATCAGATCGAGAATTACTGACAGTCATCTCGGGTCAGTTTTAAAAGTAATCTCTGCAAACAAGATTGCTCCTGAAGTATAAAAGAGGGTTTCAGAGAAAAGATGCCAAACATCTGGGAAAAAATATTAATTTTACCTTTTTTAATACTTTTCAAAGTAAACCTAGTTTACTATAAACATTTAGGTTTTTTAATTTTTTGTGGCCACATAAAGTTTTAAATTCTTTATTTGGCCCGTGCTAGGATTTGACTTTGACATGCTTGGCTTAAATGCTTAATTTTTATCACGAGAAAGTTATTTGAATTGGTAAATTATTAAAATTTTTATTATTATCAGAATTAATTTTATATTATATTTTATTACCCTAATTTAGTTCCTAATTTAAGAGTTTTAGGTTTTAAACTGGACATGAAGAAATCGCCTCGTGGTTACATCATCTTTAACAATTTAAATCAGGGTTGTCCAACCCAAATAATGACCTAGCGGGCTACTTAGGAAAAGCATCATAACTCCGCAGGCCACATTTAAAAAATCGTCATATTAGATTTAAATACACTAATTACATTTTATATTCAATAAATGTCGTAATTTAGATTTAATGATTTTCCTATTTAGTAGTTTAAAGTTCATTTTTCACATTACATAGTTTCTTTATGAGATAAGTAAAATTTTATTACACATCTTGCCAAGTGAAGATTCAAGTTTCCAACAAAAATACTTAGTGACAAATCGTTTGGAAATTAATATTAGACAAAATGTAAGAGGTTTTTATCCGGCAGTTAATGGTAGTCTTGTAAATTATAATTACTTTAACAATCTAAAGCTTCGTAAAAGGAAATTTTTATTATATATAGTTTGGCTAAAGTTGCTGGACTTTAATTAATCGATATAATTTACCAGAAATTCAACATTCTATCAGTGTATGAAATAAAATTTACCAAATTAATTCTTATAAGCATACATCATCATAATTACTTAATGTTTGATGTATAGATTATAGCATGCGTATTTAATATTGTACTAAATATAAATTTTGCACAACTTGCACTTATCTGGATTTAGTTGGATGTTCGGGCACCATATTTGGTAAGTGCTTAGGGCCCGTAACATGTTAATCCGGCCCTGATGTTTAGTGATATTACTAACCTTACGCGTGGATTTTATCATGTATGTCGCAATCTGGATTTTAAAATCGTTGTTTCTCTTCTACCTTTACAAGTATTATGCTGTATTATATAACCAGTTTAGCAACCAATGGACACAAACTAACCTTTGTTATCCATAGATTGCAACAAGAAAGGAATATTTTTGACAATTTATAGATTTGTTTTAAATTACTGTAAATAATATTAAGAAGTTAACACTGTTTGCTTGAAAACTATTAAAATTTACCTAATTATGATTTTATATTATAATAAACAGTTTTTATATTGTTAAGCCAGAACAGAAACGGCCTTGAAAATGGTTTAAATGTATCAGTAATATAGCATGAAAACCCCGCACCAAGATAACTTAAAATACAACATACAACATCAACTAAACACTAAAAAATTTGAGAGAACATAAATAAATACAAAATGCATCAAAAACCACCCAAATTTACATAAAAAATAACATAATAACAAGAAAATTTGTCCGAAAAACGACAATTTATAAAAAAAGTAAAATGTTTATGAAATAGATGAGTTAAAATAAAATATTTTTGGTTGAAAAATTCAATTAAAAAAATTTAAGATATAAATTGCCAATTTAAATATGAAAATAATAAAAATTTAATTTAGATAACACAAATAATTTCAAGGTCAAAGTTTGTTTTATCACAATAAAAATAACACGCAAGGTTATCTGTGTTTTGACAAATTTTCAGTCTTATTTTGCAGTCTTATTTTTTCAGTCTTATTTTTCTGAATTTTAGGTGGTGAGCGTTACAACTGTGAGCCGTGCATTCAGGCAATTGACACTGGTAAATGTTTTGTCTGGACACGCCAACTCTCAGTTGGTGTGCATTGACTTATAATTTAAAAATGAAGGTGTACCCGCTATATGAATGACTTCAGTATGAATTTATTGATCGATAATGATTAAATGACTTGTGATGATGCGAGTGGACAATGTTTATGCTAATTTATGAACTTCCGGCTAGTATGTGAGATGTGGCATGCCGAATAAACAATTTTTATGCATCGAAGCTTTTATTCAATTTAGAAGGTAATATTTAATTATTTATTTTCCGGCCCACAGCCCAAATATATCACAAGGTAGGAAATTCAACACACTATTCGAACTGTGTAAGTGCGGGTTCTCCGCCTATAGTTGTGCCCGTGAGGGTCTAGTCGTGCGTAACGACGGACTCGGACGTCAAGTCATTGAACTAAATAGCGAAGGAGGGTAGCTCGAGAGTGGGTTTTTTGGCTCAACTTTCTTACACTCAATTTCGATAAAATTGACATAAACTTTCAAATAACATTCGGCTTAAAATCACTAACACCGAGTAGTCCAGTGGGCACTCATTAAATACAATGTGAACACAATCAGATCACAAAGAAGGGAAAGTGTAGCGTGAAAAATTGCGAAATCGTGGCAAGTTAAAATGAATAGCCATCGGAAAAAGATTAATCTGAACGACCAAAATCATGAAAAACCAAAATCTTTAAATAATATGTAAGAACTAAATAAATTATTTTGAGTTGAGATGGAAAATATGGGCGGAACGCTGCGCAAATTTTCCGAAATAAGTAAAATACTTTATCGAAAATTGTAAAGTAAAAGAGGAGCGCGTCTCAATTTTTTGTATAATATTCTGATAAAACTGAGAAATAAGGGCGGATCCCTACAAAAAATAATAATGATAATAGTAAGAAGATTGGTAATTATAATAATGTCAGGGATAGGCTCTTAGCCTTAAAATCATGAGTGTTAATTGTCAGATTGACGTCACTAAACGGTGACGTAGAAAATAATAAAATGACGTTTTAGTGACGTCACAAAGTTAAATTACTAAAAATATTTTTTAGAAATAAATTTAAAAAATACGTCATCAAGAAATTACTAAATTAGAGTTCTTGATGACGTCAATCTATAAATAGCAATTATATAAATATTTAAATCATTAATTTAAATAATATAAATAGTGAAACATTTAAGTAGTGAGGGCTGATCCACAAATAGCTAAAACTATTAGCAGAAGTTAAATATTAAAAAAGAAAACAGTAGTGGTTGTAACAGCCGATATAGAAAGTAAAATTGGAACTGAAAAAGATTATTCTCAAGAAGAAATTGTGGAAAATTAATCCCAAGGAAAAAACCAGATTATTATTATTATTATTATTTAACAGAATTAAAAGGATTATATTCAAAGAAGACCATCTGCCAGCAGAGTGTGAATCATAAGAAAACAGATATTTATATATATATAAAATTCAAATTATTAAATCAGAGAGAAGGAGCGAGAAAAACAGAAATAGAGAAGCAGTTGGATTCGAATCATCCAGGCATTTCGAGAGAAACAGTTTTAATATTTTGAAGAGTTTTTTGGATACAATTTATCCCGAAATTTTGTGAGAAACATTTTTAATATTCCGAAGAGTTTGTTGGTTACGAATTATCCAGGTTATTGAAACCAAACCAGAAATATTGACGAAGTGGATCCAAGCTATCGGGAGGACCAGTCAAATCATTTTGTACGTTTTGTTTATTAAATAAATTAAAAGTTTTTAAAGCGGATTCCTTAATCCCGCTTCTAACTAAATTAATTAAAATAAATTACCTAAAAGAATCTCTAACCCCCGAATTTGAGTGCGTAGTGCTTGCACGATTTGCCATTCCTCTCGCCAACCGCGTTGAGCTGCACTCATCTTTTGTTATAGTTTCTTCACACGTCCGGATTCTATCCAAGTTGACTTGATCATTTGGCATTCTTTACTGATTTGCAGTATCTGCTGTTGGAGATCTGTATTTGTTTTTTGTTGTCTGGTGATTTCTTGGTGGATAACCTGGGTGGCATTCATATCTAAAGGGAAAAAGAATGAAATAATATCAATTTTAGTGAGAAGAAATACTGGTATCATTTTTCTACAGTCATTGTACATTTATTTAGTGAAATTACTGTTTTAATTCTATAGTAAATGTATGTGGCGATATTAGTTTTTGTCAGACACTCCTCATCGTTGGGGTCCGTATCACCATAACTTACAATGGTTGATTTAATTAAATTGAGAGTTATTTAACATGTTTTATTAGAGGAGTTTATTGGGTTCACAACCATTCTGTTTATTATTATGCCTAGTCGGTTGTAGAGATGTTAGTTTTAACGTTTTTATGTCCAGACGTTCCATAACTTAGGGCATTAGATCCTTCACATCGCTAGTAGAATGTCTGCATTCGTACATGTGATTTCGTTGTTCGCCACATTTGCAAGTTTTTTTTAATTTAGTGAACATTTTTTATATTGTTTAAAACACCTTAAAAATTCTTACTCACTTTGACAGGAATCATGGCATCTACATGTCAATTATTGGAAATACGGAAAGCATCTGCCTTAATTGTCGGTCCTGTGTCACTTGATTGTTCCTTTGACTTCATGGTTGAAACGGTCATCTTGGTGTTCTGTGTTTTCATAGTTAATAAATATTGACCAGTGACTTCATGTTATTTATAGTGCCCGAATGACTCAACCTACCCTGATGATTTATTTATTGTTGTGTGGATGAATATAACCCGATGTAATCTTTATTTTATTTTTATTGAGTTGACCCGATAATTTTTATTTGAGTATTCCTACATAAATTTTATCTGACAGTGGGTCTTTTGCGGCTAACAGCTATTTGTTGGTTGATCGCTCCGTCTGATTTTTCAGTTGAAGTTTGATTTTGTGTTGTCATTATCAAATTTGTTGGATATAATATTACAAATTTTTAACTTCCGAGAAAAATCTCTGGAACTGCTTGATGGCCTTCGCCTCACGACATTATACATTGGGTACCTCGAACTGGGTTGACTATATACGTGATTGGGTAAGCTTTATTTTTATCTTCTTTGAGTTTAGTCGTTAGATTTATTGTTCCAGGGCCTATTTCAGAATGATATAAATTAGTTTTTCAAGCGCTTGAATTCCTGGTTATATTGAAGATTTATCAGTGTTCTAGTGTTCAGCGCTCCAAGATATATTTGAGTGTACGGGTAAAGTCCTATTGAGAAAATTATCCTAATAGTTGCTGTTGAGAATATCAATAACGATGCTATTTTTCTCTAAAGAATATAGATGGTGTTTAATGTGGTTTTCTGATCTCTTAATTTTACTGGGGTTATTATATTTGCGGTTTGTTAATTTTGTAGGCCCATTACAGGTAATTTCGGTTTTGTATGATTCTTAGTGAGCGCTAGTCTTATAAAGTTGTTTTAGGATAATGGAAATTTTCATATTATAACGGGATCCTAGTAAACTTTAATTTATTCTCACTAACTTAAACTCGAAATGATATAGTCTATTTTGTATTCGCCGCTTTGCAGAGTAAAGTCCAGATGTTGTAATGGTTTGTTTTCAATTCTAGTCAATAACTATCTCAAACATTCGATTATTTCTTAATTTTTGGTGATTTAATTCTCTAATTATTAACTATCTGTTTGTATTCAACACCAGTCTCCTTGGTTAAGAGTGCCCACTGAGCTACTCGGTGTTTGTGATTTTAAGTCGATGTGTAATATATGATTTTAGGTCTAATTTTCGGACGAGGAAAGTGGAGCACTTAAAAGACTACCCCCCGATTTAACCAAAGCCCCTATAGGAAAATATTGACGTTCAGAATCCGTCGTTTCTCACGACATGGACCATCACGGGCACAGGTTATAGGCGGAGGAACCGCTCTTACACAATCTGATAGTGTATATGATTTTAATTACTTGTGGTATGTGCTGGCTGTGGGCCGGAAAATTTCGACAAAATTAAAATAAACATGATTCGTTGAAGCATATATAATTCGGAATAAACATTACATTTCATTCATACACATCATACTTGCAGAGGACACGCCCAAGCAGTACTTACTTGTAGTTTGCTTGAGTACGTATCGTGTAAGTTGATTCAAAAATTGCTTTTCGTAAATGTTTTGCAAGGAAAAAGTGCTTTTCAGCGTTTTACAAAACGAAAGAGGTTTTTTAGTTTTTAAGTGTTTAAATGTTGTGAAAATGAATCGGTATTTATACATATTTTGTGACTCTAACCTTGCGTATTCTTTTTGATGCATTAAAACAAAATTTGTCTTTGATTTTACTGGTAATATCTAATTTTAATTTTGTTATTTTCTTGCACTAAATAGATAATTTATTTTATTTATATTATAATTGAATATTTCCATTTATAAATATTTTATTTGTAACCAGCTTTTTCCATTAAAATGCTGATTTTATAAATTGATTTATTTTAGGTCAAATTTCCTTGTTATCTTGTTATTTTCGTGTTAATTTCGTGCGGTTTTTGGTGCATTTGTGTATAATTTTATTTACTTTTGTGTTTTTCGATTTTATTTTTAATTATGTTTCTCTCATCTTTTAGGGCTGTTAACTTGCTGTTAATAGCTCAGATTTTAAATTTGCATTGCTGTATTTGCGTGTTGTTTCCGATCCATTTAAACAAATCCTTGTATTAGCCCAACTTATGTGTTGGGCAAAAACTAATTTAAGCCCATATTTGTTTAACCAGCACAATAATGCCTGTGCATTTTTGAACGGGAAACCTAAATTTAAAAGGAAAAAATGTAAAATTGAAAGAAAAATAAAATAATTTAAAATTAAATTAAATTTTGACACAAAAAAATGTAAAAGTTTAATGATAAATCAAAAAGAATTAAAAAATTATATTTTAAAAATAATCTCGAAAATTCCTTGTTTTACCGTATCAAAACACACCCACGGAAAATCAGAGTATTGGTGGGTTACAGGGTTTCAAATCTTGCTTATCCTTCTAGTTGCCCTCGTAACGCCATACAAAATGATTCTGATCCACTTGGCACCCGTTGCTAAGCAACGTTGGTAATGTGTTCAAGTGGTGGATTGCCCGCAAAAATTGAGTACCATGTGCTAGTACTATAGTTGCTCGGACAACCCTCGGGTTCACGAGCTGTCGATAGAAGACCTGTGCTCGCTTTTGATTCTTAGGTCCCATTATTCTCCTATCTCTTTCAAATGTTAACCTATACTCTCATATCATCTATCTTTATGTCCATTTGCTTAGTCCTTCTTATCATTGTCCATGATGATGATTATTCTTTGGCCTGTACACCCTTTGTTATGTTAAATACACCCACATTATATCTTTCACCTTTATCCCTATTATAACTACAATGTTTCCTATCATTGTTACTACTATATATATTACCTTTATTATTATTTCTATTACTATAACTACTATTATATTTATTGTTATTACTACTATGATTATTACTACTATTATTATTATTATCATAATTATTATCAATCATTACTACAAATACCATGATTATTATTATTATTACCATTATTATTATTATTATCATAATTATTATTATTATTATAATTAAAATTACTCTTATCATTATCGTTATATTTATTAAGATTTTGTAGGGATCCTTCCTTATTCCTCAGCGTTAAATTTTTTTATTGATATACAACATTAGCCGTAGTCCATCCACATTTTTCGGTTTTTGATAAAGTATTTTTGTAAATTAGAAAATTTTAGCAGCATTCCGCCCTTATTTTACGGTTCATCCCTATTCTACAGTTTTCGACAAAGTATTTTCATTGACTCGGAAAATTTGAGCAGCGTTCCGCCCTTATTTTACGCATTCCATTTTTACGTTATTATTTTTGTTAAGTATTTGAATTAGTTCGGAAAATTTGAGCAGCGTCCCGCCCATATTTTCCGCCTCAACTCAAATTAATTTATTTAATTCTTATTTAAAAACATTATTTTTCATGATTTTGGTCGTTCGGATTAATCTTTTTCCGATGGCTATTCATTTTAACTGTTGCAACGATTTCGCAATTTTCCCCACTACCCATTCCCTCTCTTTGTCCTTAAGATCTATTTATGTTCATTTCATAGTTAATGAGTGCCCACTGGACTACTCGGTGTTAGAGATTTTGAGCCGATTGTTGTTAAAAATTTATGTCAATTTTACAGGAAACGGATGGTGAAGGAGCAGCCAATAAACTACTCATTTACCCTCCAATTTCCCCTATGTACGGATAATATTGACGTTCCAACTCCTGCGTTCCGCACGCTGAGCCTTCACGGGTACATATCATTGGCGATTTTCCACGCTCTTACACAAATCTGTACTATGTAGATTTTGCTTTCTTGCGTTATGTGTTGGCTGTGGGCCGGAAAAGGAATAACAAATAATAATTTACCATAGCATTTGGAATAAAAGTTTCGATGCACTAAGGCTGTAGATTTAAAATATTTATTCAGCATATTACATCGGCTACATACATTTGAAATTCATTGTATCCATTCCATAAAATTTACTTCGAAAATCCCATAAATTTAATTCGATAAATCATCTATAAATTCAATTAGAAAACCAAAATTATCCATAAATTTAATCTGAAAAATCATCCATAAATTCAATTGAGAAATTACCCATAAATTTGATTCAAAAAATCATCCATAAATTCAATTGGAAAAACAAAATTATCCATAAATTTAATCCATAAATTTGATTCAAAAAATCATCCATAAATTCAATTGAAAAAACAAAATTATCCATAAATTCAATTTGAAAAACAAAATCATCCATCAACTCGATCTGAAAAGTCATACATAAATTCAATTGAAAAATTACCCATCAATTCTTTTCAAAAAAATCAACTAATAATATTGCACCAGTTGAGAGTGATCGTGTTCAGGCAAAACACTTACCCGTGTTAATTGCCTGAATGCACGGCTCTCAACCAGTTATACAACCAGTTATACAATTCTATAATGAAATTTTTTCTCCGAAAAATAAGACTGAAAATTTGTGAAAACACATCGGTATTTATACCTATTTTTCTCGCGTGTGAAATTTGATGCAGTAAAACAAAATTCGACCTTGTTATTTTCTAGTAAATTCTATTCTTTAATTTTATTATTTTTTGATTTATTTTTATAATTTTTTATTTAAGATTTTTATTGAATTATTACTAATTCAAATTTTCGATTTAAATTTCATTTTAATGAACTTTTGTTAATTTTTTCAATTTCGTCGAATTTGTTGTGTTTTCTTGTTATATTTGTGTAGGTATCGTGCGAATCTTGGTGCATTTTGTTATTATTTTATTTTTATTTTTATGTTTTTGATTTTATTTTTATTTATATTCTCTCAGATTTTAAAGTGTTTAATTGATGTTGTATATTGTATTTTAAGTTATCTTGGTGCTGGGTTTTCGTGCTGTATTACTGATGCATTTAAACAATTCTCAAGGCTATTTGTGTGCTGGCCCAACAGTATATAAGACAGTGCTGGATAGACAAATTTTAGTACATTTTTATTTTATTTTATTACGTACTCTTACATATTACCTTTCAAACTCTATTAACTCATATTTTATTGTTAATTTTGTGAAATCTACGAATTATCAAACGAAAGTAAAATTTGTTATTTTATTATTTTATTTTTATGTTATTATTATTGTAAATTCTATATTGTTATACGATTAAAATTTATAGCACTTTTACTTAAATTTTCCTTTTATCATATTTTGACAGGATTTTATCATGAATTAATTAAAGTTTCATTTTAGTTCGAACCTCTATCACGAGGAATAAATTTTGAAAATTTTAATTATTTTAGTATCATATTCTAGCACACAAGTCAATAAAATGAATTCTTGGTACCCCGGATCAAATCGGTGGTTAGCGGGGAACCCGTGGTTAAGGCGTCACTGGAACCGCTCAGTATTCTCCCTTTCTAAATCCTATCGCCAACCCTCGAAAGAAACTGCACAAATTATGGTTGATGAGATACACAAGTCATCTTAATTTTTGAAAAATCACGAACTGTTTCTTTAAAATCGATTGAAAACGACAATACTTAGTAGAAAAAATTGTCTCAAAGTAAGATTTAGACTTATAAGTTCGCCAATTATTGCATTTGAATAACTATATTATTATTATTATTATTTTAATACCATTGTAGTGATTTTTATTAAATTTAGTCTCATTGTCATAATTTTACATTGATGTTGAGTTTATTATTATTATTAAGTTCGAAATTATAAAACTGCGGTGTGAATATAAATCTTATTTTCTTTTATTTTATATAATTTCATCTTATTTTACTTTTCATTCTGATTTTATAATAATTATTATGTTCGAAATTATAAAATTACTTGTGTAAATATTAATTTTATTTTATTTTTGGGAATGTTATTACTATAACTACTTTTACCACTACCGAATATTTTATTTGTTATTAAAAAAATTTAACTCCGTCCTTATTCCTATGATTATAATTCAACAATTACCCTAGTTGTATTTTAAACTAAATATAAAATAACTGTACGAAAGTTCCTACAGTCAGGTTTTCACTATTTCAAGAAAAATAAATACAATTATAAAATTAAGACTAGTTTTTTTTAACATTAAAAAGAATTAACGAAAAGGCAATTTATAAATTTATTTACATCAAAAAATAAAATATAACAATAAGTAAAATCACCGAGTTGATAAATTCGAAAAAAGAATATAATGAAAAATTCCATATTGATGAATTGATTCCAGTGAGATGACAGAGAAATCTACAATTTAAATTTAAATTAATCTAAAGTAAATTAATAATGTTACCATATTGTAAATGCCAGTAGTTGATAATGTTGACAGATGGAATTCAATCCTCCAGAAAATCTTAAAATATGATGAAAACTTAAAATTAAAGAAGCAAAAAAAATCCATACTTACTTTTATTATAGAAAATTGAAATCCTATAATATTTTGCCATGGTAATAAGTGGCAAGCGAAAAAGATGAAAATTAGGCTATAATAAAAATGATAATAAAATATATAGTATTTATTTGAATTATCTTTTAGATTTTTGACTTAAAAGGGTTAAGATGAAAACCGGTAATATAAAATAGGAAATTCTTATATATTCTGGTATTAATTATATTATATAAACCAATTTTCTTATTCCTTACTATTGGTGGGTTACAGGGTTTCGAAATTTGCTTATCTTTATGGTTGCCCTAGTAACGCCATACAAAATGATTCTAGCTGCCACTCGGCACCCGTTGCTAGGCAACGTTGGAAATGTGTTCGAGTGGGTGGATTGTCCGCAAAAATTGAGCACTATTACTAATACTGTAATTGCCCGGACAACCCGCGGGTCCAACGAGCTGTCATTAGAAGACCTATGCTCGCTTTATTCCGTCCCTTGTGTGGAGATTCGAAATTCATGCTGACCAGTAAGAGAAGGACACTATTTTTTCCGACGACATAATGAGAGTATTCACAACCTTCCGATGATCATACCATTTTTAATTATATCAAGAATATACTAATTTTGATTTAATCACAATTATAATTTTAAAGAAAAATGTAGTTCATCTGTAGAGTCAATTATTCCAGATTGTCTTTGTCTAATAGCCGTTCGGCTTTGCGGCGGGCACGTTCTTTACGTCCCGGTCGGCGACTGCTGGATGGGACGGGTCTGAGTTTGGTGGGGTAACTGGGATGGGGCGAAGATGAGCGGGTAAGTTACCGCTTGCCCTTCCCTACTTGCTGCCAGGGCGACTTCCAGCCCTCGGATCTGAGTCCGGAGACTTTGGTTTAACTGACGCTCTTCTGCCCAGCCCCTTTGAGCCGCTGTTAGGCGTTGGTAGACGCATTTTTGTCTGGTCGGGTCCACCCAGGTAGATTTCACTTGCTGGACCTCCTTGGTAAGCTGTATGATTTGTCCATAGAGTGTTCGATTGTTCTGCTGTGCTCGGGATAGTTCCTGTTGTAACAACTGAGTTGGATCCATAGCTATTATAAACAAAATTAAGTCTAGAGATTCATATTACGGGTATAAGCACACCGTATTAATATTAATTTAAACAAAATTCATGTACAAAGAAGAAGAATTTTATCTGGCAGAACTATCTAACGACAAGTTATAAATTTTATTTTTTAAGGTTAATATAGCGAGAAATCACAGGTTACTAATATTGATTTAAAACACAGAGGATCGTCACCAATGTTAGGGGAATCGGCTCGCCACCCACTCTTCAGGTGTGAAGCCGGAAATGGCCATCGTCGGCCTTTTAGTACTGCGTGTGTTGCTTGGTGAGGTCTGTTGAGGGTGCCAGTATGAGTTGGCAATCCGACCCGCCAGCAAATCTTCTTCTACATTTGCCAAATGCTGGCGAGCTCGGGCCACCTGCGAATCTAAGTCTCGTTGTTGTGACATTAGGTCTTCCAATTGCCGTCGGGCCTGCTGATGTATTTCTTCCGACGGGCTCCATTGCGTGGACGTAACCGCTCCCAGATTTTCCCGGTCGAGGAATTTCGACGGCGTAAATTCCGGACATCGCTCTTGGCGGTGCTGGGCCCAAGCCCATCTCCAGCGATCTGCGAGGGAGAGTGTGGAATTGAGAGCTGAAATTAAATATTGTCAACGGATATTCACTTACGGGAAAGCCTCAGCAATGCGTTTATCGAGGTTATTGTACTTGGGATTTCGGTTAATAGTATTTGACATGGGTTATGATTTCAGATTGCTGCTGGAAATACCTCCCTTGAAATATCTTTCGGGTATTTAGCGTCATAGGGTTTTATCATTCTGGTCTTGGAAAAGGTATTTCATGATTAAATATATCATAGGTCAAGAAGAGGTTCTATTACATTGTCTCGTCGTAGATCCCTTATGACTCCTATTAATCAGATCTTTTCCTTAAATGTCAATAATCTCCTTGTTTAATTGAATATGGTTATTAGTGAGTATTAAATATATGAACTAGAGGTAATATATTAGAGACCTAATTCTATCGCTGATTCACCATGGACACCTGATAGTTCATCTGGGAGTTAGCTGCTGAAATAAATAGTCTAATCTGAAAGTCATGAACCAGGATTGTAAACATTAGGAATTAAATATTAGCTATCGCTTTCCTCAATGAGGTTCAGAGCCCTCAACTACAGGAACTATTCTTTCTAATCATAATTCGACGCCATATTGTTAACCTTGCTACGGAACCGTCCAGGTTGATAATACGGTGCACTAGACTCTGCCGTCTTATGAATGGTGCATTGTGGTGTAAACAGTGTAATAAAATTAACGCTGGTTGTAAAAATGAAAATTACTTAATAATATTAACAAGAGGTATTACAATTAAATCGTTTAATTATCATTAAAGACGATAAGCATAAAATTCAAAAATTAGTTACCACTATACATGGCGACCAATTCCTTCAGTCCTTCTCCTTCCAAGAATGTTCCTGGCTCTTTAATTACCTCCTCTGAATGTGATTTAATTTCCATCGTTTCAGTCAATTTGCCGGATGCTGAAAATATTGATTATTAAAGATAAACTGATTTTGATTATTTATAACATTGACATTGTTCGCACTTGGAATATACATCCTGTGGAATTTGTCTGTTTCCGTTCATGGTAGATTGAATAGTTAATGATCGATTATTAATTTTCGGCGATTGTCGAAAATTCGACATTCCGCGATCTGGTAAGTTTCATGCTTTATATCTCAGTTTTTAATGTTATTAATTCTCTTTAGAATTTCGTTAAGTATTACCATTTGGTTTGCCAAGGGTGATTTTTAAGTACGGCAGCACAACGGGTCCTGTAAATGGTTGGTATTTTAATTTATGATTTAGTTTCGCACAAATTTAACGTTGTCATAGGGATTCGGAATCTACTCTCTATTGACTATTGGAATGATTGTTTATTACTGCTCGATGATGTTATTCGCTATTTAGCAGATGATGGAGCATTCATTGTTTGAAGGGGAATAAATTTTATGCTTTTTCGAAGACTTTCAGTTGTTTCGTTCCATCCTTACGATATTTACGAAATGGTTCAGGAAGATGTATTTTCTCATACTTTGGTTTGGATTTTAGATTATGATGCAAAAATTATGGGGTGCAATCATCAATTTCTTAAGTAAATTTTTGTTTCGTCTTACTTTGAACTCGTATTTAATTAATTAAAATTCAATTCCAAAAACAATGCGAGCTTTACTTTATAACAACGATTTCGGGTTAATTCAGTTTTAGTCGAGGACTTGGTGTTAATTTAATTTTCTAAGTAACTAATTTATTTTATTTTATCTTTAAGCAACGAATTAATTTATTTTTAATCAACAGATTCATATTATTTTGTCTTTAATCAACAAAGTTATCCAAATTATTTATCTTTAATCAACAAATTAATTTATTTTTAATCAGGGAATTTATTTTAAATTAATTACTTGCTTTTACTCAATGATTACTTTAATGTTATCAAAATGAATTATACTAATTTAATCAATGAAGTTATTTGTCCCTACTCTAATTTTAATCAATAAGTTACGATAATTTAAATCATGAATTACTTATTTTTATTCAATAATTCCTTTAATTTTAAGCAATGAATTACTTTAATTTTTACTTTATTTATAATCAATAGCTACTTTAATTTTAATCCATAATTTAATTTAATTGAATCAATGAATTACTTATTTAATGATTTCTACTAATTTGTCGATTTAATTATACTAATAATTGTTATCTAATTTATTTCAAAATATTAATCCAATTTAGCTACACCAACGATTTCAATTTAATTTATTCCCGTACCCTTTCCCTTTAATAGGCCTTAGGCGCATACTGTGTTTATATTATATTTACTGAGTGCCCACTGGACTACTCGGTGTGATGATTTTGAGCCGTGTGTAATATAATTTTAGGTCGATTTTACAGAAATGAGAAACGAGGAAGCAGCCGAATGACTTCTTCCTTATTTCTCGTTTCTTCTATAGGGATTATATTGACGTTACGACCCCTGCGTTCCGCACGCTAGGTCTTCACGGGTACATATCATTGGCGATTTTCCACGCACTTACACAAATCTGTACTATGTATATTTTACTATCTTGCAATATGTGTTGGCTGTGGGCCGGAAAAATTTCGACAGGTTAATTAATATCATTAAATGCATGAAAAACAATTGTTAATATAATAAATATTTATTAACATATTAAATAACTAACATACAAAATTATTTGTTCAACCAATAAAACCATAAAGCATAAAATTGCATCTCCCCCCACGCCGACATCCAAGCAGAGCTCTACCGAGGTTGCGAGGATGTGACGTGGAGAGAGAGCTCCAAATAAACTAATTCTCACCTAAAAGTAAGTTCTAAATATAGATTTTCAAACAAAATTCTAGCTCAAAAATTGGCTTTGAAAATAGTTTCAAAAATGGTTTTGAAAAATGGTTAAATTTAATGTGAAAATGGATCAGTATTTATACCTATTTTCTGTCCCTAACCTCGCATGTTAAATTTGATGCAGTAAAACAAAATTCGACCTTGTTATTTTCTAATGTATTCTAATCTTTAATTTTATTATTTTTCAATTTATTTTAATAATTTTTCATTTAGAATTTTTATTGAATTATTACTAATTCAAATCTTTTGATTTAAGTTTCATTTTCATGAACTTTTATTAATTTATTGAATTTTGTCGAATTTGTTGTGTTTTCTTGTTATGTTTGTGTTGATATCGTGCGAATCTTGGTGCGTTTTGTTATTATTTTAATTTATTTTTATGTTTATTATTTTATATTTAATTCTCTTTTTTTTTCTCATATTTGATAGGGTTTAATTGATGTTTGAATAGGTTTTATTTTAAATTTGCTTGTTATGTTTGCATGTGTGTTACCGATCCATTTAAACATTTCTCAAGGCCGTTTGTGTTCTGGCCCAACACTATATAAATAATAAAAATCGATTAATATTATTTTAGACACTAATGGAACCATCATATTAGGTATTATAATTGGATCATTAAGATTAAATATGAGAGCAACATGGACATATGCATAATCCTTTTATAATCATTACTATTATTATTATTAGTATTGTTCCTATAATTACTATTCTATAATAATAATAATAATAATTATTATTATTATTATTTTTATTATTTTTATTATTATTATTATTATTATTATTATTATTATTATTAATATTACAATTATTATTGTCACTATTGTCATAAATATCACAGGTGTCTTCAGTGATATTGCTAATCATTAATAACATTATTACTCTAATTTTATTAATTATTATGGCGGTTATTATTGTTATTATCATTATCAATGTTGTTGCTATTATTTTATCATCAGAATGATTGGCTTTTTTTGAAAATAAGAGGTAACCCAGGGTCTCCCCAACAGGGTTCCTACTGCATTGGCCAAGTGTCATGTATACAAACACTGTTGTAGAGACCTTTCTAAAAATTATAAAGTGGGAAAATTATAGACCTCCTCATCTCTCCCCTCATCCAGGCGGTATAATAAGATCCCTAAAAAGAATGTCTTAATAGAATTTCAAAAATTAACTTAGGAAATATATCTTGATTAAATTAAATTGTAATCAGGTGATAATAGACATATGCATTACTTGTTCATTATTTATTTGAATGGAACAGAACACTCAAATGATTGAGCGATTCCGAAAAGATATCGCCCAATACCATCAAGAAGATATGGTCCAAAATCAAAGAGCCAAAGCTCTAGTTCGCCGATGCCGGCGCATTGAACAAACGTGGCTCAGGCGAGAAGCAGTGACTAAATTGAGGGCCGAGATAGAAGCCCTAAAAACGAAATTGTCACAAAAAGAAGCGGCTTTAACACAAGCCGAGCGGAAAATACAAACACAGGACAAAGAAATCCTCGAGTTAAAACTGAAAGACGAGTTCCGAGCTGGACTCGTACAACGCTGAAGTTAACTATCGGCCGAGCAAGAGGCGATAGTTATCCGAAATGTAGTAGGGACGGACATTGGAGTGAAAATACTCACTCCAGGAACCTCGCGTCTATCAGAAGAAATGCCGAAGAGAAACAGGCAACGAAATCGGCCTGGCAAGAAGGAGCTCGAAAGACAGTACAAGCTCAACAAGGCTCGTATGATGGGTCACATTCTCAAATCAAATGGGATTTGAGTGACCACGATAAGGACATAACATTTGTGATATTTGTTTTATGGTTGTTAAATTCAAACTATTAATATTAGTTCTTGTGTTTAATTTTGGTTTTATGGTTGAAAATTTAAAACAGTTAAACAATTGAGATGGGAACCGTTAAAATAAGAGCATGACGTCTTCTATGGCAGCTCATGAACCCAACCAAATATTAGGGCATTGGCAGTCTTTGAAAAGAGGCTCACCCTTTGCTAATATTCAACCAACTACCATACAGTACCAACGTCAATTTTTGACGGGTGGCTAGCAGTTAAATTCTTATGCAGGCGCTGGGTGAGGATTGGTTAACCTTTAGGCTTCTATAAAATCTTTTATTACCCATCAGTGCCAAGCATGTGTATGAAAGAAAGATAAAAGAAAAAATTAGTAAATTACTAAATGTTAAATTTCATATTAAGCATTATCACAAAGTTTACCTATTTTGTTATAATATTAAATCAATTCATTGTTAAAATCTTTGTTCCTTATGTTGGGCAAAAACTGATCTAAGCCTTCAATTTTGTTTGCTTAGCTCGAAAATGCCTATATACTTTTGAGTGGTAAAACTAAAATATTAAACCGGGAAAGAAAAATGTAAAGTTTAAAAGAAAAATAAATAATTAAAAATTTAAATCAAGTTTGATACATAAAACTTGAAAAATTAATGATAAAATCGAAAAATTAGAAAAAATAATTTAAAAAATTAAAATTCCTTGTTTTACCGCATCAAAATACACACACTAACAATCGTGTTATATAAGGCAGTGCTGAAAAAACAAAATGCAGTACGTTCTTCAAAAATTAATTTTATCTATTTACTAATACGTACACTATCAGTTCCAATTATTATTCTTTTAAATTTTTAATTTTGGGAAATCTCGGATTTTATTAACAAAAGTAAAAATTTTTTTTTCGTAATATGTTATTGTAATTCTTTTATGATATATGAATTTTATTCTAATGATAGCACTTATATTAACATTTTAGCTGAATAATAATTTTAATTGTCAATTTAGTTTTTTTTGTTTTATTCAATTTTTGGTTATTTATTTTATTTTAAAATAATCTATTATAACGAATTGAAAATGTCCGTGATCGAACTCCGTCTGGACGGAATGAAGTCACACATAAATTAAAAGTTTCAAAATTTGCAAGTTAGAAAAATGAATTTTCATGACCAACTACGAGAGGTGCTAAACCACGAACTGTAGTGTCCAGGAGGTGAAGAAGCTCTGAGGACGGTTGTCAAAACAGCCCAGAGTTTTCCCCCGGAAACCTTATCGCCTGACCGTCGTAAGACCGAGAGTTTCTACGTGGAAAGATTAAAATTTAATAACATAAAAAGAAACATAAAATTACAAGCTAGGAGGAAGAAAGAAAGTAGAACAAAAAGAACAGTGGTAATTACACGAAAAACCTGTTGATTAATTATTGTTATATTGGCAGAAAACCACCTTTAAAACCATTAGGTAAAACTGATTATACAAAAAATATAGGAGAAAATTAGGTAGTAAGGAAAAGGCGAAATCGAACGATAATTAGACTTTATACTAAAGGATAGTATATTTTTACAAAATCATAGTATTTAGATTCGAATTTTGTTATAGAAGTGAGTGTGAGTCGTCATGAACATTTGCACTAGAATTTTAATCCATTTTGATTTTTAAGGCTACGTATAAAAATATAAATACTGAAAATACATTTATCAAAATGCAAACATTTGTGTTTAAATTTTGCAAACCTTAATATTGATTTATAATGTTTTTTGTCATTTAAATTAATTAAATAATGCCTTATAGATAAATCGTTTCATTTATAATAGACGTAATGGAGTCGATAATTAACTTTAGTAATAAATCAAATCAAAATGTTAAAAAATTAAAAAATTTATTTTCGATTAACAAAATTTATTTTTATAAATCAAAGGCAAGCACAAAAATCTATTGAATTACAATTAAATTTATCGAAAATTTTCTCACCAATCTTCCGTGCATAGTATTTCGAATTTCCAAAAAATTTCCATGAGAGATGCCAGAAATCTCAGTAAATAAGCTGAATTACAAAATCAATTACTCGATGCAAAGAAACTCCAATCAATAAGAATACTAGCCCAAGAATTGCAGCGTAATATTTGACATGAGATGCAATATGAATTGATTGTTTAAGGATACGAGCTTGTTTCTTCTTAGGTTACCAAACATAGATCTAAATCCGCAATCGTACCGGCTCATATTATAAAAAAATTCCCATTCAATAAATTTACTAAAGAGAATTAAAATTGAATGACCTTGAAATTGATCAGATAGGAACTTCAGATGTTTTTCTCCCTCTATCATGCACGCTTGTTCATAACCGATAAATTCCCAAATCATTAAGAACCGTGTAGAATGAAGTGCGTTACTGAGTGTTGCTGAATAACCCGCGGATATAATTGCAGATTTCATTGAGCATGATCAAGTTGAATTCGCCTCCTTTTGAGAAAAAAGGGGTACATGTTGTAGAGCCAAGTAAACAGTTTGGGAGGAGGCATAGACAAGTGAGGTTGTGTGTTCGAGAATATCGTAACGACCAATGAGAGTTGTCGATGGGAAGAGCTAGGTGTTTGCATGAGCCCGTCTCGGTGGTCTCGAGACTGTTAGTTATTAATTAATTGGTAAAAAGGAAAGGGAAAACTTAAATATTAATATTAATAATTTCAATAGCTAATTTTTAAAGGTAGCATTAATAGCAATAATAGCCCAAATAATATTTATTTGAACAGAGATAATAAATGAAGACTTTAGCAAAAATTTAATTATGAAAGTGTCATTATCAATGATTATGAAGAAAATGATATTAATAGCATTATTAATAATAATAATCATAAAATAATGATTCTAATATCAATAGTAGTAAGGATGATATGATGACATTATAATGATAACTAATCCTCACGATAACCATAATTACAACTTCATTGATAACCAAAATAATAATAATCAAACTCCGAGAACATATAATAAAATGTTAATGAAATATTGGAAATCGAAATCGGAACAGGCGTTGTTTAGTAAGTTTTCCGAACTGCATTGTGACCTTTTCTCTTAAAGAAATTCAAACCTTTTTTCTTTTTTTAAAAAAAATTTTTATGATTGGAAAATAATAATAATAATAATAATGAGATTTATAATTCCAGTTAGCAGGAAGGCTTAGAGAGTACTAAATCTCATTGACAAGTTTAAACAAGTACCACGTCATTTATTATTTCAGGTCGATTGAAATCAATTTCTATTTATTTAAATTCTATTGCTTATCTCGTTTTACAACCAAACATAGTCAGACGGAATTCCTCTGCCTATACATACACGCTGTACTTTTATGGAATGATCAAGTAAGTTTTCCCTTTCCTTTTTACCAATTAATTAATAACTAACAGTCTCGAGACCACCGAGACGGGCTCATGCAAACACCTAGCTCTTCCCATCGACAACTCTCATTGGTCGTTACGATATTCTCGAACACACAACCTGGTATTTGTTTAAACTTGTCAATGAGATTTAGTACTCTCTAAGCCTTCCTGCTAACTGGAATTATAAATCTCATTATTATTATTATTATTATTTTCCAATCATAAAAATTTTTTTTAAAAAAAGAAAAAAGGTTTGAATTTCTTTAAGAGAAAAGGTCACAATGCAGTTCGGAAAACTTACTAAACAACGCCTGTTCCGATTTCGATTTCCAATATTTCATTAACATTTTATTATATGTTCTCGGAGTTTGATTATTATTATTTTGGTTATCAATGAAGTTGTAATTATGGTTATCGTGAGGATTAGTTATCATTATAATGTCATCATATCATCCTTACTACTATTGATATTAGAATCATTATTTTATGATTATTATTATTAATAATGCTATTAATATCATTTTCTTCATAATCATTGATAATGACACTTTCATAATTAAATTTTTGCTAAAGTCTTCATTTATTATCTCTGTTCAAATAAATATTATTTGGGCTATTATTGCTATTAATGCTACCTTTAAAAATTAGCTATTGAAATTATTAATATTAATATATTTTGTCCAACCTTTTTCAAAGTGATTATTATTATTATTATTATTATTATTATTATTATTATTATTATTATTATTATTATTATTATTATTATTATTAGTAGTAGTAGTAGTAGTAGTGGTACGGTTATTGTTTTACCCACACCTAGGTTATCTTGATAATTACTACAATTGCCACTGTGATTTCTATTCATATTATAGTTTTACGACGATCTTAATATTGTTGATTATGACTATGAGTTATGGACATGGGTTCTGATCCACTAATATTATCCCTGCACGTTACAAATCTAATAGACCCAGCTTAATTTGCCATCATTATCACATACTATCCCACGAACTCGTTATGACCCCAAACATTTGACGCGAGAAAACAACCCCAATGAACAGGTTTACACCCGTGTAAATTGACTGACAACTACAAACGAAAGTATTTAAGACTAACAGGGAGAGCTAGACGACACAGTAACACGTTTGACCCCGAGGTACTTAACTATACTAACGTATAATCATCGATTAAAATGTTATCGTTTTGAGTGAATTCTCCACGTAATTATGCAACTAGTAATTAAAATTATATCCTTTTATCTAGTGCAAGACCACAAATCGCCAAATATCATGAGGAGGCGATGAACCAGTCCCATCACGCGGAGTCCCTCGTGCGGCACTGCAGACGCATGGAGGAAACATGGATCCGGCCAGGCGAGGTAAAAAAGCTCCATCAGCAGATCGCACAATTAAAACAACTTTATGAAGAGGAGCTTACCCTGTCCAGGTGCTGAAGGTGAAGATTCGCCAACAGGCCTGCACAATAGCGACCTTAGAAAAGAAACTGTAGGTCCATACTGATCTCGCCCCAAAACCCACATACACCGATACCGAATTGTTCCCAGCCAATGATACCTTCGTGATCAAGGCAAGGGCCTCCACCTCCACACCTCATTCAGAGTCGATCAATACCACGGCCACGACTGTTCGAAAACGTCCACCCCCACCAAAACCGCGGCCGGGTAAACATGAGAGGGCTAGGAATCGCAAGTTGAAGGAAGTTCGTCTGTTAGGACAGTTTGCACACATTTTTGATTTTAATTAACATTGTAATAAGTAGGTAGAAGTGAGCTCACTATGACTTATCGTTTCTTTTCATGAGCTCACGATGACTCATAAAAATTTTCAGTCCAAACAAAGACATATAACAGCCTTAACAAAGAACTTTTCAAAATTTTTCTAAGTCCATTTAACAATGAACTTTTTTCAAAATTTTTCTAAGTCACTGTTCTATAGAAAAATTTATAATTTTATTTCAAATATTATTATTTTTACTATTATTTCAATTATTATTTCAATTATTATTATTATTATTATTATTACTTTCATACTATCGTTAATAAAAATCAATAACAACAAATAACTGGTTAATACATTTATTAATATATTAAAAACCAAGAGCAAGTCTTGCACGTTCTAATCTCCATATTGGAGAATATATATTGTTTTGATCCACTTTAAGTACTTGAATCTTTATGGTCACATACTAGTTTTTATTCTCCTTGAACATGATTTCTTGAAAAGCATCATAAAATCTAGCTTAGAGGAGTTTTGCATAACTTAACCGGATTTGTCAATTTGATTTCCATTGGATCAGAAAGAAAATACATTTTGAAATTATGAAAAAGCTGCTCGGGTTGTAAATTTATTGGTTTGTCCAAAATCTTAGTTTCGCTTATTTTCTTAGTCATTTTGAAATCATGAATAAACTCAATGAACATTCTGTATTTATAACAAAGGGTGACCAATTAGAATCGCGCGCCTGTTTAAATTTCCCATGTTCTGCATTTATGATTTTAAAAACCTTACTGTTTCATATTAAACAAAGTTCTTTTTAAAAAACTATTATTTAAAAGGTGATAAAAAAACAAGACATAAATATTAAAATATATATTAATTATCTACAATACGGCTGAAGTGATACTTTCTTAGTTAAGCATGAAGTACCCAATTTAGATGGATGCGAAGACGATCCAGGCAGGCATCGCACTCGTATGCGCAAACACCAGGATGATTGACTATTGGTAAATCTTGATCAATTGTATTTAGATGTTTTTCCAATATCATCTCCAGATCGAGTCCTGTAGCCAGCTTAATTCTGAATGGAAGAATCTCCAGCACGCAACATATCAGTTCCGAACAGATTTTCGGATAAAGTTCTTCCATCTTTGCGATCAGAATTGACATTAACTTTTCAAAAAAGCATATTAAAATTGAAGAAATAAAATATTAATTTACCATTTTTACTAATAACGCTCATGTTGATGTAAATAAAGGAAATCAAAATAAATGAAATAATTATATTTACAATTTTCAACCAATCGATTGATATCCTTTACTAAATTAGCTACGAATGAGATGTGATCAAAATTTCTAATCCCTAACACAACAAATTTTCCGCTACTGAAAACATTGACGCACAGTGGGTTATATTGTAAAAGTCTCAAAGCAGGAAATAATTCGGGTTCGAACATGCAATCGGTTAATTTACTCAATTTGTATAGATTAATACATTTCCTCATATCTATAGTTATAGTAATTGATTGTATTTGAATATCTGTGATTTTATATTGCAACTCATTCACTATTAATGGAGTTTTACAACCCATAATTCTACATTTTCCCGATTTGAAAAATATAATAGTATGTTTTCCATTTTTGACAACAATTTGTTGAGGCTTTCCATTCGGAAAACTGATTTTGCTCACATCAGTCTTTTCCATATAATTTATATTTGATAACATGTTTAATAAAATTCAAATCAGATCAGTATATATATATATATATATATATATATGTTTTTATTAAGAGTTCATTCAGATAATTAATATAAACAATACCACATAAAATGAAATTTTAAAATGGAATTAAGAAATGATGCAGTTTATCAAATTGTTGGTCCTAGTGGTAGTGGAAAAACTTTATTTGTTTGTAAATTATTAAAATCAAATTTATTCAAATCTAAATTCAATAAGATTTATTGGCATAAGGGAGCAGATGAAGAACATGGATTGACTCAAGATAATTTCTGCAAATTGAAAAATATGAAAATTGTTAAGGGATTCTATAAAAACTGGTTAAGTCGATTAAAGAAAGGTGATGCTATAATCATTGATGATTTATATCAGGAAGCCAATAAAGAAAAGGATTTCAATAATTTATTCACAAAAGTCAGTAGACATGTTGGTGTGACTGTTATTTTTATAATTAAAAATCTTTTTCATAATGGAGGCAATCATCGAACACGTAATTTAAATGTGCAATATTTAGCTGTTTTCAAAAATCCAAGAGATGCTACTGTCATTGATTTCCTTTCTAGGCAGGCATATTCAAATAATAGAAATTTTTTAATCAGTTCATTTCAAGATGCGACCAAAAACCCCATGGTTATATTTTTCTCGATTTCACTCAACAATGTGCTGATAAATTACGGGTTAGAACTGATATTTTTAATAAAGAACGGCCCATGGTTTATAAACAAAGCTGCAATCTGTTATTATCATTAATCATGTTTCTAAAAGTGCGTGTAAAACCAAAGTTGGGCATATTCTCAAAACCAAAATTGAGAAAACTTAAAAGAATTTTGAAAAAGAAAGAACAAATTTCGGTAAAAACTAGTTACACTCCTTCGAAAAAGCTTATTACCCAAAACTTTCCAAACTCGAATCTCATTTTGCATAACTTAAAACCAAAACATGTGAAACATATAAAACCTGTCAAAAATCATCGAAGTTTTCCGTTTTTTACTGCATTGCTAAAGGCGCCAAGTGTTAGAAGAATGAATATTTTACAATCATTTCCAAATTTTGTTGTCGATGATTTAATCGATATTTTAGTTAAAGTTGTCAAAGGGAAAGTTAAAGTCAGTAAATCTAAAAATCTTGTGTTGAAAAAGCATAAGAAACCGTTGTTATTACTAGTAAATAATAAAAATTGTAAACAAATTAGAAAAATTATATTTAAACAAGGAGAGTTCATTGCTGAATTATTACCATTACCATTATCATTATTAGGTGGAGCCGGTTTATTAGATGCACCTAAATCATAACCAAATATTAAATTAAAATTTAAGTCTTCTTGTTGTAATGGATAAAATATGGACGAACCCCGAAGACGAAGCAGGTTTCGGTGGAGTAGAAAAGCTAAAGAAAAAAGTTTCGAATTCGAAAAAGGAGACACAAAAGTGGTTATCAGAACAACTGGCATACAGTTTAAACAAACTGATGAGGAAAAGATTTCCAACCAGAACATATAAGACATTCGGTATTGACGATTTATGGCAAATGGATTTTATGGAGATGATACCATATTCTAAAATTAATAAGGTTTACAAATATATTTTGACATGTATTGATGTTTTCAGTCGTTATTCTAGAGTTATTCCTGTAAAATCAAAATCTGCAGATGAAATGGCTCGAGCTATAAAAACAATGTTCAAAGATGGTCACCCTGACAATTTACAAACTGATTTGGGTAAAGAATTTTACAATAGTAAAGTGAAACAAGTTCTTGATAAAATAAATCATTATTTTGTGCATTCTCAATATAAAGTCGCCCATGTTGAACGATTTGATAGGACATTGAGAGATAAACTCAAACGATTCGTTGTACATAAGGGCAATAAAAAATGAATTAATGTTTTACACAAAATCATACATAGTTATAATCATAGTGAACACCGTGGTTTAAATGGATTAAGACCAGTTGATATTTCTTCAGAATTGATATTTCCTAGTGTCGATTTATGGTTATCTAGAAAAATTGAAAAGTTAAGAAACCAAAGTATAAAATAGGTAATCATGTTCAAATATCTAAAATATCCGCTTCGTCATTCATTAAAAATTTCGACAAGAATTGGAGTGATAAAGTCTTTGTAATTTCAAAAATTAATACTAAACAGGATCCTGTAATGTATGTTATTAAAGACTATGATAATAATGAACTTTTCGGCAAATTTTATGAGCAGCAGCTACAGGTTATATTACCACCCACTGTATTTATAATTGAAAGAATATTGAAAACTAAAAAAGTTGGTAAGGATAAACAATACTATGTCAAATGGGTTGGTTATCAAAACCCGACATGGATATCAGCAAAAGATCTAGTAAAGTGAATTTTTATATGATTTTACCGAGCAATAGTTGTCCGGCAATACATCCAAATAATCAAGCAAGTAAATTCATGGTTGATGTTCAAAATCCTATCTATTTACATGAAAATTGGGAAGTTGCTTTGATGGATTTTACATTTGTATACAATTTATTTCCATTTTATAGCAAATCCAAAGTTGAATACAAAAAGAGTGAAACAGGTAAAAAATATAAAAAGATCACAATTGATAATGTAAAATGATGTTCTTGATATATCTAATCCTTATGATGCAGATGTTTCATTGTACATGGATAAGAAATATATGTATATCAAATGTGATCATATTCCATTTGATATAATATTTGATGATTTAACAGTAGCAAAAAGAATGGGTTAGGAAATTGAAGGTCAACTGTTACATAAATACATTGACGATGAACCGACCAGGATTTACCAAGGTTGGAGAACCTTTTGAAACAATTAGATTAAAAATACAATACCCGTTTGTTGATTCACATACAATTACCCTTAAAGATGATTTGTACATTTCAAAAACTTGATGAATTGCAAACATATTTAATTCAAAATTGTGGAATTGTTTTCAAAGAGCTTGAGCTTCAAAATAATCAATATTTTAAATTCTCATTGAATATTGGAGTTAATGAAATTACGTTTGATAAAAACCTATCAAAAACATTAGGTTTACCAAAACAAACATATTTACAAGATGGAAAAATTAATCAAGGGGTAAGGAAACCAAAAATAATTAAACTTCATCAACAATTATTCATATATACAAACATAACCAATCCTATAATTGTTGGTGATAGTAGTGTTCCACTATTAAAATCTGTAGGGATTGTAAAACACGACCAGGATGAAGTTGTCAATATAAATATCTAGAATCCTATGTACTTACCAATATCAACATCCTGCATAAACAATATAGAAAACTGATAATCTTTCCAACAGATACAAAAACTCATCTAACCTTACGTTTTCGTAAAATAGATGGCCAATAACGATATTATAAATATGTATAGTGGTAGCCAGACGGGTGGTGATTTACCATATTTTATCGGAAAACAGTATGGATTGGGCTGGTTAAAAACAATCGGTAGATTTGCACTTCCAATTCTCAAACGTATCGGTAGTTTTGGAATGAAAACTGCTAAGGATGTCATAAGGAATGATCAGAAAATATTACCGTCTCTTAAAACAAATGCATTGGCTGAAATAGGGAAAGTTTTACCTGGTATTTTTCAAACACAGCCAGCACCGACTCCAGCACCGATCCCTAAAAGTAAAAAGCACCGATCGTCACGTATAAACAAACGAATGAAAGAACATGGGACTATATTTGAAAAATGATTTGTGGTAAATCCGAATTGTGTATATTTGACTTACCGTCACCTCAAGCTGTAATTGAATATGGTTCTTTTGAAGAAGTATTTCCCATGAATTCTCTTACTGATAGTAGAAATGTTGAATTTATATTAATGATTCTCAAACTGAATATCTGGACTTGAACGATGCTTTATTAACTGTTCAAATTAAAGTTATAGATAAAGATAAAAAAGCTTTGACCGATGCTGCTGATGCAATACCGAATAATTTCTTGTTTTATACACTTTTTAAGGATGCAATTCTTGGTTTTAATAATATCAAGATTGAGGGTGGAAACAATAAATATATTCACAAGGCGATAATTGAAACTATTTTAAATTATAATACCAATACAAAAAATTCATGTCTTTCTCCTATGGGTTATGGTAGCGATGATGATCGGAAAAATTGGGTTAAAAACTCTCGATTATTTACAATGTGCTCATCATTACAACTCGACTTTATGGATCAGCCTAAATATTTACTTGCTGGTGTTAATGTCCATATGAGACTGAAAAGATCTGATTCGGCATAATCATTAACTTCTGTAGCTGGAAAACCAATTTTTCAATTAGTTGATGCTAAATTATTTGTGATACGAGTTCGCGATGAACCTAGTGTATTAGCCGGTCATCAACTTGGTCTTAATTCTAAACATGCAATATATCCATTGAAAACTAAGGAGATTGTTTCATTTGCAATTGGTCAGGGTGCATCATCTTTTTATAAGGAACAAATATTTGGAGATAGAAGAATGCCGAATTTCATACTTGTTACATTTTAATCTGAAACTCAATATAATGGATCATACAACGCTTCGAGTTCAACTTTCAAACATTTCAATGTTACTTCATTATCATTGTAGAAAAATACAGATTATCGAGAAACATATACTCAAGTTTTTGAAACTGACAATTATTGTGCTACATATATGCAAAGTATAGTGAGAAATATGGGTTATTTGGATAAAAACTTGAATTGTGGTATAACATTTGAAGAATTTAAAACCAAATACCCGTTTGTCACTTTTATTTTGGCCCCTGATTTTGATTTGAATCAAAGTCAACTACCTCAAAATGGAAATCAGCGACTGGATATCAAATTTTCAAAAACTACAACTGAACCAGTTCATGTCATAACATATGGAGTATTTGAAAATGAAGTGCAAATAACTGCAAATAGAACAGTACTTGTATAAATAAAGTAAAAAAATGAAGAAATCTGTCATGGAGTAAGTTTTATAAAACTATTGCTATTATTATAATAGTTCTGTTCAGATAAATCGAATTGGTACTCAAATATTGGGTAAAGAATTTTTTGGAGTGTACCCATTAGACAAAATTCCTTATTTTAAAGCCAACCAAGCCATAATTGTCAATACAGATTCATCTACTCTTAATCGAGAACACTGGATTGCAGTCTTTGTTAAACTGGATAAAATATATGTTTTCGACAACATGGGTTTTTATTATCCTCCTCTATTGATCAAAAATCTATTGGAAATTGGAAAACAGGTTGAATACAACAAAATCCATTAACTAAAACTTGTGGCCAACAGTGTTTCGCTTTCTTAATGTATAAACATTCTAATTAAATAAATGTTTTGTAAAAATCGCGTGTTACTTTATTAATATTATGATGCATAAAAATATTATTAAGGAGTTATGTATTATTAATACAAACAATATTTTTGAACCACTACATTGGTTATTTAGAGATGAACCTATGGATCATACAGATTTGGAATAGTATGAAGGAGGATACTTTTGTCCGACACGTATATTGCAAGATATTGATGTTAATCAAATTTTTTATGTACCTAGTAATAGCGGATGAAAGATTGAATTATTGAAGAAATATTTTCCCGCACTTCGATTAATAAAATATTTGTTAACCAAGAAGGATTTTCCATCAAATATTACATGTCCCTATCGCGAACATTCTGATTGTGCCTACAAACTTTGTCTTTTAGCTGTTGTAGATTATTTAACTGTTTTGTAAATAAATATTGTAACATCTTTTAATAATAATAATAATAATAATAATAATAATAATAATAATAATAATAATAATAATAATAATAATAAAATAATAATAATAATAATAATAATAGTCAATCATTACTCACTCATCACCGAATTCATCAGGGAAATCGAAATCGTCAGGCAAATCATCCAGGAAATCCAAATCATCTGGCAAAGCGAATTCATCCTCGTCAAGGAAATCCAAATCATCTGCAAATTCATCTTTGAATTCGTCAAGGAAAATATTATTCAATCCAATATCATCTAAAATATTAAAATGCCCATATGTGAAGCTCTTGTTCTCCTCAACCCATACCCTTTTATCATCGTTGTTTGTAAGGGCTACCTTCTCTGTTCTAAATGTAAATAATTGATGATTTCTTGTACCAAACCGAGATTGATGAACTTTAGGTATAGTCATTCCATGATAACAATCCACATATGATTGATGGGTGATTGCTGTTCCCTTTAACGTTACGCCTTTTGCTTTATTTACTTCTTTCTCATCACAACTGAGCAGACTATAACATTTTGACCTGAGGAAGATCCATTCTTGATACGCTTTCCCTTTACTTTCGTCCTTAAATTTCCCAATTACTGAATCCAAATTTCTGTTATATAACGGATCTCTTGGTTCGTAATTGCTGGTATCCAATAATCCATCTTTTATCATTTCAGGTAGTAATTGTGATCTCAATTTCACATATTTACATTCGAGGAAGAATGAGTCTGTGTCCCGGGCTATTATATTTATTTGGCAATTGAACTGTGATCGATATTTTGCCAGTTCAATATATTGCAATTCATACATCCTGAGTTTAGATAGGTCTAGCACTGTTTGGCCAATGTAGCTAGGCCTATCTAATCACACTACATCTTTATTTAGTAAAAGAGCAATCCAATCATCTGCAATTTTTATTGACCTTCTAAAAGTTGGTTTTGATGTATATTTAACCAATTTCTCCGCATTGTTACATAATCTGAGATTTATTCTTTTCTTCAAATTCTCCACTGTTTTGCCATAAACACTATTATTTAATAGTTTATAAAAGTCCCGATCTAAACTATTTGTCTATTCAGCTCGAAGTCGGGTATTTGTGCTGATATATTCTTTTAGTATCGGTTTTTGTGTAAATTTTATTGCCCGATTTATATTTATAATTTCTACTCCAAGGGCCATATATAATTTTAAAAGACGCCAATGGATAACGTAATTATTTTTCGGGTGATGGGTTAATAATAATTTTGGTACAGTGGAATTTGGTGGAAATATTTTTTCAGCAGCTACCGGGAAATCGTCTAGGAGACCGTGAATATTAGACGGAATAACAAAATCCACTTCCACAGTGTATCCTGATAATGTTTCCAAATCCAAACTAATGCAGTCAACTAAAATTGCTAATAATTCCACTTTATTGTATATCCACTCAAAATCGCTGCATGGTAAATATTGGCTTAATGCCCACCCGTACACGTTGTTTATATCTATATAAAGCAACTCAGTTTCTTCCTCTGTAACGGCGTGGTGGTTGTTTACAAATGTGAGACCACCACGGATTCCACCTTCAAAGAAATTGTACATTTCCATATCGATCAACAATTCAACTGGATCGTTTAATGTCATGATCGCAGATGCCCAACTCATACCAGGGATTCCAAAAAAAGTTGAGTGGTTTAAGTCCATTATGAGCTTTGGATCTTGCTCGAAATTGTTGGAAGAAATCGGAAAGCAAAAATACGTCAAATTTTAAATAAATTTGTAAATAATCCATCAGCGTTTCGCAACTCGTTTCTTGCCATATTTGTTGAGCTAACTCATACTCCTCACATGTAACACCTTCCCAAATAGGAGGCAATTCATATGTTGTTTCTAAAACATCCTGACTAGTGGAAAAATCATAAGGAAATATACCTTTGTTGTTAATAATTGCCCCAGTAGTAAACACAGAACGAGTTATCCGTAATTCTGTCAGTGTTTTTACTGCGTTATGCAATGAAAAATTGACAAATTGGTTAGAGTCAATAAATCTCACAGTAAATTTTCCTAACCATACTATTAGGCTTAAAAATTTCTCAGTGCTTGTTGGAATGCAACTGAGACTCTAATGAGGAAATTGATTAAGGCTGTGTTTCAATATATGATGTAGATCATACCCTTTTAAATTATGAAATACAACAGGTAATGTTTCTCGTATTTTTCGCTGTTTATTACATAAATTACATGCAGCTCCGAGATATTTTCCTGTAAAGTGATCATGATCTCTCACTTTCTCCGGTATTGGCTTTTTACATAAGTAGCAATCGACCTCTAAACTAAACTCCAATTTCTCTTTGGTTGTCAAAAAGTTCATTTGGACATGTCCTCTTGTCTTGTAATAAACTTTGACAATATTGTTGGGCTCAGAGCCACAATTTAAACAAAAAAAACGATAATGAAAATTTAAACAAAGTTGGGAGTAATGAAATAGGTCACTGAACATAAGCACGCACCGCAAGAAGATACTAAAAATCAACAAAATCATATTAATTAAAACAAATTAAAAATATACCAAAAATTAAATAAAAACAAATAATTAATTAAAATCATTGGAAAAGCATACAGCTGCAGAGAGAGACAGATGAAAAAGAAAATAAACTGCCAAAACCTTGCAAAATAAGGTTTAGAAAAAACAAAGGCAGAAGTGGCGACCAGAAAACAAAGAATAAGGGCTGAAAATAATATTATAAGAAAATAGTAATAAAAATAAAATCCAATTATAATATAAATCATATATTAAAAAATAGGGAAAAAATACACAAAAAATAATAAAAATAGTTTAAAAGTAATAAAATAATTAAAAAGCCCTAAAAATGGCAAAAAATCGCTCATTGGTCGCACACACGCACGAAAACAGTATAAATACAGTGGCAAATTTCATTATTTTAACTTATGCTTTTTACAATCTTATAATTATTCAACTCATTCGCGAAAACCTTTTGAAGTAAGGAGTTTGTATGTACTAAATGTTTTCTTTGTTAATATAATTTTCTATGTCTGTTAAAATGTTTTGTCTAACTCCTTTATAAATTTACATATACGTCTATATTATCTTATATACGAGGCCCCCATAAAATCAGTATATATGTATAGTATTGGAATAGCTCTCAATGGGACGGATCGCGTGCCGGCTGGTGGATTAAGTTCCCTAGTTGCGCTCGTGGGTTGTGTTCCATTGAAACCTCGGTCGTACGCAGTAGGGTCTGGCTATGTGCACAGAACCTCCACGCAGTGCATCGTTGAACGCCTCGTAGCGGCTACTGAAAAGTGGCCGGAACGAGCAGAAAAACCTAAAATCAAGGGAAGTCCGACTGCAGGTAGGAGAATCAGGGAAGATCGCTCGGCGATCTCATATGATATTTTAGTTATGCCTCGAATAATAATGAGATTGGGAAGAAGGGATAAGGTTAGATTCCAAAATGATGGAAAATTTAATAATTAAAATAAAATACCCAAAAAGGAAAGTGTCATATTTCTATTCAAAATAATATCGAAAAACTAAATACAAATTACCATTGACGGCTAGGTACGCTCACGCATAAATAACCATCACAAAAAAAATTTCTACATTTTCTGCCGCAAGGCAAGGCGGATCATCGACAAATGAGAAAGTGAACATCACATTTACGTCCCCAAGGATACCCATGTCGAGAATTGTCATAGGAATAATGTAAATCCAACGCCGAATGGTATAGATAGAACGAGTTCTGTTAGCCCACAAGACCCAAGCGACAGTACTTGTAGCTCGGAAAGTCATCAATCCCACTTGAACAATAGATAGGAACGATTTTGGCTAGAACTGAAATGAGACGAAGTCACAGATATGGCAAATACGCGATAATGCATCTGGCTATTTCTAGTAGCGATGATAACTGATATAAAACCTCTCCGTTTGTCAACATCGATATAAGCCTGATGCAATTTCCCGTAGATCTGGCTATTTCTAGTAGCGATGATAACTGATATAAAACCTCTCCGTTTGTCAACATCGATATAAGCCTGATGCAATTTCCCGTAGATCTTCGCGCAACTAAAGGAATGTAGGTCTCGAATAGTATCCACGTCTACCATTTAATTGGTACGACGGTACGATCGTCATCTCCACGGTGATTCTAAGTTCTTCGCTAGCATTATTACAAATTTATCGATTAATCGTCACTGAAAGTGTGTACACTGCCGCTGACTCCGCAGAGAAAATTTTCTCTATTATTACCATTACGATACTATCAAAATTTTCTTCCCCGATTTTTCCCCAATTGCCTGACAGCATAACTATCGTCGTCTAGCATCAACAAAGCCACTGCGGGAGACAACATAGTTGGCGACTATCGTTGTTAATGGCTTTTATCGATTTACATCGTAATGATACCTACAAAGTGAAATTGTTTATTCTAATTATTATTATCCCTATTATTATTGTTAATGTGATTAATATTATTATTAACATCATATTATTGCTATTATTATTATTATTATTATTATATTATTATTACCATAATTGTTATTATTATCGTTATTATTATGGTTATTATTATTATCATTGTTAGTATTATTACTATTATTATTAATACCGTTATAATTATTACTGCCATCACTATTATCAGTATTTCATCATTATTATTAGTCTTATTATTATAAGTACCTTTAGTATCGTTACGATTTATATTATCATTACTAATTTGCCATTACTCTTATGATTATCACTATATTATCATAAATAGTCGTATAATTCGCTGATCATTATTATTATTAGTACTATTACTAGTATCACAAATATCGTCCCTATTACGTATAGGTTTTTTTTAAAACTATTACTATCCAGACGATTTGAATAAGCATTTACATACGTATCGGTACCCCCATTAGTGACTATCACCCCCAAAGATGCCATGCGCACATTCGCTATGGTAAAAATCCTTAACGTCGCCCTTAAAATCATTGCCGCCTATACCCATAAGCCCTGCTACTAGCCTTACTGATGATTTCAACCGTACATTGACCCACGACAAGACTACTGTCAGTAGTATCGATATAAATGCCGTTGTAACTATAGATCTACCATTCCTATTTTTCCATGACAGTGTATGATCTTTATTGAACCAAAACATGTTCGACCAATCCTCTTATTTATTCACCTTATCTAGATGGCTAGCCTTAATAATCTTCCGAGGATTCCGCGCCTGTCGCCATCGATTGTCGCTACCTGGCAGCGATTGGAGGAGCTGGAAAGGGAACATACGGCCCTGAAGGAAAAATACCAGAGGGTCAAAGGAACTTGGCTATCACCCGACGCCGCCAAGAAATTGTATAAAAAGATCTCTCGTCTGTCTCGGGCAAGAGAGGATTTAATCATTGAATATCGCAGTCAGCGAGTCCTGATAAAGGAGCAGGGAACAGCGCTCCGTCAGATTTTCACCGACACCGAACTCCGGGCTCGCATTCCCGGAAGTATCCTGGCTCGGGAGTTAAATATTATCCCGGTACAGCACCTCCTCCCTGGAGGTACCACCGTCAATTCCTACAACATCAGTTCCTCCCATCTCCGAACCTCCGCCAATTCCCGTGGTCAAACCACGCACTAGAGCCGCCAGGCGACGACCAAATCGCAACCGTCGCCGTCGCGAACAACGACGTAGAGCCGCGAGTCTTTTCAGCGCGGCGGAGCCATCTAATGCTCCTTACTCGATACAGGACCTGCCACCTTCGTATCAGGAATTCGAGTTCCCTGATACGGAAGCAGACATAATCTACGCCCCTAGTGTCGTTTTCCGCTCACCAGCCAGATCTATCCACATAGACTTGGTGGATGAGGAAGACGAGATTCCGGCATCAAATCGATCATTGGAACGGATGGGCCTAGACCCCAATGAAATCGCGGTCCTAAGAGGCAGGTTACCGGAACGCTTGCCTCTGCCAGATGAACCAGGACCTTCTTCCCGAATCGATTTCAACATTAACATAAATCCTCCTCCGTATCGCCCCGCGAAACGTTGGTGTTTCCCAACAGACATCGATGCGGACGAGTAAATTGCGGGCCACTGAACCAGTCTCATCCTCATGCAGGTTCCTTGAACTACATAATCAGAATGACGACCTTCACCGAGTGTCTACAACCACAGTGTGCAACCCTCTTCCACTCTAATTTAACTTATATCTTAGTTATCTTTTATGTTTTCTTTGCTGTAGTATTATCGTATCAATAAATCTTCTAGTTTCGAATTTTATTTCATTTTAGCTTCTCAACGGTGAAAGTTGTTAAGTAACATTAGGGAGCTACTAGCCATAATCCGGAGAGGGGGTCGTAAAGGATAATTTTATGCGATTGTCAACACCGTAGAAAGGAAAATCCCGGGTTCACCGAGCTTAGGAACTCTAGAGTAAATGCATAAGACCTTCTATCGGCAGCGAGTGACTGGGAAACGAAGGTCCTTTGAGGAGTAGCACTAGTAGTAGCGCTCACCTGCTCGAATGGCATTCGGCTGTTGCGTACAGTACCAACATGATTTCGGTCATGGGTACGTGGCAGTTTATTCAAATCGTGCGTTGTATGGGGAAGAAACCACCCTAGAATGTAGAGAGGAGACACACGACTTTGACGTATGGATGCATTAGAAAGTAGATTCCCCGTACGACCAGCAATATTCTCTACAATATTTTCAACTTCAACCAGAAATCTGTATACACAATCTGGTCCGATAAAATGCAAATACTTTGTAGCCCCTGTAAAATTATTTACCAGTAAGAGGCACGCAGCAATCGGTATATGTTTCTGATTATCTCTTTCATCCAGAGGCAAAACCTCTTCGAAGTCTGCATATATGACAAATGGAGGAGTTACCATTTTCGACCAGTCATTAAAATACAAGTCACTGTTTTCGGGCAACGTGTACAATGTTATTTCTAGTTGGTTTTTTCTGCATAATTCCACATGCCTGTCAAAAGCTATTTGGCTTCTGAATCCATTTAAGCATGTCTCACACTATATGCATTGGATACGTACAGGGCAATTAATCTATGCAGTTCATTAATCTATGCAAATCTTGAACTGCTGTATAATGGTATTCACCATTAGATAGAATTAAGTTAAAATTAAATCTTATTAAATAATTTACTAAAAATTATTAAATTCTTACATTTCGGTTTTTCACGTTTAGAAGTACAGGCTCCTTCATTCATCAGCATATTCATATTCATTCTGTTGGATTCATCCATAAAATTGGGAATATTATTCATTGACATATTTTCAACTAAAAACCTATATTAATAATAATAATTAATTAATTAATAACTATACCATTTACATCAAGATCCACACCGAACAGATTTGATCCATATCCATTAATTTTAGCCTTCTTGTGTTCACCCATAAAAAATCGGCAAACATTCCCTAAATTAATTATAAATTTAATTTAAATAAAAATAATAAATTTACTTTTTCGCGATTTCTCGCCATTTTTCTTTAAAAAGTTTGATAGATTTATTTGCGACATTTTGTTTTTAAAAACTGACTAATTTCCTAATGTTTATACTTAAAAAGAAATTACTTTAGTCATGATCAAATGAGATTGCTTAAATTAATTTTCAACCTATCACAATCGTGATAGAGCATGCATAGACGAGTTGTGGTGTTACAAAGACGTAACACGAGTAAACATCATGTGATATTTACAAAGACATATGCATGATACATTAAATAACAAGGACATATGCACATGAAATACACATCACATGTTTATTAACAAATTATGTATAAACAAATTATAATGAAAAATATTATTAATAATAATAATAATTATAATAATAATTATAATAATTAAAATTTCACAGCAATGTCACAATTAAATGAAAAAGGTAAATATTAATTTAATTTAATATTATTATTATTTTATTAAGATGTTCTCATAAAATACTTGGCGGAAAAAATACTAGAAATTACTGGGATAAATATATATGAATACCTATTGAGGGATGAAGAATATGATAATCAATCTATGAGTATGGAAGAAACTGATGAAGAGACTGAGGATATGAATAATTATATGAACACAATGTGGCGATGATGAATGGGATTGTAATGAAATAAATATTAAAAAATAAAAGTTTTTTAATTTACAAAAATTAATAAAAATAAAGCATAAATCATTTATTATTGTTTCAAAATATATTTTACACTAAAATAAATTGAACTAAGTCCAATCATAATTAAAATAAGTTTTGTTTTTGTGGAGAATTTTCTTTTTTCAGCAAGCATATTGATATTATCCCATGATCCGTTTTCAGCTACCCATGGTGAAATTTCATTTTGAATTATCTACTTCATATTAGTAAAATATTTTTATTTAAAAACATTATATCTGTAAAGACCAAACGAAATATCTTTCATAATACTCGCTCGATCTTTGAAGAATTATCTTCATATATATGAAGGCCACAATGACTCGTGACCATTTCATATTTTCCAAAATTGCATAAAACACTCCCTTGAAAGCATTTTCCTTTGCATTAAGTGTTGATCAAGAAAGGATCCATGAAAAATTGATGGGATTCCTTCTGTAAACTTTCAGGGCTTCATCCACGAGAAATTGAAGATTGGTAATAAGTTCATCTCCTTTCTCTTCTGTTACCAGACCGTTTAAAATATGAATTGCTTGTTGGTTCATTTTTAAATGAATTAAAAATTAATTTTATTTATACCATTGCCTGATTATATATAAGAGATTTTATTGGTTATTAATATTTTGTTGAAAAAATTATACTAATTATACTAATAATAATAGTAAAAATTATAATAATAAAAATTGGTTATAATAATAATAATAATAATAATAATAATAATAATAATAATAATATTTTAAATAATATTATAAATTTTTTCTATAGAAAAGTGACTTAGAAAAATTTTGAAAAAATTCTTTGTTAAATGGACTTAGAAAGAGTTGGAAAAGTTCTTTGTTAAGGGGGAGGTATATGTCTTTGTTTGTACTTAGAAAAATTTTGAAATTGTTTTAATGACTCATCATTATGACTCATTGCGTTGTTCGATTAGTCATCAATGACGTCATCGATGAGTCATCACTAGCTCATGAAAAACGATGAGTCATCGTGGGCTCACTTCTACCTACTATGGTACCATAAATTGACCAAACTGTGAACTTGTGATAGTTTGAAATTATAATTTGTAGTTCATCGTTTATTAAAAGATTATATAAACTGAGAAACCTCGCCACTAAATTCACATTGTTCCAAGGTTACTGAAGGGATACTTAGAAGGGGACCTTAATGAGTTGGACAATAAACCTTCTATGGTAGCCCATGAACCCACTGGAGGTTTTAGGCATTAGCAGTTCTTGTAGAGGAGCTCATTTTTTGTTAACCTTCCACCCACTAGTACACAGTACCAACGTCATTTTTGACGGGTGTCTGGTAGTAATAATTGTTATGCGCATACTGTATGGGGATTAGTAGCCATTCCCTTGACCACTTATGCAAAGTTCTTCCCAGCACTAATGAAAATTAACGAGTTTGCAATATAATCGAAGCCGGAAACAGGTCTTCTAACGGCAGTCTGTGAACCCATAGGGATGCCAGTGCTTTAGCAGTACAAGTATTTGAGCTCGCCTTTAGCTGAAATTCCACCCATTTGGTACAGTTAGAAAGACATGTTTCTGTGGCTACCGGGAAATCATCAAGTTTATCGTGTATAGAAGACGGGATCTAGAAGGATATAACTTGTATGCATGGGTTGCTTAAGGTCAGCAGCCTTACTCTATAGAAACCCACATTATAGTACCAACATTTCATTGAAACGAGTAACATTTAGGCATAACGAAAAGCTTGTATACATGGTTTACGCAAGGTCAAGTTAGTCACTCTTCAGTAACACACCAATGGCATGTTGGACCAGAACACAAACGGCCTTGTAAGTGTTTAAATGAATCGGTAACACACATGCAAATATAACATGCACATTTAAATTCAAACCTATTAAAACACCAATTAACCCTATCAAAATGCGAGGAAGAAAACAATTAAATAAAAAATTACAAAACTTAAAAATAAATTAAATTAATAACAAAGTGCAACAAGATCCGCACGAAATAAATATAAACATAACACGAAAACCCAACGATTTTGACCGAAATTTGACAATTTATTAAAAAATTCGAAATTTCATGAAAATGAAATAAAGATCAAATAATTCGAATTAGAAATAATTCAATTAAAAATCTAAAGAAAAAATTGTCAAATAAATTCTCAAAATAATAAAATTAAAGATTAGAATATACCAGAAAATTCCAAGGTCAAATTTTGTTTTACTAAATCAAAAAGAACATGCAAAGTTAGGGTCGTACAATATCTATATATACCGATTCATTTTTACACAATTTTAATCATCGTTTTTACTCGTAAAACAGTTTTTCAAAACTTGAACGTTATTTTCATGATGTAAGTGAGAGTTTTTATTTGAAAACTCTCTCCACGTCGCATCCTCGCAATCTCAATGGAGCTCTGCTTGGGTGTCGGCGTGGGGAAAGCGGTGTATTTATGATATTTTTGTTTATGTTGAATGTATCGGGTAAATTATATTTTTATTTTAATAAAATATTTAAATAGCATAAAACTTTGTTTTATATTGTCGAAATTTTTCCGGCCCACAGCCGAAACACGCTACAAGTCATTAAAATCTAACATACTATTCGAAATCGTGTAAGTGCGTGGAATATCGCCAATGATTCGTGCCCGTGAAGGTCCCGGCGTGCGGAACGCAGTAGCTGGAACGTCAATAGCATTCCGTATAGGGGAAGTGGGGGAAAGGGAAATTATCTTTTGGCTGTTTCCTCGTCTCATAATTTCCATAAACTCGACCTAAAATCATATTCACATACGGCTCAAAATTATCACACGAGTAGTCCAGTGGGCACTCATTAATTAATAATATAAACACAATGCGCCTAAGGCCAAATAAAGGGGAAGGTGACGGGAAAATTGAAAATAAAATCGTTGCTGTAGCCTTCCATTATTATGTCTTAAATAAAATTTTAGCTGAAAAATAAATTCATAGAAGAAATGGAATTAGCGAAAATCCCTTAAGAATTTAATGTAAAAATTAACTCCATACGTTTAAAAATTAGTGAAGTAAAGATTCAACTTGTAAACCTTCATACCAATAGTTCTAAATTTGATAAGATCCCCAGTAAAATAAACCATTACTAAAGTGTAATAAATCCAACGGTAACTTACTTATAAGTATAATAAGTAAATTTAGAGATTCCCAATAAAATAAATTATTACTAAAGCATAATGAATCCAAAGTAACTTGATCATAAATATAACAAGTAATGGAAAAAGTATAATTGAATTGGTAACAAAGGCATCTATCCAAATTTAACACATAGAAAATCAAATTAATCCCAGAGATGATGATTAAATATCCCACAGTAGAGGAGTAACGAGACCCAATAAGTCCAGATTGCCCTATAAAAGCACAACCAATTAGCTTCAGAAAGGACACCATAACTGAACCATGGTAAGGTGAAGGCGTTTGTCATTTGGAACAAACATTTCGAATCTCTAATCAATAACAATTATGGTTTATAAACTTAGAAGGTTACCTGATTACGCGTAGACCCAAGTGAGAGAACCCAACGCTACGATTTTCAACTCGGTTTGACAATTGTGTGTAAAATATAATGCGCTTACGCCATCAATATCCATTAAGAATCATCTCTCCGAATAATCGATTATTATGAACGATTCCGTAAATATCAACAAAGATTTAACAACAACTAATTGGTAATGTCGAGGCATCGTTAGGTTCATTAATTCCAATAAATGACAACAGTTATCATGTTTTAGAGTCCCTCCTAATTGAAAAGAAATTAAGTTTAAATAGTTACTTACTCACGTAAAATATTACCCAATCTTGTCTCGCCCAAAATGTCGTAAATGCCAGTAAATCGAAGGATGCGACCATATCTGTGTAACTCCAATACTGTTACCCCGATGAGCTAAATCCATGTGACGACAATCAACTGAAAAGTTAACCATTAATTTAGACAATCAACTGAAAAGTTAACTATTAACCCTTTGAGGGCCGCCGCCACTATAGTGGCAAACTAGTTCTAAAAATATCAAATGTGGGTTTTCTTATATAAAATTAAAAATGAAAATTTTTTTTCAAATAAAAAAATTTCATAAAACACACTGTTTACATAATATTAGCTAAAAACTAAAATTAATCAAACTATAATGAAAATCACATTTCTGTGTGTATTTTTATAAAACTAAACAAAACGAATGATTTTTTTCAAGAAATTTTTTTTCTAAAAACTACAAATCAATATGTAAAAATAAGAAAAGACAAAAAATTCAATCGAAAAATAAACTATTTTATTTTTATCAATAAATATGGTTATTATAAATTTACTTTTATGTGATAATCTTTGAAACATGGTACAATGCATAATGGAACATCACATAGTTGACACATTATTGTGGTTCTTTTTTGATCACTTGAAGTTGAACAAACAACACAGCATTTCTTTCCATTATCACCAGAATTTATTGGAATTTTATCAGGAAAGTGTCTTCCTTGTAAACGAAGTGGGTTTTCGCTTAGTGGTGGTCTTCCAAATCGTTCGCTTCTTTGAAATCCATATTTTTCTATCAATTGTCTAATCAATATCAGTCTAAAATCAGCCAATTGGATTCTTGACTTGTTCTTCGCTCTGTATATACAATAAGCGTTATGTACTACCATATCAATGATGTGAAAAAAGAACTTTTTGTACCATTTGATAGTCTTTCTAACGCATTCTGAAAATGACATTGTCATATCAGAATAATCCACACCACCCATGAATAAACTGTAATCTATAACTGTTGGAAATAAATAAAATCGATTACCTCCCAGAATATTGAACCATTACACACCGGTACGAGCTAAATTACATAAGGGCATTAGTATATTAGAGAAAACTCTGCCACCAACTAATACCAGGGTGTGCCTATCGAGTTAAGTCATCCTTCTAAGCACACTGAGAATAGCATGAACATTGACATTTCCGCGTATAATCAATAAGCATTCCATGCACAAGCACACAAAATTCCACTAATACCATGGCAATGAGAGTGAATGAGGCGTTACACCCCGCGCGCCCTCGCATGCACGGCCAACAAATTCTCCACAGATAAGGGTAGATGAAATTTTCCTGACCCGGCGCATACCAACTGGTATAAGAATTACTGATCGATCAATGCTAACAGAAAATTTTAGAACTTTAAAAATGTATAATCACCAGAACCAAATCAATGAGGATATGATGGATAGGATCCTAGACGACGACAGAATCCTGAAGCCAAGGTCCCGTCCGACAAGTAAAAATTTCATTCTCATAATTTATTATTAACGGCTCCGAGTCTTAACTAAGGATACCACAGCACTGACCCGACATGATCCCAGTGAATAGTAGTTATAGCCAACCTTTGACAACAGAAATAGGTCGAATTATCCCGATTTAGTTTGACAAACATCGATTAACCAAATGAAGTTTTTTCCTAATTTAAATTTTGTTAAGCAATGATAATGGTCGGCCGGAAAACACGTTAACCTATATAGGGAATAACTACAAATCTTTATGTCAATTCCGTATGAATATTTATTATTATTGTTTTTGGTTATTTTATTTCATTATTTAAGTTAGGATGTTTTCTTATTTAGCAAAAACTAAAGAGTAGAATTCCAAATATATTTCAATTAAATGAAGAAAATTCCTCTGAATCATTTTGAATATAAATTTTGAAGTTCACTTACTTTAAGAAATGAGGAAAAATAAATCAGTACAATATCGTATGAGAGTATGTGAGCATGAACATGTTACATCGTGGATGGAATAAATGATTGGGGAGAGCTTGGGCGATTGTGGGAACTCCAAATGTGACGATAGTGGAAACATTTGTTCGAAATAGAAACACGTTCCAACTCGAAAGCGAATAGATAGTAAATCATAAGAACAGACCAAGAATTTTCATTATGTTTAATTTAACAATGTGAAATTAGGAGTTTTAAACATCGTTTCTCTATAAAATCCAAATTCTAACCTGACTAAATAACAGCTGAAAATAGCGATCTCATATGAAATATATTTGGAAGTCGACTCTATAATTAAAATGAGAAACTATGAATGTATTTGTATAACGATTTTACTCACGTCCAACAAGGTCCGAAGAAACCAAATTATCGAGAAATTAAGGAGGGGCTTGAATTTGTTCGAGCAACGGCGAATTTCGTCACCTAAGATGCAACAAATTTTATTAAATTAGCTAATTTAAACAAAATTCGAATAATTCTTTTTTATACAAATAATACATTACATATATTAGTTTGAATAAAAGTATTCCAGACATCTGTATACAATTAATATTTAATTCAAGTTCATCATAGCTTAAATTGGGTAAACTTACAATCACAGTTTTAATTTAGTTATATCTCGTAAATTAGATTATAAGTAGGTGAACCCGACAGATGGATTAAAAAACCGCATCTTTAAGTTCGTGCTATAAAATAATCATAAGTGTAAAAACCCCATAAACAATCTTAACCCTTGGACCACGTCCTAACTGTTTCAACGAACATACGGAGAATGTAATCATGTAATGGAATTGTAGATGCATCGAGAGCCATCATCCGGTTCCCCACGCAGGCTGCTGATCAATGGAGACAAGGCATGTGGAATGCGGGCTTTACTGTGTCCCAACCGAGAGAGTCCCGATGGAATGCCTTGCGACCAGTAGAGAATGATGAGCTACCGTTCGTAGCGGGCAGACCAAAATGTGGCCGAAATCCGGCCCAGGAAATGCACGAGCAGGCCCGGTCTCTCCTCTCTCGGCTCGAGGATCACCAACGCCAGGTCAATCTCCAGGTAGCCAGGGCCAGGCTATATCTTACAAATGTGGAGGAAGACATAGTGGCCGGCAGAATTGCGGATACCGAAGAATACACACCGCCGCACAGCCCCACTTTCAATCATGCTGATGAACGAATGAAAGCTAGTGTCATCGTTCCTCCGATGCTCCGTGCCAGCCATACCCGAAACACAAAACGACCGGTCTTCGTGTATCATGAGCGCTTTAACGCTGAGCCGGTCCCGGACGAATGTGTTGAGAGGCATCATCAAAACCCCCAATTCCGTTAATGACTCGAATACGAATTTACAGATATGGAATCACTAAAAATTCTACAGAAGGAGTTGGAACACGCACGTAGTATTAACAAGAATTCCTACGAGCAGATTATTCAGATGTCAAAAAAAATCCAACAAACAAAAGCCATCTGGATAGAACCAAAGAAAGCAAAGTTGCTTTATCAAAGGCTCACGGCAGCACAAAAGAGCTGGGCGGAAGAAAGGCAATTAAATCAAAGACTGAGGACCCAAATAAAGGGGCTAGAGGTAGCATTGTCAGCCTGCCAAGAAGGAGCGGCAGTGACATATCCCTTCGTTTTTGCTCCTGCCCAACTAGCCTACCGAGAGACAACGACGGATCCAAAGACTACACCGAAGGCTAGTGGTTATCGACCTTGACGTAAAGAGCGGGCTAAGCGCCGAGCCGCTCGATTATTAAACAACACGTAATTGAAGTGTCGAAATGTGTTGTTTTCGTTAGTAAAATATATATTGGTTGTTACTTAAATGTTATTTAAAGAATTCGATAAGTGTTAATTCGTAGAAGTGGCATGAGGACATTGCCCTGCATGAATGGGAAGTTTACACGAGAATTATGAATACGAATGATGACATTAAGGGGACGTAAAAATCAAAAGCGAGCACAGGTCTTCTATCGACAGTTCGTTGGACCCAGAGATCGTTCGGTCAATTATAGCACTAGTGATAGCGCTCATTTTTTGCGGACGATCTACCCACTCGAACACAGTTCCAACGTTGCTTAGCAACGGGTGCCGAGTGGTAAGCGAAAGAATATTTTGGTGGGTTACAGGGTTTCCGATCTTGCTTATCCTCCTGGCGACCCTAGTAACGCCATACAAAATGATACTGATCGCCACTTGGCACCCGTTGCTAAGCAACGTTGGTAATGTGTTCAAGTGGTGGATTGCCCGCAAAAATTGAGTACCATGTGCTAGTACTGTAGTTGCTCGGACAACCCTCGGGTTCACGAGCTGCCGATAGAAGACCTATGCTCGCTTTGCTCTGTCCCTCGTAACTATTCAGGATTAGTTCTTAATCGACTGTGGAACGAATTGGCGATGTTGGCATACGGTTATATTAAAATAACAATTCAACTAAGTTTAAAACTATTCTATTCGATCTAAACACATTATCATTTACTGCTTGATGTTTTGGAGTTGGGCTGCACGACGTCGGGCACGTTCCTTACGTCCCGGTCGAAGGTTGTTGGTTGTAGTGATGGATTGGGGCGAAGATGAGCGGGTAAGTTACCGCTTCACCTTCTCGGCATACCGCTAGGGCGACTTCAAGTCCCCGAATCTGCGTGCGCAGACTCTGGTTGAGATGCCGTTCTTCTTCCCAGCCTTTCTGGGCCGCTGTGAGCCGATGGTAGATCGTTTTCGTCTTGGCGGGATCCGTCCATGTTGCTTTCATATGTTGCATTTCTCGCGTTAATTGGATAATCTGGGCGAGTAATTCTGTGTTTGCTTGTCTCGCGTGGTCCAGTTCCGTTTGCAAGATTCGTAAGGAAGACATCGCTGTAATTAAACAGATTATTTTTATTTATTATCGCTCAAGTTAAAGAGTCATCTATTTCATTTAAACAAAATTGTAAATAATTCCAATTACACAAAACAAAAGAACACACAAATTGCTAATATTTTAAATCATCCACTACATAAATTGTCATTATGGAGTCATTCCTCCGGACAGTATCGCTTCAGGCTTCGTCGGAGAGCCTCCACTGTGTAGGGTCTTCGGGTATCTCGGACTGGGCGAGGTGGATAGGCGATGGCGATCCGCCCGGCGAGGATGTCTTCTACCACGTTTGCAAGGTACATCCTCGCCTTAACCACCTGCAAATCTACTTGCTCCTGCACCCTTTCCCACTGGGTGAGGAGGTTCTGTGCATTTGTGTAGGTTTCTGCTGCTGGATATTGTCTTTCTGGGATATCGCAGGGCTCCTTCTCTACGTCTAATACCCTCCAAGCAGTCGGATACTGCCAGGATCAATGTATCGGATCTGCTGACATCGTGGTCGGTTGAGTTGTTGACTGACTCTGCTTTCCTACATTTCGTCTGGTGTTTTGTTCGTGTGGCATATCTAAAACGCTCTATTATTATCTCTATTAACTTTATCATGTTAAATTATTAAACAAATAGGGCTTAAGTCACTGTCGAGTGGGTCATCTGATATAATCTTGTTGAGTTCTAGTGGCTTTCTATCTGATTGGATTGCTTTCGAAACGGGCGCACTATGTTGGTGTGATTACGTTTACATGCGGTAAGTCTATTGATCCACTCATTTTATTTAATTAGCAAGATGATGTCAAGAAATTGTCGAGTTGATTTTTAGGATAGCGGCTATATCGATGGGGTAGCGTCGAATGTAAGTAGGGGTTTTAAAGATTTGATACCTGTATTCTATTTTATTCGTTTACTTAAATTTTCATTTTTTAAATTTTCCAATATAAAATTTAGTCATTAAACCTAGAAACTTTTATCATCATGTCCGGTGATATGAATTTATGGATTTTCTAAATCCAATATCAACGTCAATTTCGTTTACCAAATGTTATAATCGAATGATCGTCGGAAGGCGAGAGCGGATGTCGATTCGCTGAAGCGTCGACGTACGTGTGGTGTAACTTCCGGCGGATATCGCGATTTGAATGGTTGAAAGGAAGTAAGATTATATAGTTGCATCCGGTGATTTACAATATCTCATTTTAGAATTATCGATTGGCGAATTCGTCGAAAATCTATTCGGGTAAGTTATTCTGCAAATTAATTTGAATATCTTAACGCCATTTTTTAAGGGAATCAGTATATTACGTTCGAAATCCTGACGGACTTTATGCCAGTGGAATATTTTCTCTTATGGATTTTTATGCGTTCGATATTTTGTGAGTTAACGATTTGTATGTTTTTAAAATAAAAGTTTTTCTCATTTTTGAAACGCTGATTTTTATAATGATGTTAATTTAATTTAAACAATAATTCATATATCTTGTTTTTCATCTCTAAACTTGTTTAATTTTTAGAAAACCTTATCATAAACTTATAAATCATTTCAGTTTGGGTTTGGAATTGATTGAATTAACTTAGTTCGGTTTCGTTACTCAGTTGTCGCACATCTTTTATTATGCTAATTCATTCAATCTTTGCTTCAACTCTATAAAACTATATTAATATCATTGCTTCAACTAATTTATTGAACCTTTATTTTAATTCCGTGAACCTATCTTAATATTAACATCATTGCTAATTTATTCTACCTTGATTTTAATTCTACGAAACTATTTTAACATTAACATCCTACTAGTAACTTCATGAATCTAGTTTGATCTTTCCTAAGGGGACTATTTTACTTTTATTCGAATCGTCCAACTTTAATTACTGAATGACTTGGTTGATCGGCGTCGACTTTTGATTCAATTAATGTATTTTTATTAACCGAGGAACTATTTAACCAATAAGCTAATATATGAAAACTTTGATTCTAATCTATAGCTACGTTAACTTTAATTGTTTCAATCATTTAATCATAAAGTATATATTCACGCAAAATTCTTTTAATTTTTCCCAAAAGTGAAACAAATTCAGTTTAATTCAGAAGTTATTTGTCTTTAATTATTAATCAATAATTTAATCTAATCGAGTTAATAAATTACTTATTAAATAATTTTTCCATTTAATTTAGTATACCAATGATTAGTTTATTACACATTATAGGTTTCAATTAGTTATATCAACGATTTTAATTTGTTTTATCCCCGTACCCTTTCCCGTTAGTAGACCTTAGACGCATTTTGTGTTCATATTATATTTACTGAGTGCCCACTGGACTACTCGGTGTGATGATTTTAAGCCGTTTGTAGTATGATTTTAGGTCGATTTTACAGAATTGAGAAACGAGGAAGCAGCCAGAGACTTCTTCCTTATTTCTCGCTTCAGCTATAGGGATAAATATTGACGTTACGACCGCTGCGTTGCGCACGCTGAGTCTTCACGGGTACATATCATTGGCGATTTTCCACGCTCTTACATGCATCTGCACTATGTTGATTTTACTATCTTGCGTGATGTGTCGGCTGTGGGCCGGAAAAATTTCGACACTTAAAATTTATAAAGACATATAAAACAAGTTATATATATTAATAATATTTATTAATTATAAAACAACATAATTACCCATTTTTAACCATTCCATAAATTGAAAAAACATCATAGCATAAAATAGAACATAAAACAACATAAATACCTCTCTCCCCACGTCTCCGCCAAGCAGAGCTCTACAGAGATGCTATGGACGTGACGTGGAAAGAGGGTTCCAACCAAATTATTTCTCACCTAGATAATAACTGTAAATTCGAAATAGCTTCAAACAATTAAGATTTTCAAAAATAGTTAAAACAATTCTCAAAGTGGTTTTCAAGATTTGAAAATATGGTTTTATGGTTTTCAAAATGGTTAAGTTAAATGTGAAAATGGATCAGTATATATACCTAATTTTACGGTGTGTGAAATTTGATGCAGTAAAACAAAATTCGACCTTGTTCTTTTCTAGCAAATTCTATTATTTATTTTTATTATTTTTCGATTTATTTTTATAATTTTTTATTTAGATTTTTTATTGAATTATTGCTAATTCAAATTTTTCGATTTAAATTTCACTTTAATGAACTTTAATTGATTTTTTCCAATTTCGTCAAATTTGTTGTGTTTTCTTGTTGTATTTGTGTAGGTATCGTGCGGATCTTGGTGCATTTTGTTAATATTTTAATTTATTTTTATGTTTATTATTTTATATTTAATTCTTTTATTTCTCAGATTTTATATGGTTTACTTGATGTTTCAGTGGGTTAATTTGAATTGCGTGTTATTTTTGCGTGTGTATTTCTGATCCATTTAAACATTTTTCAAGGCCGTTTACGTTGTGGCCCAACATAAAACACTCGGGGGTCCGTAAAATTGCGACCCGCAATTTCAATTGATTTCACAATAATACATACAATTCCGTTTTCAATATTCACATTCCTAAAAAAAAAAAAGTTTCTACGGTAAGGGTAAATCATCAAGGCAAAGATGGACTTAAGGTCCGGCTACAGTACATAATCAAATATCAATTGTGTAGTTCAATATCAATGTAAATCAATATTAGTTCAAATCACTGTAGATCAGTATGAGTTAGTAAAATCAGTTCGAATCAATGTAAATCAGTTCGAGTTAGGAGAATCAGTTCGAATCAATATCAGTTACTGTAACTCAGTTGTATTTGTTTTCGAATGAATCGCTGACGGCTTGGGTTTCGCTTTCGAGCTGGGTTGATCTTGAAGGGTGATTGATGGAAATCTGCGAGAGTCTTGTCGTTTCGTTAGTTTTGTTAATTTTTCGAATTTGGGTGAACATTCTTCTGACTTTTTGAATTTGGGTATTTTGCCTTTGTTTGTTTTTTGTTAGGCCGATGATGAGACAGCATATTAGGAGTATCATGTTAGAAGTTATACTAATCGGTAGTATAAGTTCGATTGCTAGATTTGTTATACTGGGTTCATTTTTCTGTCCCACTTGTTTTCCTGGTCGTTTTTTGATTGATAGGACGATTTTTTGAATTTCTTGGATTGGTTTATTATTGGGATTTGCTTTGGCTTTTCTTTGAATTTGTCTGATGAGGGTTTCTAGGGTTTTCTTTATCTCACGGTTCTCATTTTTTATATTGGCTATCTCTTCATTATTTTTTAGTAGGGTTTGTACCATTGTTTGGGTTTTCTCGATATTCTGTTTCAATTCGTCCTTGTCTTCTTTTGTGGGGCATTGCATACATTGGAGGTTTATTTGTTGACATTCCTCATTATTGGGATTACTACAAATTTCTTTGAAATCGGCACAGGTGCTGTCCTCTCTTCTGAAGGGTTGGGATTTCTCGCATTTTTCCAACGGGTTTTCAGTGTCACACTCTCTCATTATTATCATCATTATTATCCACAGGTTTGGGTTCATTCTTTCTATTTTTATACATAGTCAATTTTATATTTATTTACAAAATTGTTTCGTTTATTTACAGTGGAGTTTTAGCCCTTTTTATTCTTTCTCTTTTTCTGGGGTTGAGTGTATCTCGCACTCCTCTTAAGTTTTGTTTTCTGAGAATCTCATTATCAGGACTTGGGCTTTTATTAATCGCTCGGTTAATTTTGGGAGTTCTTTTAGTCGCTCTTTGTTTTCTTTGATTATTCTTTGTTGGTTATAGATTTTCATTTGAAGATTTCTTTCTTTTGTTTGTTTTCTCTTGAGTTGCCATTTATAATGGACTCGTTTGGTTGTCTGTTTTTCCAGCTCTCGTCTCGCTTCTTGAAGCTGTTCCGTTAGCGCTTTAATCTCATCTTGAGCTTGTTGATGGCTCTCTTTTATCTCTCTGGCTTCTTTACAACTGTCTTCTAGTTGTATTACGTATCTTTGTTCGCTTTTTCTGCTGTCCCTCATTCTCTCTGCTTCGGTTTTCCAATAATCTTCCAGGATTACACGAGTCTTTATTTCGGCTAATTCTCGCCTCAATCGTTCATTTTCCCTCTTTTGATTTCTGTTCTCTCCCATGCTGGATGTTAGCTTTCGTTTTATCATATTACCTAGCTGTTTTGACTGTATTAACTGTTGATTTATCCGGGCGATTTCTGATTCTTGCTCCTCCACTAATTCTTGCCATTCTTTTCTTTCTGCTCTCCATCTTTTACTGTAATATCTCAGTGGGTCTTGTTCGATTGGTTCTACTAATTGAATTGGGCTTGGTAGGTATTCTCCGTCTTCTAGATTCATTCGGATTTCTACTTCATTCAAATTCATGCTAAATATACATCGATTACAATTTTTTGTTTTTGTCATTATTTTTAATTATCTTTTTACACTTTTTACAATTTTTCCTCTTTAAATTTAAACTATCGTTTCGTCCGTCTCCCCGAATCCTTCATCTAGTTCGGCGGGTACTTGGGTTGGAATTTCAGTTGGGTATAACGGCATAAGCAGGATTGGTGGTCGGTTCTGCAAGGTATTTACCTCTTCACGCAAGGCGTTCGATATTTGTATCTCTTCATCTAAGAGATAAGCAAGATATTCGGTAATTTTCGGTTAATTCTTCCACTTGCGTTTCCAATCGATGCGTGTTTTCTAACGCTTTTAGTTTTTCAATTTCCTTCCTCAGGTTCTGCTCATTTTCCTCATATCCTTGCTTTATCGCTTTTATCTCTGCTTCAACTTGTCCTTTCAGCTGTTCGTTGACTTCGTGTTGATGTCTCAACTGGATTTCTTTAAATACTGCAACTCCTCGGTGTCCGTTCACCTCCTGCTGGAGTTCTGTTATCCTCTCGTTTAATTGTTGGATTTGTCGTCTTTCATCAGTTTGTTCATTTAAGGTTTCCAGTATCTTCTGATTTAATTGATCAATCCATTTTCTGTGGGCCTTTTCGGTTTTTCTGAGCCTGTCTATTGTATTCTTTCTGATTCGTTCGTTGAATTCTAATGTTTGTATTTGGTTACTGTAACCGTCGAGTGTATGTTTCTGCTCTTCAATCTGCTCCCATAGCTCCCAATCTTCGGTATTCAACAATTTCTTGGGTAATCGTCTTATCTCTTTTTTGGCTTCCTGATACTGGTCCTTCCATTTTCCTGCTTCTAATTTAATCCAACTTTCTTTCTTTTCCGTTTTTATTCGTTGTATTCGTCTCTGTCGGTGAGCTTCATCCTGCTCGATCTGCATCTCTTTTATTCTGGTCTGTTGATACTCAACTTCCTGCTCTAATTTCACTATATAGTTAGATTGTTTTGCGTTGGCGTCTTCAAATATTCTGCACTCTATTCGCCATTTTCTTGCCTGATCAGTTACCTGAGTCAGCATTCTTTCTTGTCTATCGTCTCTGGGCTCTCTAATTTTCTTTGATGGTTTTGGCCCTTGATTTCTCAGCTTGTTGACTTCCTCTTTCGCATTTTCCCATTTGGTTTTATAAGCTCTTGTTCGGTCTTCCTCTTCGGCTATTTGCTGAATATAATGTCTGATTCGCGATTCCCAATTACTTCTTGAGTGTTCTCTGTCTTCTGTCCATTTGATTTTCCAATATCGCGCTTGTCTTTTTGCCCATTCTTTGGCTTGTTCCAAATGGGTTCTCTTGGTTTTCTCTATTCGGTATTGGGTGCTAATTTGCCCAATTTCCTCCTGAATTTGCTGTATAATTTTTATCGTCTCCTCCCCTTCTTCTCGTATCTCTGCTTCTTTATCTTTTATCACTTCTCGCAATCTTTCTATTTCGCTTTGTTGATCCTGCTTCTCTTGCTCTAACATTCTGATCTCCTTTCTTTGGTTTATGATTCTAGTTTGGTTCTGCATGCATTCCTTCATCATTTCCTCTTCTCGCTCTTGGTACGTTTTCTCTTTTCCTTCTGGGTAAGTTATTTTTTGTTCTAGTTGTTTTTCCCACTTCTCTTTCATCATTTTCGTTTTCAGAGTCTCTTGTACTAACTCCTCTTCTGCGATTAGTAGCATTTCTTTTAATTGCAACGATCTTTGTCTCCATAATTCTACTTCTTCACTTGTTACTTTTATTGACTCTGGTTGATTTTTGATTGCTGGTTTTGTCTCTTCAGCCTCTTTTACAGTTTCTTTTGTCTCGTTTGGATTCATAATTGTTTCTAAATATTAATAATCGATTATTCTCTCTTTTCGATCATCTCAAAATTTTATCATAATTTACATCATCTCGTATTTTTGTGGTTTTTGAGTTTTTATAATTTTTTGTTTTTACGTTTATCTTTATTTACACTTTTTACACATTGTTTTCGGTTTCTATCTACTGATCAGCGAAACGGAATCCTTTGATCCGCCCGTTGATCGGCTTTCTACATACTGGACATATATCGACTTTTAACCCACATGCTTCACATGTGACCATATGTCCACAAGGAGTATAAATTATTTCGACATGTTTCTGCCAACATGTCACACATTGATACTGCTCCAAAATAGCTTCTTTTATTATTGATTTGTTTCGATTCTCTTTCGGTTTCTCTTGATATCGCTTGATTGCTCGGATTACTGCTTGTGTTGAGTCATACCATTCTAAAAAATTAGCTAATCTTTCCTTAATTATTTTTCTCATCTTTTGAGTATCCACTCCTGATAATAACATTATGGTTCTCGTTTTTGGTCGATCTAATATATCTTCTATTTGTTGATTTGTAATTATTATTTCTATATTCTTTGACTCCTTTTCTTGTTTATACATACATTTTCTCTTGTGCTTTAGTTTTTTGACATTCTGATCTGGTATTGGCTGTTGGTTTTTACATCCTTCACACATTATACCTCTTGCTGTTTGGCAATATCCTTGACTCGCAAATTCTGCTGCTCTTGGATTTCCTTTGAACGTTTTAATTCTCTCCTTGAATGTTCTATTTATAGTCTCTTTTTCCCATATTAATTCTGCTGGATCTTTGAAACTCTTTATTATCGTTATCTTTCTCTCGCCTCCTTTTTCATCTTGGTCTATTTCTGATTGTCGAAGTCCTTCTAATCTGTTCATCGCTTGGTTTCTGACGTCAATATTAATTCTAAATGGGCAGGTTGAAAATTTCCTCAGGTGTTCTCGTTTTGCTGTTTCTCCTTTCTCCCAATGTGATAGTCTTCCTTGACAATAAATACAGGTAACTTCATCTGGTAGTTCGGGCGTTCCCGTAAAATAAAATCCTTGTGCGGCCATTTCTTTGCTTTGCTGGTTGGTAAATACTTTGTTATCTTTGAAAGTTAGATATCTTTGTTCCTCTTTTCTCAGCTCCTCGTCTCTCACTCTCCTTTGTGAGTATATCGCTTTTATGATTCGCGTTGGTCGTCTTGTTCCGCCATAATCTTTATAGTATATGATTGCTGCTGTAAGTGTATTAACTTTCTCTTCCTCTTCTGGTTTTTTCCATAGTCTCGTCCATATCGAATCTGGTCCTTCTCTCATCTGTACCGTTGTCTCTTCGTTGATTCCGCTTGCCATCTAAATATCGTTATTATTTTTGGATTTTTGTTTTTCTGATTTTTCTGATTATTTGTAATTTTTGATTTTTATTTGATTTTTATTATTTTATTTACATTTTATTTACACTTTCCTTTCCTCTCTACAACGTCTTGTCTGGCTTCTCTACTTCTAATTTTATATACAGATTATCTTCTCGCAAGAAGCCTTCTCCTCTTAATCGTTGTTGTGGATAAAAACGTGGTGTACCGATCGCTGTATTCCAGTCGGTTGTTGGTCTTCCCATCTGCGGTTCATTTCCTGTTCTGATTGGGTTACGATAGTCCTCTTGCCCTTTCATTGTTAATATCATATTTTGTTTAAAAGGCCATGTTAATAATTCATCATAATCTCCTCTTCCTACTCTGATGAAGACACTGATGTGGGTGCCCGTTGCATTCCCATCCCCATTTGGATACAGTCTAATACCTAATTTATATCCGTTTTTCCAACTGTATATTGGTGGACTATCTAGAATTCTCTGTGTTCCATCTTTTGCTCTCTGGAGCTTTTCTGCGAATTCGGTTATTTTCCATATAAATGGTGCTGTAAGATGTTTTCTGGCTACAGAGCTGTTGGTTTCTAATTCTTTTAGGCTGTTGGTCATCTGTTGCATTTTCTTTTCCATTTCGGCCATTTTCTTGAGTGTACTTCCTTGGCTAATATTTCTCTTATTAGCGCTTTTTGTGCATCATTTTCTGTTCGTAGGCTTTTTACTTCCCATGCCAACATTCCTATCGTTTTCATCATGATTTCGGTGTGCTCTATACTGTTTTCCATCATGTGCTTTTGCATTTCCGTAATTGGTAATTGTATTTGACAATTGAATAGTTCTAACGGGCATTTGACTGGTTTGCCGCTACATTCGTTCCAATGTTCCTTTAATTTGACTTTATCCTTCTTGTCGCAGTTGTTTGCGCATATCCCTTCGTATAGATTACATATTTGTTCCTCTTTTGGATTCCGATGTTCCATTTCTATTTTTATCCATTCGTCGATAATTCCACAGAATTCGCATTTCTCCTCTCTCTTGATGCACACTTTGTGATGTTCTTTCATCGTCTTTTTTGTTGTGGTGGTTTGACATTTTTCGCATAGTATCTCGTTATATTCACATTCGTTTGCGTGACTTTCCGCTTCCTTCATAAGTCCTTTCCATTCACATTCTTTTACTTGGCATTGAATTAATAGATTATTGATCTCTTTGTTGGTGGCTTTATCCATTGTTGTCGGATCTTCATCTCTTTCAATCGTCTCGTCGCATCCAGGGCATTTTATTGTTTTTGTTTCTATCACTTCTATCGTACAGTCCGTACATATTCTGCATCCGCATTTCGTCTGTCTTGCTCCAATCAGTAATTCTTTGCATTTACAACATTTTAATCTTTCTTTTATATCATTCACCACTCTAATTTTTTCTTTCATTATTCGTCTCGTAGTTTCGGATGGATTCTCGCTTCCTCTTATTCTTTCGATAATTGTCTGCATATCTACAAAAAAAATTTTAATTTCTTGACGTTGCTTTACTTCTATCGTTTTATTTTTACATATTTACACGGTACGCTTTATTTTTACTCTACTGTTGAATCCGGTTCTGGGGTGAATTCTGGCATTGATGCTATCCATTCCACCCAACTTGCTGGATCTACGTGCTGTTGATTGTTACGTAGTCTTCTAATTTCGTCAGCTTGCCATCTAACTTGATCTGCTAATTGTTCATTCATTCTCTGTAGTTGTAGTATTGTTCTTTGTTGCTCTTCCAGTCTTATGGCTTGTTGTAGACCTCTGTTCACGCTTTCCGTTAATACTAGATGAGTATTTGTCCACTGGGTTTGCGCATTGTTCGTTATTAATGTCATTAATTCGCATTGTCGTTTCCATGTTGCCTCAATTCCTGGATCTTGGTATATTCCTTGATTTAATTCTACAATCTCTATAGGTGCATTGGCAGCTGCTGGTTGTTGTATTGCTTCTGTGAACGGTGGTATTCTAACTTGGTTTTGTTGATTCACGTTATTCTGATCCATCTGTTGATTATAACACATCATTAATTCATCGGCATTCTCTCTGTTTGCTTACTATTTCTGACACATTTGTACAATATTTATATATACATATGCATACTATTACTACTATTATACTACATAATATTTTACACTATATACAATGTCCTTTCTTTGTCTTACACCATCGTCTCCGGGGGCTCTATACGCAATGTCCGTATATCCCCGTATTTCTCATTCGTTATCTGATATACATCAAATTCATTGGACCATTGTTGTGCTTCGATAATGGGCGGTTCTTTTAACCAGAGTCTGCTTGTTCTAGAATTTCCTATGATTTCATATTCTTCGGTTCGTTCTGCATCATATTGTCCAAGTTCGATATCGTAATTGAATTTTTCTACTGCTGGCCATAATCTTCTCTTCGCTGGTTTCTTTCTGCATTTGGTGGTTCTTACTAGTTGAATTATTATCAGCATTACTACGCTGCTTACTACTGCTGTTGTTATCCAAATCATTTTTATTATATTACTTGTTTCCTTAGGCTGCATGGTTGTGTTTTCTCTTATACTGGTTGTCTCCATTATTCCTTCTTTTGGTTGTACATTTTTAAGTGCTTTCTGGAGTTGTAATGCTTCGTGAATTGAAAGGTGGCTGTCGTCCATGATCATTCCTTTTTGCCCTGTTTCGTTTCTTGGTTTTCTCCCAGATGATTTTGTTATAGGTTGATCTGTCGTATTTGACTTGAGTGGTTTCCTTGTTATCGTTCTCCAATGCTCATGAGTTCCTTTTTGAATATTTATTACATATTTTCCAAGTTTCCTTTTTGTTGGGATGCGATACTTTTGATTCTTTATCGTTTTGCTTGTTTCACATTGTATTCTTTTGTTTACTGGTTCGTTTCTTTTAGGTTCGTATACGCAGATTTTTGTGATAGGTTTTTCACCTGTGTTCTCAATTAATATTTCTTCTTCATTTGCCGCATTTGATTCTATATTTATTATTACGGCTTTACTTTCTCTGATCTGACGTTGATACGGTTCCTCTTTTGTTTCTTTTTCCGGACGTTTTGTCGTAATCGATTCTAGCAACTTTCTTGTTATTGATTTCCAGTAATCATCTCTTCCTCTCTGAACGTGCACTATATACTTTCCACGTTTTCTTTTAGTTGGGATACGGTATTTTTGATCTTTGATATCCTCATTTGATTGACATTTAATTATTTCATTCGTCGTTCCGTTCTTTTTGGTTTCGAATACACAGACTTTTGTAATGGGTTCCTTGCCCATATTTTCAACTATTATCTCTTCTCCACTCTTTGGGTCTGATTCCACTTTTATTATTATTTCTTTATTTTCTCGTGCTCGACGTTTGTATGGCTCTTCTTTTGGTGTTGTGAATTTCTCTCCCAGGGTTTTGGCTAATGTGCATGTTATTATTATATCATTGTTGGCACATATTATATATTCTGCATTTCCTTCTAAGCTATCCCATTCACATTTCTTTCCTGCTTTCATATTCATTTTCCAACAATCGATAATTTTATTTTGTATACATACTTGTTCAATGGTTTTCTATCCTCTGTTTTATTATCGTAATTTGCCTATTTCCTGGCTCTACTTGGATTTTTAACTTTTTTATCTTTTGTAGCATCTCTACATACATCTTTTGGTGCGCTCTGACATATGATGAGTTTTTCGGATCGTATTTCATCTTTCCTTGGTTTTCCCTATTGAGTCGAATTTGACAATTATGCTTGTATTCATTGTTAGTATGTAAGCAATTTCTTTGCTCGAAATTCCTTATCGTTTATTGTTCGTTATTCTGAACGATTCTCATTTCCTTCGTGATATTTTCGTCGGGCTTGCTGTAGCTTGATGGACGTGATTAATTTCATTATTTCTTGTAGCAGGGTGGTCGGTTTTGATTTTTCCTTTGTTTGTGGTTGATATCATCCCTTTATTTCGTTTCCCTCGTTATTGCTGTTTTTCGTTTCTTGACGTCCTCTTAGATGATTCCTTTTTCTTCTTGTTGTGCCCGATTTATTTCCGGTCTCTAGTATTTTGATATCCTTGGTTTTTGCTGTTGTCCACTTCCTCCTGCTCCATTATTATTTCCATTCCGGGTTTCCTTTGAAATGTCGTCCTCGACATTATTATTTCGATTAATTTTCCTCATATACTTTATTATTCTTGTTTTTTATATCGCTCCATTTCTTTTAATCTTCTTGTTTGCTTCGCTTTGAAATCTTATTGCTTTCGATGCCCATCTATGATATTATCATCAATAACTGTTCTCTATCTCCGATTTCGTATTGCTTTCTTTTGGATGGTTTTGGTAAAATTTAGTCCTTCCCATTTCAGATTGCTTTATTGTCTTTGGAATGGGTATTTGAGCATATATGTTTCTTTTAATAGAACGTTTCTGTTTTCTTACCATATAGTTTACATCTGAATACTTTTTAAGTGGTGATTCCTTCGTAAGGTCATTTTCATTCAGAATTGGCTGCATGCTTCGTCTTGTTTGGCGTTCGATAGCTTCCCATTAATGTTTGAAATTTGTTTTGCCCATCATTTCTCTTTCTCTAATCGTGCATTGGCTGGTTATAAACTTTTTGCACTTGCCTGTCTGGATTTCAGCGCATAAATGTAGTACATTATTTTCTCCATTGTCTTTTTCTTTGAACGATGATCCTGTTTTTAGTAGTCACTCAGAAACTGTTTGGTAGAAGCATCGTGCTGCAACTGCGAAACATTAATGGTGTTTGTCCTCTTCGTTGGGTTATATTGGAGGCGTGTCCGCATTCTGATAAGTTGGATTATATCTATTATCCTGTTGAGTATTTCTGTGTTGTACTGCAATATGTAAAGGTACGTTTCCTTCTACATTCTGCCTTAGTGAATATCATGGGTATAAACATTCTTTGATACGATCCATTTCTGGTGGGCTTTCTAGCTCCCTTTAGCATATTCCATAGCGATTTTCCCTTGCTTTGTTACTATCCTCATCCATCCTTTTTCCTTCGACCCATTCGCATATCTCTCTTGATGGCTTTTACTATTATAATCCATCTTGTCTACATTATCTTGAGTCGCGTTTTAGAGTTATTTTTTGATTTCATCGGTTTCGGTTTCTTCTACGGTGTTATTTGATGTTGCTTTCTATTTTCCGACTCATCGTTAGTTCCTTTATACTCAACTGTTGGGTTTGTGATCTGGGTTTGCATACCTCGATTCTTCTGGTTCTCTTGTTATTGTTCTCGGGTATTGCTTTACATCTGCTCACGTTACGTATGATAGGCCTAGTAAGTGGGTTATTGACCAATTTAACTCGAGCATTTGTTCTCGGTTTAACATACATTATCTCATTAAGGTCCTTTTACCGCATCTTTTGTAATTTTCTGGCTACTCCTGGGGGATAATTTTCTGGCGTTTGCGATTATTACCCAGTCTCCAACCTGAAAGTTATGCTCGCGTACGTCTCTCTTTTTAATCGTGCAATTTCTTTTATAGCTTTCTTGGTTAAATCTTAATTTTCATACCTGCCGTTTTCCAGATTCTCTTGCATTCGCTCTTTGAACCCCTGTTACATAAATCATCAATTTCCATAATACTGTGATATCGGTGTTGTGATATTCTAGGTCTATCGGCATGGTTGCATTCTCTGCCGTACATTAATTGAATTGGACTCATTTTGTTGCTGATGTATTGACATCTATAAGCCATAAGGCATAAAGTATTATATCTATCAATCTTTTTGGTGTCTGTGACATAATTTGACATTCATTTCTCTTAGTTATGTGCCATTTGAATCGTTGATCCGTTTGCCGTTTGTTTGGCGGATGGTATGGCGATGTTAATCAACTTCGCAAATTCGAAGTAATTTCGGTACTTCCTCTATGATTTCGCTCATGAAGTTGTGTTCCTTGATCGGTTAAATCTGTTGGTGTTCCGTATCTACAGCATATTTCTTCTTACTAGGATTCTCGCTATTGTTCTAGCTTTTTGTCTGGTATCGCGAATGCTTCCGGGAATTTGATAAATAACCGTCACTATAATATATAGATATTCCATCGTTATCGGTAATGGTCCTACTACATCCATGCGATTCATCGTCATTGGTTCCGGTGGAATTGGCATTTGGCTTTAGCGGCGCTTTTCAATTTGCTTCCTGTGCTTTCTGGTTGCACATATCAGGCAATCTTATCCATCTTATGTCCTCTTCCTATATTGGCCAATAATATTTTTTGGCGGCAGTTCCTTGCTTCCGTCTTTTTTGCCGACATGTGTCCTCCGAGTTTTCCGTCTTGGTATTGCATTCAGACCTCTTTCGTTCTACTCTCCCGGTAAACACTAAGTCGTTTCTTCCACCAATCATTAATATAACCATCCCTTTCCATGTATATCGCATGTCTATGGTTTCTCCATATGCTCTTCTCAGTTTACTGTTGTTGTCGAAGATTTTCATATCGTTTCGTTTCCCATGAATTCGATTATTGTTTTCAACTCTTCGTCTTCCTTCTGTTTCATTTTTTCAGCTTGTAAAGTTCGATGTCCCTGCGATTATCATTGCATATGCGTCTTACATCTGATCCATCAGTTCCTCAAATACAAATCTTGACATACAAATCTGCATTGGCGTGGCTTTTCTGATTTTAAATCTTTATATATGGCGAGTATTCTTGTAGCTGCACTTGCCCATCTCATCAAAAATTTGCTAGAGGCTTCTTTGTTGTTGGCCTAAACATTACTAATGGTTGATGATCTGTAGTAATGTATATCTCGTGAACCCCATAACAAATATTGAATGGGTTTAATAGCTTGGATTATTATTGCTAATGCCTTCTTTTTCCGTCACAGAGTAATTCTTTCATGTTTTCTTGAATCTTCGACTATAAATATCCAATAACTCGTTCTTCTTTTCTCGTTTCATCCCATTGTCCTAAGACTGCTCCAGATGCATTCCACTTGCGTCTTGATTGCTAACAATAAACGGTTTCTGAAATCTGGGTGTACGAGTATTGGTGCTGATATCAGTTTTGTCTCTGAGTTTTTCAAGGCTGTTTGGTTCCTTTTCCCAATGAACGGTGGTATCTTTTTTGGTAATTCCTGTATTGTTTTGCGAATGGTTGCATACTCTTGATAAATTTTCGGTAATATCCGATAAAGCCTAGGAATTCTTTGCACTTTGTGGACTTGTCTTTGGTGAAGGGCAATTCTTTATCTTTTTCAATGTTTCTTGGTCTGGTTCTTTACCTTTTGGCTGACACAATTATGTCCTAAGAAGGTGACTTTTTCCTTTGCCCATCGCATTTGAGGTTTAATTTTAATTTCCTGTCTCAGTCAACGAGATACATTACGGATATCTTTTTAATGTTGCTCGAAGGTGCTAGAATAAATTAACAAATCATCAATACCTATACCATGCATTGCTTTGATCGTTGAGTTACAAAGTTCATACATCTCGGAATGAAGCTGGTGCGTTAGTTAATCCGAAAGGCATTTTTCTTTAAACTTGCGTATAGATTCTTTCCGATTGTAAAGGCAGTTTTCTCTTCTATCTTCCTCTTTGACTTTTATTTGCCAATAACCACTTTTTAAATCTAGCGGATGTAAAATAAGCTTGCTCCGGTATGTTTGTAACATCTCATTTATATCTGGATAAACGGGTATGTATCTCGTTTTGTTACTGCATTAAGGTCGTCGATAGTCTATACAGAACCGTTGTGTTCGTCTTTTTTTCGTTTTACATGACCACTGGAATTGCCATGGCGAACAACGTTGGTTCGATTACTCTCGTCTAACATTCTTTTTGAACTTCTTTCTCTGCTACTGATTTTTTGAGCTTCTGCCATCGATATGGCCGTAATGTTATTGGGGTGTCGTCTGTTAATTTGGTATCGTGTGTTGCGACATCGCTTGTACCGAGATCTAAGTCAGATGCTGCGAATATATCTTTAAATTCCATTAGCAGTTTTTGTAATTTGCTCTTTCTCGATTTCGTTTAACAGCTTGACTTGTCGATTGTCATAATTCTTCCCAGTTCCTTCGGTTTGTTTGTTCGGAGTTCAATATCATCATCGGGTTAGCTTCCAATCTTTCGTTTTCGTAAATGACTTTATCTTCTTCGTCAAAAGTTTTGTAGTTGATTGAATTTCGTTTGTTGTCGTTTTACATACACTATTTCTCTGGCTAAATGGCGTTCTTTCTTTTTTCTCGAATTTGTGATTAGGTTTTCGAAATCATACCTCTAGTTTACTCATTCACTTTTCACATAGGCAAATTCATTGTGTGCGCGCCTGGCACTACTATTTTTCTCTGAGCACTCACTTCTGATTTCAGCATACATATTTCGTCCGGTTTTATCTCTTCAACTCCATCGATCCTAGATCTATTATAATTCCTTTTAGTTTAATTCTGCAATGAACTGTTTCCGATTTATACAATTCTTGCGCTCAATCTCCTGATGATGCTAAATAAGTAAATTTGATTTCACATTTTTATATTCGATTATTGACAGATTTCCGATGACTGCTACCGATTTCTTACTGCAAGTTATTACATCCATGTTAGCTTTCTTCTATACATTGGCCATAATCTTCCTGGTATTTTTATCCATTTTTATTGCTGAGATGTTTTGCTCCCGTATCAATCATTGCTTTTATTTCTACCCCATTTATTTCTATGGGGTACCGTAGTTTGCGTCCAGTAATGTTGTAACATAGCTATAAGTTCGAGTTTTCTGATCCTGTGATCTACACTTCTTGATCTTTGGCTGTTTCTGGTACTAAATCTGGCCCCAATTTGGTTCGTTATGGTACTGGATAAATGTTTTCTTAATGTTGTTTGATCTTGGTATTTGGTACTTGTCGTTCTACTGTGTGCGTTTCTTTCTCGACTGATGTTGTTGCCTTTCTTTAGACATTCATATACTGGTGGTGGATGATTATTAATGTCCACTATGCTTGTCTTCGATTTTCCCATTGTTGATGCTCTTGAGGTTAGCATCTCGTTCCTCCTTGGTTTTCGTTGTTGTAGCTGTTAATCACTGCTATCATCTTTGAAATTTTATCCACGTTTTCAGTTACTCGTCTTTTGTCGCTTCATTCATGGTTTTTCTCGGCTTTCTAGTCTCATTATTGCTTAAATTTCGTCCGGACTTCTTCATCGGTACCATTCATTTAGTTAGGAAATCCTACTAACCTTTTATCTTGTGGATGTCCTTTGAGTGGTCCATGTAATACCATTTGTCTTTGCTTAAAAACGGTTAAGAATCCAATTGCCATTTCCATTGATTTTTCTTTCTCTTTGTAAATGTCGAAACCATCTAAACATTTGTGTTAAGATTCACCCTTACGAATTTTGAATGATTGAGAATTATTCTAGAATCCCTGCCATCATTTGTCCGAAGATTAAGAATCTTCCCCCACATGGCTTTATCATATTTGCTGTTGCATGTTGAAATGATCCGGCGATCAGTAACAATTCTAGTTGGTTTCTCCCATAGTTATTACTCCCGTATCGTTACCAATGTTAGATAAATTGCTTGCCTTTTGTGCTGGGAATAATAAATGTTCTTTCTGGCTCGTTCCAGATCTTTTGTTTGGTATATCCCGCTCTGTGATAATCTACTGGTTTAAATTTCTGCTTCGCTGGCCAATTCTGTCAGTCAAATTTTTTGTGGTGCTACAATACTCGAGTTGGAAATTGTAACCAACTCCATTCTCTTATTTCGAATAATGTCCATATTACATTAACTTACAAACTGAACATATTTAGGTTACAAATTTTCTCTGGTTATCATCCTTGTTACAAGTTTGAGGCGAATCTGATTTTTCCTTTATTGCATTCATCTCTAATTCGTTTAGTACATTTTATCTCTTGCGGAATTGTTGAATTCATCTTGCAGTTTTGCGATTGTCTTTTTTCACATTTGATTGTACATAAACTTCCTTCCAACAATTCTTCCGAAGTATCCTTCTTGGAGTGGTAATAATGGGATTGCGTTATCTGGATTCGTGATTGCCATTGCCAATTTTGTTTTTAATATTTCTCTGTTCAAGATACAATCATTTTTTAACTAAGTATTAATATATTTTTCTCTGTTGATGCCCAAATCCTTTGTGATATAGAAATCCATCTTGTTTTATATACAGATATATTTTACATCTTTGGGTTCTATTTGCGCTTTTGCGTTTGGTATTGCTGTTCGCGATAAGAATATTCCCTTTAGTAATTTCGTACTGGCTACCATTTCTCACATTTGCTCACCATTTCGTCCTTTTTATAAATCTCATTCCGATGTGGGTATCTGTTGATATTTGACTACCGTTGGCGTGACCTCTGATCCGATAGTCGTGGTAATCGTTGGTTTTCCGATTCTTCCGGTTCTCCGTAATTCATCTAATGCGCTTTTTTGACTCTCATCAGCATTCAACCTAGGCGTTTAGTTTTCTGTTTCACTGTGCACTTCGTCCTGCACTTCGTCAATATTGCGCTTTCATAAGGTGAGTCTACAAGTTCTTTGTATCGGCGTGATATTACGATCAGTTGACATTCCCGTATGCGATGATCTATCTGTTGCTAGACATTGAGGATACTTTTTCATTGCCTTGGTGTATCTGGATCAAAATATCCTTGATATTTCTCCAACTTTAACTTGATAGCTTTCAATCACTACTAACTCCTTTGACTAATTGATTCAATTAAGGGTGTATTCTCCTCCTTGACAAACGTTCCGTCTCAGCCGTTATTCTCCCGCAGCGTATACTCGGGAGGTCTTTTATTTTTCCTTCCTCGGGCTGCTACATTTACTCGTTCCAGCTATGAGATACCGTCTTGTCGTGAATCCTTCCTCGCATCTCGTTCCGCGTTTACTGAAACCACTGTTGTTCCGTTCGGCTTCTATAATTGTTGAATGTTTGAGTGATGGTCCGCAATGGATATGCCACGATTTTCCTTGTTACTGAACATTCTATTGATTTTCCGTTTTTAATGAAATTTACTTCTTGGTTATACATTATACGATACCGCTGTTGCTCCGTTGTCTGTAATCTACCGGCATTCGCTGCTTTGCACTCTTCCGTTTCTTTTAATGAATATTTATCACCAATCTTTATGTTATCGCAATCGTTATTTCTACAAACGGTTTCTAACTCCTTTTACGCACATCATCCATATGAGTATTGTAGTGATTATTGCGTTTCATCCCTTTTCTAGCTGTTTTTGGAATCGCTTGCATTAATCGTTGTTTTCGAATTCGGTTTAATAACTCTTTTAACTTATTCTGGCATTATTCAGTTTGACATCTTTATTACCAGATTTTATTAAAAAGCTTGCCATCCTCCTTGAGTTCAGGATGAATGGTTTTCAATACCTTTCTGATTAATGTCTGTTATTGCAATTCATATCCGTTTGGGTTGTATCTGGAGTTCGCTTTCTATATATCACTATCGTATTGTAACATCAGATATGCCATTTCCTACCCAAATATCTGTTTGGGTCCTTCATCGTTTCGTTAAGTGGTTTTATTATTCAATAGCAATTCCTCTGGATCTTTAGTTGTGGTTCGTACCTTTATTAATCCATTATTTTATTATTATTGGTTTTATTGCTGCCCAAAGCTGCTTCGGCTTCTGTTTCCGATATTTATTGAGCTTTCAAATTCCTCTTTATTTCTGGGTTTTGCTAAATCCCAAGCATATCAGTTATTTAGTCTGTTGATCCACTTTGCTCCTCTGTTCTTGCCTTTCATTTTTTCCCTTGTAACTGTTTTGTTACTTGACTGAGCTTGCTTAATTTCGTTGTCAAATTGCATCATCTGCATTTGTTCTTTAGTTTTCCTTTCTGAGCTGGTTTATCGACTTTTGGTCCGTCCTCTGGATTTCGTTTTCCATTGCTGTGGCCTGTTTCCTTTGTTTTGGGTGTTCGTCTGCCGATTTCTCTGGATGTTGTAGCTCCTCGTTCGTTTATCCAGTTATCCATTCGTCTCCTGTTCAGCTTCGGCGTCTTCTCTCTTTCTTTTTATTTTTCCTCTTCGGTATCAGGCTCTATAATTTCGACGTTGTCTTTGACCACATTACTAGCTCGTCTGGTTCATCTGTTATCATGTTCATTTCGTTTCGCGTCTATGAACCAAATCTCTTGATTCTGGTATTCTCCTTGGGTTGTTTTCTTCATCCGCAATTCATTTAGATCATTTAGTATCTTTCATCTCCTGTTGTGATGACTATTACTTCATCGTTCAGGTGGAACTTCTGGTGTGTTTAGACTCTGCTTGTCGTCCTATTTGGGCGTTTTCGTTTTTGATTTCTCTTTTTATTGAGTTCTCTACCGCTATTTTTGCCTACTGTTAAATATATTTTATTAATCAATTGCATTTGCGTAACTCCAATTTCAAGATCGTCGTCTAATGATCGTCCTTTCGTATTGTAAAATGAAATGGCTTGGTTCGTACGGTATTTCTCATTTTCACTTCAACTTATTTTGGGCAGTGATATAAAAACTCTCTTTCAATTGGTTCGAAGTTGGTGTCATTGATTTTTAGACTATACTTCTCTATTGCTTCGGCTGCCCATTCAGTGTGTTTCCATTTCGGATAATTTCTCTGAATTGCTCGAGGGTACCCACGCCATACATTCCTCCGATATTCCTCTATTTCTTCACAATATTTCGCAGATTCTCTACTCTGTTACAAGAATCGATTATCCATTTTGCTAGGTTGTTACAGTTCGTCCTTTGATTCTTTGCTCCGTTCTCAATTATCGCTGCTAACTCTCTGCATTTGCCGTTTCTGTTAATTTTGTTCATCCTTTCTATCCACAGGATCGTCTAGATCTTGTGGGCAATATTTTATTCCTGGAATTCGTTTTTCGAGTAACTGATTCTCGGTCTCGCTTGTTTCTTGTTGGATTCGCAATTATCATTCTTCGTTCTGTTTCTACGTCTATCGTGAGCTTATATGGTATTGCATCTTTACGAATTTGAGTGTTTACGTATTTTTTTCAACATAAATTGTGTACAAATAATCCTCTGCCAACATTTCAGTGGATTTTGGTTCTGACTTATCAATAGATTTTGGGTCTTTACTCCCCAATTTTTTCGCTGTTTCGCTTCTTCCCATTTTTCCGGTTAGCGATTGAAATTGTGACCTTTCGATTAAATGGCCACTCTACTTTTTCGTCATATCTGCCTCTTGCTAAATAGAAATACACTGATAATATTTTCCTTTTCCTACCCCATCTCCGTTTTGGGTTACACTCTCAATTTCATTCCGGTTATCCTCCGATTTCTGTATAGAATGATGACTTGTGATACGATGATTGTTCTCTTCTTCGGGCCGAATTTTTACTTTTTCCGCCCATCCACCTATTTTCCATGTGTATGGGGCTAGTCGAGGCTCTATTCATTTATTTCTCGTCTTCTCTGCGTGCCATTCCATTTCGTTTATCATCTCCTTCTGGTAGATTTTTTCGTATTGGTTCATCTTCATATAACTCTAAAGTTGTTTCTTCTTTAGCTGCGTCTTCTGGCGCTTCTCCTGTACGTATTTTCTCCATTTTGGTTTCGGTTCTCTTCATTTTTCCATTTCCACTCCTTTTGTCTTTCATTAATACATCTTTTTCCATGGTGTTGATCGGCATTTCGCGAAATCATTCTATAGGTTTGCAATTTTGGATGCTAATTTCGTGCATCTGTCTCCATAGCTGATTAGATGGTTAGTATTGGTCCATCTTTCTTTTTCATTTCCTTCTTGAAATTCTTGGATGTCTGTGTTCCCTTTTTGTGTATTTCTCTCTGTTATCCATGGCCTATGATATTGATGGTTTGTCCGTCTTCCCATATAACCTAATTCGTTATCGGGGGTTCGTTTCTCGTGGGCTTATTTGTCGTTTAATTTGATACATTATTGCCACATCTTTCTACCATACCATCATCGCTACTTTCGATTATTGGCTGTATAATTTCTCGGTTTATCGTCGGTATAATTCGTGCATTTGACAATCGGAATCTACTAGTATTTCTTTTTATTCATTCATTTGGTAGGCTTTATTTTATCTTTATTGGTTTCTCATCTCCCCTCATATCTCTTTGGTGTTCTCCATATTTTGGCTATCAACTCATCTGTTCTCTTCATTTATCGAAATCTCATTATGTACTGTATCCCGTACAGCTTCTACAAATAATTTTCATTGAAATCGGTTCTCGTTAACGATAAAATCGGTTAATATATTTTTCTTTTAGCTTTGATCTATTGCTGCTTCCGTCATTTTTGATCTGGTTCTGCCTCATTATTCTTTTGTCTCTCCTTTCTAATCCAGCGTTTTTTCTTTGTATACAATATTTGAATTTCTGCCATATTTCTGCTGTCGTTTCCTCGGTTTCATTTTTATTTAAACGTTTACAATTTATTCCGTAGGCCATATTAGAGCATCCGCTAGGTGCATATCTCGCTTATTTTCCCTTCCTTGATAATTATAAAGGTTTTATTTTTATAACTGGGTCCTAGCTTTTTCATATCCCAATCATACAACTCGTTTGCTGCTTTTGGCCTCTTGTTGCTATTATCTGCCGGTATCTCTGGAAATCAATATTACCTGATACTCTTCTCTATCATATTCTTTCAGATTCTCTGGCTACTTTTTTTATCATAGTCTTTCCATGATGCCGTGAATGTACCATTATCTTTGTTGATATCCTTTCGCAATTTAATGTCATTTTATTTGCTGTATGCGGTGTATCTCTGAGGTTTTTTCTAGGAACATTTTGATTTCGATCTACTCTTCATACAAAATTTCGTTAATTTTTCTTTTAATATATCCGTTTTCCGTCTTCTCCTTGGAGTGCATTGTTTCCATTTCTCCAATTCGGATTTTGATATCTTTATTCGGTTTTATTTTCCTCGCATTTGATTGAAATATTTCTCCCACCCAGACTGCTTATTTCACTTTCATCTTTCGTCGTTTATCGTCTGGTATTCGTCTCATCATATTAATATGTGGTTGTTCCTCCTCTTTCATTATCTTTGTTGGCCCTTTTGTTTGGAACCAGTTATCTCTTTTAATTTCTGTTTCTCCAAAATTTGAGTTTTCACTCCACGTGGGCTTTTTCTTTCTGATTCTTGTTTTCTATTTTTTGGTTAGCAGTATCCTCTGGGATTCGATTTTTGTTATTATTGTTCTTGATATCCTTTCTTTTTTGTGACGTTGATGCTTCCTGCTCATCTTTCTTGCAGTTTTAATTCTGGCTCTTTCATTTCCTTGACGATAGCACTTTTCTCTGCCAAGCACTTCTATTTTTTGATCTAGTGCTTATTCTTGTTCTAAGTGTTTTTAACGCTCCGTCTATTTTTAATATTAGGCGCCTTTCTTTTTTAATCGCTTTTCTCTTGTTTAGGATTGAGCTTCTTTTTCTTTCAATTGATTAGCTCCTCTTGTTCTAAAGCTTCTTCCTGCTTATTTTCTCGAGTTGTACTGTCTATTGTTTGTGTCATAATTTTCTTTCTTTCGAGTTCGTCTATCTCGTACATCATGTTCCTTGTTTTGGTTCCTCCATTATCCATCATTCTCTACTTTTTAATCTCTTGGGTTTCGGTATTCTCCGGTTTCTCCGTATGTCGTCTTCTTTTTAATTTGTCGCCGTCTTGTTTTTTCCTCCTCTGCAAATTCTTTGATGGCCTCTATTTTTTCCATTCGTATTTAATTCAACTGTTTTCTCGTTATCAGTTTATCATTATTTCCTCCCCCTTCGGTTTCTCAACACCACTGCTCCGCAGTGTGAATTTCATCTTGGAATTCCCATTCTCATGCATATTAATTCTTTTCGGGGTTTGTTCGATTTTCCCATCTTTCTGGATTTCCTGGGCTTCCTCTGTTTGTAGTCTTTTGCCATTACAGCTTGTTGTTGCTTTGATATTCTCTAGTTCGCAGCTCTTGAATCTCTCCTCATGCTTAGCTCATTACGTTGATTCGTTTTGTTTGTATAATTTGTGGGCATTTTGTTGGCATCATCTCTTTTAATTCATGGGCATTCGTTTTGTAGTGTTTCTCGTAGCATGCTAATTTCTTGCATTACGTTAATTTTTGGATTCTCATAGGTTATTGTTGGTCTTGCGTTGGTTTGACTCCCCTCTCAATGTTTAACATTGTCTTGCAGACGGTGTTCCTTGCTGACCACAATTTGTAACATGCTTTGCTGTTAAGTTGTCTACATATTTCTTCTCAGTATGCCCTCGTTTACACATATCTGCAGTTGTATTTCGGAAACAAATTCCTCTGACCGATGTCCTATTCTTTGACATGTGCGAGCATTTTTCGTTTGATTTGGATTGTTCCTGAAATTATATTATAACTTACTTGGTTATTACCTCTATCCTCCGGATTTCACGTTTGCTGGGGTCTTGAAACATCTGCGTGCTCTCTGGATGAATTGATTATAGCTGGATGGTATTGGTTAGTATTTGATTGTGCACTTTGACTGGTTGATGTGGTTGGTTCCGTGGCCAAGACTCACACTGATAATCCAGTCCTAGATGGGCTATCACAATCTATTTGCGATTGCTACTGCTTTATCTAAATTTCTGGTGCCAAGCATACCAAGGTTGGCTCGTATGTCTTCCTTTTGATTCCTCTTATGAAGACATCTACCATTTTATCTTCGGGCAAATCTGTTTCTCCGAAGGCTTCTTACACTCAATTTCTTCTAATTCACAGGGTATACTGCGTTTTGATTCATCTCCGTCTTGTTTTCGATGTAGGAATCCAATATCTTCCTATTTCCCCTTTTTCTCTATTCCGGAATATCTTTATTAAGAAAACTCTTTAATTTCTGTCCCATTGTTGTCAATTTTGCTCTACATCTCTCGCTTCTTCTACAAATACATCCTGTCGCTCCCTTTCAGATACAGTGGTGAGTCGCTCTTTTACTTTTTTGATCTGTTCCAAGTGACAGATATTTTTATAAACTTCAAATTTCCTTTATAATGTATCCAATTTATTTGAGACTAACCGTCGAACGGTTCTCCTCTAAACTTTTCTCTGCAATTTCTCCTACCATCACATTATTGTTATTTCAACATTGTCATTGCGTCCGGAATTGAATGAGTTATGAAGTCGTCATGTTTGGATTGGTCCATATTCTTCTTCGTTTACATCTTATCGTTGTCAACTGGTTTTCGATATTTAACTAATTCGTTCTCCTCGCTGCTATTAAATCAAAATCGGTCAAATCCGCTATCTGTGCCCGCGTTCCGGTTGCAGTTGATACTTTAGTATTAACACTTTTCTACTGTTGCGAACTTTTTCTTTTCTTCCGCTTTTAATAAGCTCTTTTTCTCTATTTTCTCTTGGCTTTATGCTTCTCGTTTGTGGGCTGATGCTATCAATTTTACGGTTATTTCTGCTTGGCTGGTTTCTCGTTTCTTCTTGCTTTTGGTTGCTTTGAAACTTCTGGTTTGATTATTCTGCTCGTTAAACTTACTTTGACGTTTATTCCAATACTTTTCTGCTCGTTTATTCAAGTTTCTCTATTATCACTTCGCTTTGTCGTTTGCTCGAAATGTTTTCTCCTTTGCTTGCTTTGCACTTGACTTGGATTGCTTTGTTTGGCTATTGATTCCTAAAAATTAAATAACACTCCAATATTCTATTACTCTATACTAATTTCTCCTCCATTTACCATACTATATACTTATCACCTTTGTATCGGCATTTATTCGTGGTGTCTTCTTTATCTGACTCACCCCCCTCATTTTAGGTCTATCTTTTAATTATTATTCCTTCGTAATAATTATCTATTACTCTCGTATCAATTATCTATATAGTCTTATCAGTTATCTATATAGTCGTATCAATTATCTAATATCATAATATCAATAATTATAAAATCATCATATTCATACTTTCATTGCTGAGTTTCACGTACAATCTGCGATTTCCACGCTCATACATGCTCTGCACTATTTATTTACTATCTTGCGTGATGTTCGCTGTGGGCCGGAAAATTCGACACTACAATTTATAAAGACATATAAAAATCTATAATACTTATTGATAATATTATAATTAACAAACAACATATTACCATTTTTACCATCCCTAAGTATTGCAAAAACATCATAAGCATAAATGGAAATAAAACAACATAAATACCTCTCTCCCCACGTCTCCGCCAAAGCGGTCCAGAGTTGCTATGGACGTGACGTGTGAAGAAGGGTTCCAACAAATTTTTCTCACCTAATAAATACTGTTATTCGATAGCTTCGAACAATTAATATTTTCAAAATGTTAAAACATTCTCAAAGTGTTCAGATTTGAAAATGGTTTTAATGGTTTTTCAAAATGCGTTATTAAAGTGAACAATGGATCATATATTACCTAGATTTTAACGGTGTGTGAATTTGATCAGTAAAACAAAATTCGACTTGTTTTTAGCAATTCTATTATTTATTTTTATCATTATTGATTTTATTTTTAAATTTTTTATTAGATTTTATTGAATTATTGCTATTCAAATTTTCGATTAATTTCACTTTAATGAGACTTTAAATTGATTTTTCCAATTGTCAAATTTGTTGTGGTTTCTGTTGTATTTGTTGTACTATCGTGCGGATTTGGGCATTGTAATATTTTAATTATTTTTATGTTTCTTATTTTATTTTATTTCTTTATTTCCTCAGATTTTATATGGTTTACTTGAGTTCAGTGGGTTAATTTATTGCGTTTATTTTGCGTGTGGTTCTTTCTGATCCATTAAACATTGTTCAAGGCCGTTTACGTTGTGGCCACATAAAATCAAACTCGGGTCCGTAAATTGCGACCCGCATTTCAAATTGATTTCACAATAATGTACTACAATTCCGTTTTCAATATTCACATTCCTTAAAAAAACAAAAGTTTCTACGGTTAAGGGGTATCATCAAGGCAAAGATGGACTAAGGTCCGGCTAAGTACATAATCACCCATATCAATGTGTAGTTCATTCAAGTAATCAATATTAAGTTAAATCATCTGTAGATAGTATGAGTTAGTAAAATCAGTTCGAATCAATGTAAATCAGTTCAGTAGGAGAATAGTTGAGATCAATAATTACTGTACTCAGTTGTTATTGTTTCGAATGAATGCGAGCGGATTGGGTTTCGCTTTCGAGCTGGGTTATATTGAAGGGTGGATTTGATTGAAATCGCCTGCGAGAAGTCTTGTCGTTTTCGTTAGTTGCTTAAATTTTCGAATTTTGGGTGAACATTCTTCTGACTTTTGAATTGGGTATTTGCCTTTGTTTTGTTTTTGTTAGTGGTCGATGACAGAGGACATGCATATTAGGAGTATCATGTTACGAGATTATACAACTCGGTAGTATAGTTGATTTGCTGATGATTTTGTTATAAGCTGGGTTCATTTTTTCTGTCGCCACTTGTTTCCTCTGGTCGTTTTTTTTTGAAGGACGTATTTTTTGAGAATTTCTTGGATTGGTTTATTTAATTGGGATTTGCTTTGGCTTTTCTTTGAATTTGTCTGATGAGGGTTTCTAGGGTTTTCTTTATGCTCACGGTTCTCAATTTTTTTATTTGGCTTCCTCATTATTTTCTTAGTAGGCGTTTTACATTTGTGTTGGTTTCTCGATATTCTGTTCAATTTCGTCCCTTGTCTTCTTTGTGGGGCTTGCATGAAATTGGAGTTGTATTTTGTTGAGATTCCTCATTATGGATGATACAATGATTCTTTGAAATCGGCACAGGTGCTGATCCTTCTCTAAGGTTGGGGATGTCTCTGCACTTTTCCAACGGGTTTTCAGTGTCACACTCTCTTCATATATCATCATTAATCCACGGGTTGGTTCCTTCCTTTTATGTTTTATGGCACATAGTCATTTTTATTTATTTACAAAATTGTTTCGTTATTTACAGTGGAGGTTTAGCCTCTTTTTATTCTTTCTCTTTATCTGGGGTTTTGATGTATCTTCGCACTCCTCTTAAGTTGTTTTTCTGAGAAACTCATTATTACGACTTGGGCTTTAATTTAATACGCTCGTTTAATTTGGGAGTTCTTTTAGCTCGCTCTTTGTTTCTCTCTTTGAATTCTTTGTTGGTTATAAGATTTTCATTGAAAGATTTCTTTCTTTTGTTTGTTTTCTCTTGATTGCCATTATAATGACTGTTTGGTTGTCTGTTTTTCCAGATCTCGTTCGGCTTCTGAAGCTTTTCCGTTAGACGTTTAATCTCATCTTGAGCTTGTTGAGGCTCTCTTTTATCTCCTGGCTTCTTTTACAACTGTCTCTAGTTGCTATTACGTATCTTATGTTCGCTTTTTCTGCTGTCCCTCCATTCTCTCTGCTTCGGTTTTCAATAATCTTGCCAGCATTACGGATCTTATTTTCGGCTAATTCTGCTCAATGTTCATTTTTCCTCTTTTTGATTTCTGTTCTCCTCCTGCTGGATGTTAGCTTTCGTTTTATCAATACTCGCTGTTTGACTGTATTACTGTTTGTTTATCCGGGATTCTGATTCTTGCTACCACTAATTCTTGCCATCTTTCTTTCTGCTCGCCACTTTACTGTAATTATCTCATGGGTTCGTTCGGACTGGATTCTATAATGAATTGGCTTGTGTAGGTATTCTCCGTCTTAGATCAATCGGATTTCTACTTCATTTCAATCACTGCTAAATAACATTCGATTAATTTTTTGTTTTTGTCATTATTTTTAATTATCTTTTTACATTTTTACAATTTTTCTTTTAAATTAAACTATCGTTCGTCGTCTCCCGAATCCTTATCTAGTTCGGCGGTACTTGGGTTGACCTTCAGTTGGTATAGCTGCATAGCACTATGGTAGGTCGGTTCTGGCAAGTATTTACCGTCTCAGACAGGCGTCGATATTGTTATCTCTTCTCTAAGAGATAAGGCAAAATCGGTATTTTCGTTAATTCTTCTTGCGTTTCCAATCGATGCGGTTTCTAACGCTTTAGTTTTTCAATTTCCTTCCTCAGTTCTGCTCATTTTCCTCAATCCTTGCTTTTATCGCTTTTATCTCTCTGCTCACTTGTCCTTTCAGCTGTTCGTACTTCGTTGAGCTCCAACTGGATTCTCTTAAATCGCACTCCTCGGTGTCCGTTCACCTCCTGCTGGATTCTTTATCCTCCTCGTTTCATTGTTAGATTTGTCGTCTATTCATCAGTTTTGTTCATTTAGGTTCATGTATCTTCTGGATTTAATTGATCAATCCATTTTTCTGTGGGCTTTTGGTTTTCTGAACCTGTCTAGTATCTTTCTGATCGTGTTCGTTGATCTAAAATGTTATTGGTTACTGTAGCCGTGCGAGTGTAGTTTCTGCTCCAATCTGCTCCATAGCTCCCAATCTTCGTATTCACAATTTCTTGGGTAATCGTCTAATTCTTTTGGCTCTGATACTGTCCTGTTCCATTTTCGCTGCTCTAATTTTATCACTTTCTTTTTCGTTTTATTCGTTGTATTCGTCTCTGTCGGTGAGCTTCATCCTGCTCGATCTGCATCTATTTTATTGGGTCTTGTTGATACTTACTCACTTCCTGCTCTAGATTCACTATATAGTTAGATTGTTTCGCGTTGGCGTCTTCAATATATCTGCACTCTATTCGCCATTTTCCTGATCATTTACCTGAGTCAGCATTCTTCTTGTCTTCGTCTCTGGGCTTTCTAATTTTTTGATGTTTGGCTCCTTGATTCTCAGCTTGTTTGAATTCCTCTTTCGCATTTCCCATTTGGTTTTATAAGCTCTTGTCGGTCTTCTCTTCGCTATTTGCTGAATTAATTCTGTTCGGCGATTCCATATTACTTCTGATGTTTCTCTTCTTCTGTCCATTTGATTTTCCAATATCGCGCTGTCTTTTTGCCCATATCTTTGGCTTGTTTCAAATGGGTTTCTTGGTTTTCTTCTATTCGGTATTTGGGTGCTAATTGCCATTTCTCTGAATTTGCTGTATAATTTTATTCGTCTCCCTCCCTTCTTAATCGTATCTGTTCTTTATACTTTATCATTCTCGCAAATCTTTCTATTTCCGCTTTTGATCCTCTCTTGCTCTTAACATTATCTGATCCCTTCTTGTTTATGATTCCAGTTGGGTTCGCTGCATGCATTCCTTCATCATTTCCTCTTCTCGCTCTTGAGTACGCCGTTTCTCTTTTCCGTTCTGGGTATAGTTAATTATTTTGTTCTAGTTTGTTTTTCCCACTTCTCTTATCATCATTTCGTTTCAAGAGTCTCTTGTACTAACTCCTTTCTGCGATTAGTAGCATTTCTTTGTAATTGCAACGATCTTTTGTCTCCATACATTCTACTTCTTCACTTGTTACTTTATTGATCTGGTTGATTTTTGATTGCTGGTTATTTGTCTCTTCAGCCTCTTTTAAGTTCTTTGTCTCGTTTGGATCAATAATTGTTTTCTAAATATTAATAATCTGATTTATTCTCTCTTCGTCATCTCAAATTTTATCATATTACATCATCTCGGTATTTTTGTGGTTTTGAGTTTTTTATAATTTTTTGTTTTTAACGTTTATTTTATTTACACTTTTAACACAGTTGTTTTCGGTTTCTATCTACTGATCACGAATACGGATCTTTGAATCCGCCGTGGATGCGGCCTTTCTAACATATGGATCATATATCGACTTTTGACCCAACATGCTTCACATGTGACCATATGTCCACAAGGAGTATAAATTACTTTCGACTGTTTCTGCCAACATGCCCATTGATACTGGCTCCAACAATACTTCTTTATTATTGATTGTTCGATTCTCTTTCGGTTCTTTTGAATCGTTGATTGCTCGGATTACTGCTTTGTGTTGAGTCATACATTCTAAAAAATTAGCAATCTTCCTTATTATTATTTCTCATCTTTTTGAGTATCCCCATTTTTTCCCTGATAAAAATTATGGTTCTGTTCTTGGTTGATGCAATATATCTTTCTATTTGTTGATTTGTAATTATTTTTTCTATATCTTTTAATCCTTGTTCTGTTTATACATCACATGTGTTCCTTGTGCTTTAGTTTTTTGACAGTTTCTGATCTGTATTCGGCTTGTTGGTTTTTTACATCTTCATCTGACATTATAGCTCTGCTGTTTGTCAATATCCTTGGACTCGCAAATTCCCTCTGCCTCTTGGATTCCTTTGAACGTTTAATTCTCTCTTGAATGTTGCTATTTATAGTCTCCTTTTCCCAATTTAATTCTGCTGATCTTTGAAACTCTTTATCGTTATTTCTCTCGCCTCCTTTTCATCTTTGTCTAATCCTGATTGTCTGAGTCCTTCTAATCTGTTCATTGCTTGAGTTTCTGACATCTAAATTTAAACATAATGGACATACTCGGGAGTTTTTCTCGAGTTCCCGTTTTTGCTGTTTCTCCTTTTTTTTCCATTGTGGCGAGTTTTCCTTGACAAAAGAGCACGTCACTTCGTCTTGGTATTTCCTGACGTTCCGGTAAAGTAATCCTTGTGCGGCCATTTTCTTGACTTTGCTGGTGTAAACTGTTGTATCTGAGAAGTAGTATATCTTTTGTTCCTGCTTTTCTCAGCTCCTCGTCTCTTCATCTCTTTGGTGAGTATAATCGCTTTTTGATCGCGTTGGTCGTCTTGTTCCGCCATAATCTTATTATATTGATGCTGCTGCTGTAGGATAACTTTGCTCTTCCTCTTCTGGTTTTTTCCATAGTCTGTCATATCGAATCTGGTCCTTCTCTTCAATCTGTACCCGTTGTCCTTCGTTGATTTCCGCGTGCCCATCTAAATATCGTCATTATTTGGATTTTTGTTTTTCTGATTTTCTGATTATTTGAATTTGATTTATTTGATTTTTTTATTTTATTTCATTTTTTTAACTTTCTTTCCTCTCTACAATCTTAGTCGGCTTCTCCTAACTTCTTAATTTAAATATAGACTTATCTCTCGCAAGAAGCCTTCTCTCTTAATCGTTGTTGTGTATAACAAGTGGTGTAGCGATCGCTGTAGTTACGTCGGTTGTTGGCTTCCGCATCTGCGGTTCATTTCCTGTTCTGATTGGTACGATACTAGTCTCTTGCCCTTTCATTGTTAATATCATATTTGTTAAGCCATGTAATAATTCATCATATATCTCTCTCTACTTCTGATGAAGACCTGATTGGGTGCCCGTTTGCATTCCATCTCCCCATTGGTACGTTAATACCTAATTAAATTTTCAAACTGATATTGGGGAAGCTAACTAGAATCTCTGTGTTCATCTTGCTCTCTGGAGCTTTCGCGAAGTGGCTTATTTCCATATAATGTAGCTGTAGAGTTTCTGCTACAGAGCTTGTTTGTGTTTAATTCTTTTAGGCTGTGGTCATGCTGTTGCATTTTCCTTTATCCATTTCGGCCATTTTTTGAGTGTACTTCCTTGGCTAATATTCTCTATAGCGGCTTTTTGTGCATCTTTCCGTTCGAGCTTTTACTTCCCATGTCGCAACATCCTACCTTTTCCAATCTAGGATTCGGTGCTGCTCTATACACGTTTTCCATCATGTGCTTTTGCATTTCCGTATTGGTAATGTGTATTTGAACAATTGAAAGTTTATACGGGCATTGACTGTTTGCCGCTTTTATTCCTTTCCAGTGTTCTTTTAGTTGACTTTCTCTTTCTTGTCACAGTGTTCGCGCATAGTCCTTCATATAGATTCAATTTTGGTTCCTCTTTGATCCGAGTTCCATTTCTATTTTATCCATCTGTCGATATCCCACAGAATTCGCATTTCCATCTCCTTGAATGCACACTTGTGATGTTCTTTTCATCGTCTTTTGTTGTGTGGTTTGACATTTTTTCGCATAGTATATCGTTATAATTCACATCGGTTGCGTGACTTCCGCTGTCTTCATATAAGTCCTTTCCACTCAACATCTTTTACTTGGCATTGAAGTTAAAGATATTGAGTCGCTTTGAATTGGTGGCTATTATCATTGTGTCGATCTTCATCTCTTTCAATCTCTCGTCGCATCCAGGGCATTTTGTTTGTTTCTAATCGACTTTATCAGTACAGTCCGTAATATTCCTTGCATTCCGATTTCGTCTGTCTTGCCAATCATAATTCTTTGCATTCAATTTTAATCTTTCTTTTATATCATTCACTCGCTCTATTTTATTCATTATTCGTCTCGTATTTCGGATGATTCTCGCTTCCTCTTATTCGTTCGATAATTGTCTGCATATCTACAAAAAAATTTTAATTTTCTGACGTGCTTACTCTATCGTTTTTTTTTACATACTTTACACAACGGTACGCTTTATTTTTACTCTACTGTGAATATCCGTTCTGGGTGAATTTCTGGCATTGATGCATCAAGTCCACCAACTGCTGGATCTACGTGCTGTTGATTCGTTACGTAGTCTTCTTAATTTGTCATGCTTGCATCTAACTTGATCTGCTATGTTTCATTCTCATTTCGTCTGTAGTTGTAGTAATGTTCTTTGTTGCCTCTCTTCAGTCTTATGGCTTGTTGTAGACCTCTGTTCACGCTGCTTTCGTTAATACTAGATTGAGTTTTGTGCCACTGGGTTTGCGCATCTGTCGTTATTAATTGTCAAATTAATTCGCATTGTCGTTTCCATGTTGTCCTCATTCCTGGATCTTGGTATATTCCTTGATTTAATTCTACCATATCTCTAATAGGTGCATTGGCAGTGCTGGTTGGTTGTATTGCTTCTGTAACGGTCGGTATCAACTGGTTTTTGTTGATTCACAGTATTCTGATCCATCTGTTGATTAAAACATCATTAATTCATCGGCATTCTTCTCTTTTGCTAGCTATTTCTGACAACATTGTACAATATTTATATACATATGCATACATTCTACTACTATACTAATAATATTTACACTATATACAATGTCCTGTCTTTGTCTTACAACATCGTCTCCGGGGGCTTCTATACCAATGTCAGTATATCGCCCGTGATTTTCATTCGTTACTGATATACATAAATTCATTGGACCATTGTTGTGCTTCGATGGCGGTTTTTTTAACGCATTTATTTCTCTTTGCTTTTTCTAAATTCCTATGATTTCATATTCTTCGGTTCGTTCTGCATCATATAGGTGTCCCATAGGTTCGATATCGTTTGAATTTCTACTGCTGGCTCATAATCTTCTCTTCGCTGGTTCTTTCTGCATTTTGGTGTGTTCTTACTAGTTTATACTTTATTATCAGATTATACGTACTGCTTAACTACTGCTGTTGTTATCCAAACATTTTTTATTATATTACTTTGTTTCCTTAGGCTGCATGTGTGTTTCCTATATGGTTGGTCTCATATTCATTCTTTGGTTTGTAATTTTTAGTGCTTTCTGGAGTGTAAGCTCGTGATTGAAAAGGTGGCTGTCGTCCATGATATTCTTTCCCTGTTTCGTTTCTTGGTTTCTCCCAGATGATTTTTTAATAAGGTTATCTTTCGTAATTGACTTGAGTGTTTCCTTGTATTCGTTCTCCAATGCTCATCAGTTTCTTTGAATTTTATACATATTTTCAAGTTTCCTTTTGTTGGGATGCGATTACTTTTTGATTTTGTATCGTTTGCTTGTTTCACATATGTAATTCTTTGTTTATGTTTCGTTCCTTTTAGGTTCGTAACCAGAATTTGCTGTAGGTTTTCAACCTGGTGTTCTCAATTAATATTTCTTCTTCATTTGCCTCGCATTTGTTTCTATTTTATATTAACGGCTTTTACTTTCTCTGATCTGAATGTTTGATGACGCCGTTCTCTTTGTTTCTTTTTCCGGACGTGTTTGTCGTAATCCGATTCTAAGCAACGTTTCTGTTATGATTTCATAAATCATCTCTTCCCTCTGAACGTTGCTACTAATACTTCGCACTTTTTCTTAGTTGGGATACGGTATTTTTGATCTTTGATATCCTCATTTGATTGACATTTTAATTTATTTTCAGTTCGTCGTTCGTTCTTTTTGTTTGAAATACACAGATCTTTTGTAATGGGGTTACTTGCCATAATTTTCAACTATTATCTCTCTCACTCTTGGTCTGATTCCACTTTTATTTTATTTCTTATTTTTCTCGGCCGAAGTGTAGGTCTTCTTTGGTTTGATTATTCTCTCCCAGGTTTTGCTAATGTGCATGTTATTATTATATTATTGTTGGCACATATTATATATTCTGCATTTCCTTCTAAGTATCCCATTACATTTCTTTCCTGCTTTCAATATTCAATTTTCCAACAATCGATATTATTTGTTTACATAACTTGTTCAATGGTGTTCTATTCCTCTGTTTATATTCGTTAATTGTTGCCTATCCTTGCTCTACTTGGATTTTTAAGTTTTTATCTTTGTAGCATCTCTCATACATCTTGTGGTGGTCTCAATGATGATGAGTTTTCGGATCGTATTTCCTCTGTTCCCTGTTTCCTATGATCGAATGACAACGTATGCTTTGATTCTTTGTTATTGTAAGCATATTCCACTGCTCGAAGATCCTTTACGTTATTGTTCGATCTTGATACGATTCATTCCCTTCTGATATTACTTGTCGGTTCGTTCAGCTGATGACGTGATTAAATCATTATTTCTGTAGCAGTGGTCGGTCGGTTTTGATTTCCTTGTGTGTGGTGATATTTCACCTTTAATTTCGTTTCCCTCGTATTGCGTGTCGTTTTGACGTTCCTCGTGTAATATTCCTTTTTCTCTTTATGTCGATTTATTTCGTCTCTCCGTATTTTGAATCAATCCTCGGTTTTTGCTGGTTGTCACTTCCTCCTTCTCCATTATATTATTTCATCCGGGTTTTCCTTGAAATGTCGTCCTCGAATTTTATATCGATTATTCCTCATATACTTTTATTATTCTGTTTTTATATTGTCATTTCTTTATCTCTTGTTGCTCGCTTGAAATCTTAATTTCTTTCGATGCATCTATGTATTAACAATCAATAACTGTTCTTTTCTATCTGCCGGATTCGTGATTGCTTTTTTGGATGGTTGTAAATAGTCCTTCCCATTTCAGCATTGCTTTTATTTGTCTTTGGTAATGAATGGAGTGATGCAGTAATATTGTTTCTTTTAATAGAAGTTTTGTTTCTTATACCATATTTTTAACATTGAATACGTTTAAGTGGTGATCCTTTCGTTAGGTCCATTTCATCAGATTGCTGCTGTTCGTCTTGTTGGCGTCGATAGCTTCCATAGATGTTTGAATGCGTTTTGCCATAAGCCATTTTCTCTTCTCTATATCGTCGCAATTGGGCTGGTTAAGACTTTATTGCACTTGCCTGTTGGATTTCAGGCAAATGTAGTACATTGTATTTCTTCTCATTGTTTTTTTTCTTGAAAGCATGAATCTGTTTTAGTATTCTCTCAGCAAGTTGTAGAATGCACTGCTGCTAACTGCGAACATCAGATGTGTCTGTTCCCTATCTCGGTTGGGTTTTGGAGGCTGCCGCATTTCTGCATTAATGATTCTATTACCTTTGAGTATTTCTGTTGTTGTAACTGCAATATGTAAAGGTAGTGTCTCACACTGCGCATAGGATACATGGGTATATCATTCTTTGAACGATCCATTTCTGGTGGGTTCTACTCCGTTAGCATATTCCATAGGATTTCCCTGCGTTGTTTACTATCCTCTGATCCATCCTTTCTTCGACCATATTCTGGCATTATTCTCTGATGACTTTTACATATCTCCATCTTGTCTACATATCTTGATGCGTTAGAGTTATTGTTTGATTCATGTGCGGTCGTCTTCTACGTGTTATTTATGTGCTTCTATTTTCCGATCATGTTATTCCGTTTATACTACAATAATGTTGGTTTTGTGATTGTTTGCATACTCGATTCTCTGGTCTCTGTTATTGTTCTCTGTATTCTTTACACTGCTCACGTTACGTAGATAGGCCTAGTAAGTGTTAATGACCAATAATCTCGAGCATGTTCTGTTTTACATACATTATCTCATAAGTCCTTTAACCGCATCTTTGTAATTTTCTGGCTACTCTGGGATTTCTGGCGTTCGATTATTACCAGCCAACCGAAAGTTATTCTCGCTGTAACGTCTCTCTTTTTATGTGGCAATTCTTTATAGCTTTCTGGTAAATTAATTCATACTGCCGTTGTTTTCAAGATCTCTTGCATTCGTCTTTGAACCTGTTACATAATCTATAATTTCTACCAACTGTATATCGGTGGTTGATATTCTAGGTCTTCGGCATGTTGCATTCTCTCGTAGATTATTTGAATGGGACTCATTTTTTGTGCTGAATGTATGACTCCTAATAAGCCACTACGGCATAAGTTTGAGTATCTATCCCAATCTTTTTGGTGTCCTGACTATAATATTACATCATTCTATTAGTATGCATTGAATCGTTCGGTTTGACCGTTTGTTTGCGGATGGTATGGCGATGTTTCTCAACTTTCGGCATTCGAAGTATTCGTACTTCTCTATGATGTTCGCTCATGAAGTTGGTTCTTGATCGGTTTAAAATCTGTTGGGTGTTCCGTATCTACAAGCATATTCTTCTATAAGGATTCGCTATTGTCTGCTTTTGGCTGTATCCGCGAATGCTTCGGGAATTTGATAAATAATCCGTCAACTAATATATAGATATTCCATCGTTGTTCTGTAATGAGTCTATTATCATCCATTTGCCGATCAAAATTCGTCATTGGTCCGGTGGAAATTGGCATTTGGTTTTAGCGGTGCTTTCAATTTACTTCCTGTGCTTTTTCTGGTGCCACCATATAGGACAATTCTTTCCATCCTTTTAACGTCCTCTCATATTTTGGCCCAAATAATATTTTTGCACGCAGTCTTCTGCCTTCCGTTTCTTTTTTTTTGGGGGCTTTTGGGGAACCCATTTGTGTCCTCCGAGTTTCATCTTGGTATTGCATCAATACCTCTTTTCGTCTACTTTCTTGCGTAAACACATGAGTCGTTTTCGCCATCCATTAGTAAAAACCACCCTTTCTCCATAGTGTATCGATGTCTGTGTTTTTCCATATGCTCTTTAATTACTGTTGTTTCGAAGATTTTTCATATCGTTCGTCTTCCATGAATTCGATTATTGTTTAAACTCTTCGTCTTCCTTCTGTCATTTTCAGCTCTTGTAAGTCGATGTTCCTCTGCGTATCATTATATGCGTCTTACATCCGATCCATCAGTTCTCAATACAAACTTGCACATACAAATCTCATTGGCGTGGCTTTTCCTTTAAATTTATATATGGGAGTATTCTTAAGCTGCATTGCCCCATCTCATCAAATCTGCTAGAGGCTGTTCTTGTGTGCCTAACCATACTCGAATGTTGATGACTGTAGTAATGTATATGATCCAGTGACCCATAAAAATATGAAGTTAAATAGCTGATTATTGCTCATGCCGTCTCTTTCGTCACAGAGTAATTCTTTTCAACATTTTCTTGAATTCGACTATAATATCATAACCGTTACTCTTTCTCGTCATCCCATTGTCCAAGACGCTCCAGAATGCATATCACTTGCGTCTGTTTGCTCACAAAAACCGGTTTCTGAAACTGAAGGTGTACGAGTATTGGTGTGATATCAGTTGTCGTCTGAGTGTTTGAAGGCGTTGTTTGGTGTCCTTTCCATATGACGTCGGTATCTTTTTTGGTTAATCCCTTTTGGTTTTGCGATGGTTGCAAACTCTGATAAAATCTTTTCGGTAATCGCAAAGCTAGGAAACCCCCTTGCACTTGTTGACTGTCTTGGTGCAGGGCATTCTTATCTTTCAAGTTCTGGGTCTGGTTTTACCTTTTGCTGACGAACAGTAAAGTCCTAAGAGGTGACTCTTTTCCTTTGCCCATCGCAATTTGAGCGGTTTTTAATTTTAATTTTCCCATTGTCTCAGTCGACTATCATTACGGATATCTTTTAAATGTTGCTCGAAGGTGCAAAATAAATTAAAAATCTAATATAACATGCATGTTATGCCGTGAAGTTACAAAGTTCATACATCCTCTGGATGAAGCTGGTGCGTAGTTGTAATCTCGAAAGCAATTTCTCCTTAAACTGGATACGATTCTTTTCCATTGTAAGCAGTTTTCTCTCTATCTTCCTCTTACTTCTTAGTTGCATAACCTTTTTATATCGTCTACCAGCGATTTATAAATAAGGCTGCTCCGTGTATGTTTAATCTCATTTATACTGGTAAACGGTATTATCTCGTTTTGTATAGCATTGTCGTCGACTAGTCCTATACAGAACCTTGTGTCATTTTTTTCTTCCTACATGCGAACCACTGGAATTGCCATGGCGAAACACTTGGTTGATTACTTCTGCGTCCTAACATCTTTTGAACTTTCTTTCTCTGCACTGATTGACTCTGCAATCGATATGGCGTAATGTTATGGTGTCGTCTTAATGATCGTCGTTTGCGTTACAACGCTTGTACCGAGATTAACGTCAGATGCTGCGATATATTCTTAAATTCTTAGCAGTTGTATGCTCTTCCAAGATTTCGTTTAACAGCTGAGCGTCGAGTTGTCCATCAATTCTTCCTCAGTTCCTTCGTTTTTGGTTTCGGAGTTCAAGTATCCATCACGGTTAGCTTCGCAATCTTTCGTTCGTAATGACTTATCTCTCGTCAAAGTTTGTAAATGGATTGGAATTTTCGTTGTTGTCGTTTACATACATATTCTGCTAATGGCAGTTCTATCTTTTTCTCTCGAATTTGTATTAGGTTCAAAATCATTTCACCTCTATTTCCTCATCCTTTCACAAGCAATCATTTGTGTGCGCCCTGGCACTACTATTTTCTCTGAGCATCTCACTCTGATTTGCATCATATCTCCGCTTTAACTCTCAACTCCATCGATCCGAGATCTATATTACTTTTTAGTAATCTGGATGGATCTTTCCGATTAACAATCTGCGCTCAATCTCCTGAATTACTGCTAAATAAGTTGATTCGACAATTTTTATATCGATATTGACCAGATTTTTCGATGACTTGCCGATTCTTACTGCACAGTTAATTACTCCCATGTTAGCTCTTTCTATAACATGCATAATCTTCCTGGTATTTTACCATTTTTATCTGACATGTTTGCTCCGTATCAAACATGCTTTTATTTCCTTACCCAATTTATGGGTCCGTAGTGTTGGCCCCAATGTTTGTAAAATACAAGTTCGAGTTCTGGATCTGCATCTAACTTCCTTGCTCTTTGGCTGTTTTCTTGTAACTTCAAATCTGCAATTGGTTGTATGGTAAAGATAATGTTTCTTAATGTTGTTGATCTTGGTATTGGTACGTCGTATCACTGTGCGTTTCTCTCGACTGATGTGTTGCTTTCTTTAGACATTATAAATTGGTGGTGATGATATAATGATCACTATTTGTCTTTCGATTTTCCCATTGTTGAGTTCTCTGAGTTAGCATCCGCGTTCCTCCTCTGTTTTCGTGTTGTCTGTTACTGCTATCATCTTTGAAAATATCCACGTTCCATTACTCGTCTTTTGTCGCTTCATCTGTTTTCTCGGCCTATTCTCATTATTGCTTTAAATTTCCGGTCCGATCTTCATCGTACCAATCATTTTACGTTAATCCTACTAACCTTTATATTGTGGATGTCCTTTGAGTGTCCATGTAATACATGTCTTTGCTAAAACGTAAGAATCCAATTGCCATTTTCAGTGATTTTTCTTTCTCTTTGTAAATGTCGAAACATGCTAAACATTGTGTTAAGATCACCTCTAGGATTGAAATGATGAGAAATTTCCTAAATCCCTGCCGACATTGTCGAAGATTAAAATCTTCCCACATGGCTTCATCATATTGCTGTTGCACATGTTGAAAATGACCGGCGATAGTACAATTCGTAGTTGGTTTCTCCATAGTTATTACCTCCCGTTATCGGTTAACAATGTTAGATAATAGCTTGCCTTGGCTGAATAATGTTCTCTCTCGTTCCAGATCCTTTTGTTTGTATATCCGCTCGTGATATCTACGTTAAATTCTGCTTCGCTGGGGCCAATCCCTCGTCAGTCAAATTTTTGGTGGTGCAACAATTAACTCGATTGAATTGTAACCACTTCCATCTCTTATTTCGAATAATGGGCCAATACAATTACTACAACCTTGAACATATAGGTACAAATTCTCTGGTTTATATCCTTGTTACAGTTGAGCGAAATCCTTGATTTTCCTTTATGCATTATCCTCTATTCGTTTATAATTTATCTCTTGGAATTGTGAATTCTTGGCAGTTTGCATTAGTCTTTCACATGTATGGTACATAACTTCTTACTTCTCCAACAATTCTTCCCGAATATCTTCTTGGAGTGGCTATAATGTGATGCGTTATCGGATTCGGATTGCCTGCCAATTTGTCTTAATATTTCTCTGTTCAGATTAACAACAATTTTTAACTAGTCATAATATATTTCTCTGTTGAGCCAATACTTGTGGATATAGGAAATCCATCTTGTTATTATATACAGATATAATTTAACATCTTTGGGTCTATTGCGCTTTTGCGTTGTATTTGCTATTCCGATAAGAATATTCCTTAATTCGTACTTGGCTCATTCTTCACATTTGCTCAACCATTCGTCTTTTTAAATCTCATTCCGATTGTGGTATCTGTATATACTTACGTTGGCGTGACTTGATCGATACGTGGTAAGCGTTGGGTTTCCATCTATCCGGTTCCCGTAATCATCTAATGCGCCTTTTTTGCGTGTTAGTTTCTGTTTACTGTGCACTCCTGCCCTTCGTCAATATTCGCCTTTTCAATAAGGTGAGTCCTCAATTCTGGTATGTGTGATATACGAACTTGACATTCCCGTATGCATGATCTATCTGCTAAACAATTTAGGATACTTTTCATTGCTTGTGATCTGGACAAATATCTTGATATTTACCACTTAATTGATACTTCATCACTACTACTCCTTTGAACTGATTCATAGGGTGTATCCTCTCTTTGACACAAGCGTTCGCTCCACCGTTATTTCCCGAGCGTATACGGGTGCCTTATTTTTCCATTCCTCGGCGCTGAACATTTACTCGTCCAGCTATTGGAGAAAGTCTGTCGTGAATCCTTCCTCCATCGTCGGTTACTGAAACCACTTTTTCCGTCCGCTTCTATAATGTTTGAATGTAGTGATTCCCGCAATGAAAGCCACAGATTCTTGTTACTGAAACTTCTTGATTTCCGTTTAATGAAATTCTACTTCTTAGTATACATTATACGATACGTGTGCCGTTGTCCTGTAATCTAACCGGGATTCGCTGCTTTGCACTCCTCCGTTTCTTTAAATGATATTTATCAACATCTGTAATGTTATCGCAACGTATCTTACAAAGCGGTTCTACTCCTTTTAACGGCACATCATCCATATGAGTATTGATGATTATTGCGTTCATCTCTTTCTAGCTGTTTTTGGATCGCTTTGCATTAACTGGTGTTTCGAAATTCCGTCTAATAAACTCTTTTAACTTGTTCTGCATTTTTCGTTTGATCACTTTATTTACCAAATTTATAAAAGCTTGCCATCCTCCTTGAGTCATTGGATGAAGGTTCAATTCCTTTCTGATAATGTCTGTTATTGCAAATCAATATCCTTTGGGTTGTATCTTGGATCGCTTCTAATATATCACTAATCGTATTGTATATCATCAGAAGGTCCATTCTACCAAATATCTGTGGGTCATCAGACTCGTTTCGTTAAGTGTTATATCAATAAGCAATTTCCCTGGATTTTAGTTGGTTCGTACCTTATTCATTATTTTATTTATTATTGGTTTATTTGCTGCCCAAAGCTTGCTTCGTTTGTTCCGATATATTGAAGCTTAAATTCTCTTTTACTGGTTGTAATCAGCAATATCAGTTTATTAGTCTGTTATACACTTTGCTCCTGTTTCTTGGCTTTCATTTTTCCTGTACGTTTGTTACTCTTGACTGAGCTGCTTAAATTTTCGTTGTCAATTGATCCCATCTGTCATTGTTCTTAGTTTCCTCTTTCTGCAGCTGTTCATCGATTTTGGTCGTACTCTGGATTCTTTTCCATTGGCTGTGCCGTTTCCTTTGTTTGGGTGTTCGTCTGCCGTTTCTTCTCTGGATGTGTAGGCTCCTCGTCTTTATCCGTTATCTTCGGTTCTTCGACTCGGCGCTCTCTCTTTTCTTTTATTTCTCTGTTATCAGCTTAATTGCGACTGGTTGCTTTGAACACATACTAGCTCGCTGTTCATCCGTTATCATGCATCTTCGTTTTCTTCAAGAACAAATCATGATTCTGTATCTCTCCTGTTGTTTTCATCGCTTAATATCATTTAGATCATTTTTAGGTATCTCTTCCTCCTGTTGTGATGACGATTTACTTCGCATCTGTTTGCAGGTGGAACTTCTGGTGTGTTTAGACTCTCTTTCGTCCTATTGCGTTTTCGTTTTGGATTTCTCTTTTTATTGGTTCTTCTACCGCTATTTTTGACTGTAAATATTTAATCCCATGCATTTGCGAACTCCAATTTTCAAATCGTCGTCTAATAGTCGTTCTTCGTATATGTAAATGAAATGCGGTTTCGTACGGTATTTATTTTCACTTCACTTATTGCAGTGATATAAACTCTCTTCAATTGTTCGAAGCGGTGTCATGATTTTTCAGACATACTTCCTATTTTTCCTGCATTCAGTGTGTTTCCATTTTCGGATAATTTCTTCTCATTGCTCCGGTACGACGCAACACATAATTCCTCGATATTCCTCATTTCTTTCACATATTCGCAGATCCTACCTGTTACAAGAATCGTTATCCATTTTGCTAGGTCTGTTTGTTCGTCTTTGATTCTGCTCCGTCTCCAATATCGCTGCTAAACTCTCCTGCATTTTTGCGTTTTCTGTTAATTGTGTTAATCTCTCCACAGGACGTCTACTGTGGGCAAATTTATTCCTGAATTCGTTTTCGACGTACACTGATCGCGGTCTCGCTTGTTCTTGTTGACTGCGCAATTTTCATATTCTCGTTCTGTTATACTTCTAATCGTATGTATATGTATCAATTTCTACGAATGAGGTGTACGTATTTTTCAAACACAGAAATTGTGGTACTCCTCCTCACATTTTCAGTGATTTGGTTCTGACTTACATAGATTTTGGGTTCTATCCAATTTTCGCTGTGTCGATCTTCCCATTTTCCGGTTTAAAGCGATTGAAATTTGTGACCTTTCGCATAAACTGGCCCACTCTAAATTCCGTTTCTCTGCCCTCTTGCTACCCCACAGAAAACACGAAGATAATTTTTCCTTTTCCACCCTCTCGTTTGGGTAACTCTCAATTCATCCGTATCCGCCGATTTCTGTATAGAACTGATGATTGTGATACAGAGATTTTTCTCTCTACGCGATTTTACTTTTCCGCCCATCCACCTATTTCCATGTTATGGGGCCTAGTCGAGCTCTATCATATTTCCTCGTATCCTCTGGTGCCATTCCATTCGTTTATCCATCTCTCTGTAGATTTTCGATGTTCATCTTCATATAACCTAAAGTTGTCTCTTAGCCTGCGTCTCTGGCGCTTTCTCCTGGTTACGTATTTCCTCCATTTTGGTTCGTTCTTCTTCATTTTCCATTTCCACTCTTTTGCTTTCATAAACATCTTTTCCATGGTGTTGGACGGCATCGCGAATCATCTATAGGTTGCAATTTTGTGCTTAATTTCGCATCTCTGTCTCCATAGCTGATAGATGGTTAGGTAATTTGGCCATCTTTCTTTTTCCATTTCTCTTGAATTCTTGATCTGTGTTCCTTTTTGTTGTTATTTTTTCCTGCTCCTGTTCATCCATGGCTATATATTGATGTTTGTCCGTTTCCCATAACTAATCGTATACGGGGTTCGTCTCGTGGGCTTATTTTTCGTTTATAACATTGCCACATCTTATAACCATAACCATCATGCTACTTCGATTATTGGCTGTATAATCTCCGTTTATTCGTCGTATATTTCGTAGCTTTGACAACGGATCTAACAGTTCTTTATTTCATCATGTGTAGTTATTTTATCTTTTTGGTTCTCTCAACCCATATCTCTTTGGTGTTCTCCATATCTTGGTCTATCAACTCATCCTGTTCTCATATTATCGAACTCATTAAGTCTGTACCACCCCGTACAGCTTCTTACACAAATAATTTTCATTGAATAGGTCGTAAGATAATCGGTTATAAATTTCTATGATTTCTATGCTTGCTCCGTCTTTGAATCTGGTTCTGTCCTCATTATCTTTTGTCTCTCCTTTCTCTAATCCGGTTTGTATTCTTTGGTATATCAATATTGAATTTTCTGCATATTTCTGCTGTCGTTTCCTGCATTTATTTAACAGTTACCACATTTTTCCGTATGCCATATTGAGCATCCCGAGGTGCATATTCGTTTTATTTTCGCTTCCTTATAATATAAAGTATTTTTATAACTCGTCCTAGCTTTTTTCACTACCCAATCATACAACTCGTTTGGTGCCTTTTTGCTCTTGTTGCATTACTGTCCTCTGGTATCTCTGGAAATAATAAATATCCGTGATACTCTTCTCTATCATAATTCTTTCAGATTCTCTTGGTAATTTTTATCATGTCTTTCATGGATCCCGGAAATGTACATTACTGCTGTGATATCCTTTCCTGCAATTATTCATTATTCTGCTGTTGCGTTAATCTTGAGGTTTAGGAACATTGATTTCGATCTACTTCTCTACAAGTCCGTTAATTTCTTTTATATCTCGGTATCTCTTGGTGGCACATTGTTTTCCATTTTCCTCCAATTCGGACTTTTGATTAACTTATTTGGTTATTTCCATCGCATGATTGAAATATTTTCTCACCCAGACTGCTTTAATCTCACTTTCATCTTCAATCTGTTTGATCAATCTGCTACTTTGTCTTAGCATATTGATTTGTGGTTGTTCTCCTCTTTCATTATCTTTTGTTGCTTTCTGTTTGAACATATCTTTTTTCTGTTTCATTCTAGTTCACTCCAGTGGCTTTTCTTCTTTTTAATTCTTTTTCTATTTTTGTAGCATATCCTCTGATTCGATTTTTTTGTTATTATTGGTTCTGATATCCTTTCTTTCTTGTGAGTTGATGCTTCTTGCCGCTCATCTGTCGCAGTTTGAATTCTGCTTTCATTTGCCTGAGAAAGCATTTCCTCTGCCGCATTCTAATTTTTGATCTAGTGCTGTCTTGTTCAAGTGTTTTAACGCTCCGTCTATTTGTTAAATATTAGGCTCTTTTTAATTCCGCTTTCCTTCGCTTAGGATGCTCTTTTTCTTTCAAATTGATCCTCCTCTTGTCTAAGCTTCTTCCCTGCTTTATTTTCTCGAGTGATGGTAAATGAGTCATTATTCATTTTAATACAAATTGTAAATAATATTTCGCAATTACAACCAAAACAAAGAACCGACACAAATTGCTAAATTTTATATATATATCGCTCACGTACATTAAATTGTCATGTCTAATGGAGTCATTTCCCTTTCCGGACTAGTTCCTCAGTGCTTTTGTCGGAGAGCCTCCACTGGTGTAGGGTCTTCGGTATCTCGGACTGGGCGAGGTGGATAGGCGATGGCGATCGCCCGGCGAGTGATGTTTCCTACTACCGGTTTTTTGCAAGGTACATCCTCCGCCTTAAACGACCCGCAAATCTCGTGTGCTGCCTGACGAACCCTTGGCCACGTGGGTGAGGGAGTTCTGTCCATTTGTGTAGGTTTCTGCTGCTGGATATTTGTCTTTCTGGGGATATTCGGCAGGGCTCCTTCTCTACGTCTAATCCCTCCAAGCAGTCCGGTGATACTGCAGGAATCAATGTATCGGATTGCTGACATCGGTGTCGGTTGAGTTGTTGACTGACTGCTGCTTTCTACATTTCGTCGTCTGGTGTTTGTTCGTGAGTGGCAAGTCTATAAACGCTCTAATCATTATCCTGATGATCTTTATCCGATGGTTGAATATTACCTTAATACCACAATAGGTGTTAAGTCACTGGTCGAGTGGGTCATCTTGATATAATCTTGTTGAGTTCTAGTGGCCTTTCTATCTGATTGGGATTGCTTCGAAACGGGCGCACTATGTTGTGTGATTCGTTTACTATACGGTATCTTAGTGATCCATTCACAACGCATTTTATTTAATTAGCGAGATAGTGTCAAAAATTGATCCGAGTTTGGATTTTTAGGATAGTCGAATAGATGGGGTAAGCTGTCGAATGTATAGAGGGTTAAAAGATGTTGATACCTGTAGTGCTAGTTTAATCGTATACATAATTTTCATTGTTTAATTTCTATATAAAATTCTAAGTCATTAAACCTAGAAAGCTTTAGTCATCATAGTCCTGGTGATTTGAATTTATGGATTTTCTAAACCTATATATCAAGTCGTCAGTTCGTGTAGCCAATGTTAAATGTGGAGTTGAATCGTGCGGTAAGGCGATGAGAGGAGTCATTCGCTGAATGCGTTCGACGTCAAGTGTGGGTAACTTCCGGCGGATATCGTGAATTTGAACGGTCGAAAGGAAGTAAGATTAATTAGTTGCATCGGTGATTTACAATATTTCATTTTAGAATTATGTTGGCGAATTCGTCGCAAATACTAGCTATGCGGTGGTAATGTTATTTCTTAGCAATAAGTTTTCTTTAGTACGATGATCTAAGCCACTTTTTATGAGGGAATAGTTAGATCGAACGATTCGAAATTCTGACGTGACTCTATGCCAGTGGCAGAGGGTTTATATGTTCATCTTATGGATTTTTATGCGTCGATTAAGTTTTGTGGAGTTAGCACTGATTTGTATGTTTTTAATAAAAGTTCTTTTGCTCATTTTGCAGACCGTCTGATTTTAAATTTGATGTATTTAAATATTATTAGCAATATAATTCCATATACTGTTTTTCATCTCTATACTTGATTTAATATTCTTAGAAAACCTTATCATGAAACTACAAATCATCTTCAGTTGGGTTTGGGAATTGATATGAATTAAACTTATGTGCCGGATTTCGTTAACTGCAGCTCGTCGCACGATCTTTATTACTGCAATTCATTCATCGTCTTTGCTTCAACCTATAAAAACTATATCTTAATCATTGGCTTTCAACTATTATTGAACCTTTTATTTTAATTTCGTAACACTATTCTTAATAAATCATTGCTAATTATTCTACCGGTTGATTTTAATGTCTACGAACCATTTAAACATAACATCTACTAGTAACTTCATGAAATCAGTTTGATCTTTCCAAAGGGACCTACTTTACTTGATATCGAATGACGATCCATTAATAGCTGATGATTGGTTGATCGGACGTCGATTTTGATGTCAATATTAATGTATTTATAACCGAGGACGATTTACCAGATGCTAAAATGAAAATTTGTAATTCTATAGCACGTTAACTTAATTGTTTCATATTAATACAAATATATATTACGCAAAATCTTTATTTTTCCCAGGAAACAAATTCAGTTAATTTCAGAATTAATTTGTTAATTTAACATATTTAATCTAATCGAGTTAATTATTATTAAATAATTTTTCCAGTTAATTTAGTATACCAATGATTAGTTTATTACCCATTATAGGTTTCCATTAGTTATATCAACGATTTTAATTTATTTATCCCCGTATCCTTTCCCTTTAATAGACCTTAGGCGCATTTTGTGTTCATATTATATTACTGAGTGCCCATGGACTACTCGTGTGATGATTTTAAGACGTTGTGATGATTTTAAGTCGATTTTAGCAGAATTGAAACGAGGAAGCAGCCGAGACTTCTTGCTTAATTCTCGCTTGCAGCTATAGGGAATATATGACGTTACGACGCTGCGTGCGCACGCTGAGTTTCACGTACAATCTGCGATTTCCACGCTCATACATGCTCTGCACTATTTATTTACTATCTTGCGTGATGTTCGCTGTGGGCCGGAAAATTCGACACTACAATTTATAAAGACATATAAAAATCTATAATACTTATTGATAATATTATAATTAACAAACAACATATTACCATTTTTACCATCCCTAAGTATTGCAAAAACATCATAAGCATAAATGGAAATAAAACAACATAAATACCTCTCTCCCCACGTCTCCGCCAAAGCGGTCCAGAGTTGCTATGGACGTGACGTGTGAAGAAGGGTTCCAACAAATTTTTCTCACCTAATAAATACTGTTATTCGATAGCTTCGAACAATTAATATTTTCAAAATGTTAAAACATTCTCAAAGTGTTCAGATTTGAAAATGGTTTTAATGGTTTTTCAAAATGCGTTATTAAAGTGAACAATGGATCATATATTACCTAGATTTTAACGGTGTGTGAATTTGATCAGTAAAACAAAATTCGACTTGTTTTTAGCAATTCTATTATTTATTTTTATCATTATTGATTTTATTTTTAAATTTTTTATTAGATTTTATTGAATTATTGCTATTCAAATTTTCGATTAATTTCACTTTAATGAGACTTTAAATTGATTTTTCCAATTGTCAAATTTGTTGTGGTTTCTGTTGTATTTGTTGTACTATCGTGCGGATTTGGGCATTGTAATATTTTAATTATTTTTATGTTTCTTATTTTATTTTATTTCTTTATTTCCTCAGATTTTATATGGTTTACTTGAGTTCAGTGGGTTAATTTATTGCGTTTATTTTGCGTGTGGTTCTTTCTGATCCATTAAACATTGTTCAAGGCCGTTTACGTTGTGGCCACATAAAATCAAACTCGGGTCCGTAAATTGCGACCCGCATTTCAAATTGATTTCACAATAATGTACTACAATTCCGTTTTCAATATTCACATTCCTTAAAAAAACAAAAGTTTCTACGGTTAAGGGGTATCATCAAGGCAAAGATGGACTAAGGTCCGGCTAAGTACATAATCACCCATATCAATGTGTAGTTCATTCAAGTAATCAATATTAAGTTAAATCATCTGTAGATAGTATGAGTTAGTAAAATCAGTTCGAATCAATGTAAATCAGTTCAGTAGGAGAATAGTTGAGATCAATAATTACTGTACTCAGTTGTTATTGTTTCGAATGAATGCGAGCGGATTGGGTTTCGCTTTCGAGCTGGGTTATATTGAAGGGTGGATTTGATTGAAATCGCCTGCGAGAAGTCTTGTCGTTTTCGTTAGTTGCTTAAATTTTCGAATTTTGGGTGAACATTCTTCTGACTTTTGAATTGGGTATTTGCCTTTGTTTTGTTTTTGTTAGTGGTCGATGACAGAGGACATGCATATTAGGAGTATCATGTTACGAGATTATACAACTCGGTAGTATAGTTGATTTGCTGATGATTTTGTTATAAGCTGGGTTCATTTTTTCTGTCGCCACTTGTTTCCTCTGGTCGTTTTTTTTTGAAGGACGTATTTTTTGAGAATTTCTTGGATTGGTTTATTTAATTGGGATTTGCTTTGGCTTTTCTTTGAATTTGTCTGATGAGGGTTTCTAGGGTTTTCTTTATGCTCACGGTTCTCAATTTTTTTATTTGGCTTCCTCATTATTTTCTTAGTAGGCGTTTTACATTTGTGTTGGTTTCTCGATATTCTGTTCAATTTCGTCCCTTGTCTTCTTTGTGGGGCTTGCATGAAATTGGAGTTGTATTTTGTTGAGATTCCTCATTATGGATGATACAATGATTCTTTGAAATCGGCACAGGTGCTGATCCTTCTCTAAGGTTGGGGATGTCTCTGCACTTTTCCAACGGGTTTTCAGTGTCACACTCTCTTCATATATCATCATTAATCCACGGGTTGGTTCCTTCCTTTTATGTTTTATGGCACATAGTCATTTTTATTTATTTACAAAATTGTTTCGTTATTTACAGTGGAGGTTTAGCCTCTTTTTATTCTTTCTCTTTATCTGGGGTTTTGATGTATCTTCGCACTCCTCTTAAGTTGTTTTTCTGAGAAACTCATTATTACGACTTGGGCTTTAATTTAATACGCTCGTTTAATTTGGGAGTTCTTTTAGCTCGCTCTTTGTTTCTCTCTTTGAATTCTTTGTTGGTTATAAGATTTTCATTGAAAGATTTCTTTCTTTTGTTTGTTTTCTCTTGATTGCCATTATAATGACTGTTTGGTTGTCTGTTTTTCCAGATCTCGTTCGGCTTCTGAAGCTTTTCCGTTAGACGTTTAATCTCATCTTGAGCTTGTTGAGGCTCTCTTTTATCTCCTGGCTTCTTTTACAACTGTCTCTAGTTGCTATTACGTATCTTATGTTCGCTTTTTCTGCTGTCCCTCATTCTCTCTGCTTCGGTTTTCCAATAATCTTGCCAGCATTACGGATCTTATTTTCGGCTAATTCTGCTCAATGTTCATTTTTCCTCTTTTTGATTTCTGTTCTCCTCCTGCTGGATGTTAGCTTTCGTTTTATCAATACTCGCTGTTTGACTGTATTACTGTTTGTTTATCCGGGATTCTGATTCTTGCTACCACTAATTCTTGCCATCTTTCTTTCTGCTCGCCACTTTACTGTAATTATCTCATGGGTTCGTTCGGACTGGATTCTATAATGAATTGGCTTGTGTAGGTATTCTCCGTCTTAGATCAATCGGATTTCTACTTCATTTCAATCACTGCTAAATAACATTCGATTAATTTTTTGTTTTTGTCATTATTTTTAATTATCTTTTTACATTTTTACAATTTTTCTTTTAAATTAAACTATCGTTCGTCGTCTCCCGAATCCTTATCTAGTTCGGCGGTACTTGGGTTGACCTTCAGTTGGTATAGCTGCATAGCACTATGGTAGGTCGGTTCTGGCAAGTATTTACCGTCTCAGACAGGCGTCGATATTGTTATCTCTTCTCTAAGAGATAAGGCAAAATCGGTATTTTCGTTAATTCTTCTTGCGTTTCCAATCGATGCGGTTTCTAACGCTTTAGTTTTTCAATTTCCTTCCTCAGTTCTGCTCATTTTCCTCAATCCTTGCTTTTATCGCTTTTATCTCTCTGCTCACTTGTCCTTTCAGCTGTTCGTACTTCGTTGAGCTCCAACTGGATTCTCTTAAATCGCACTCCTCGGTGTCCGTTCACCTCCTGCTGGATTCTTTATCCTCCTCGTTTCATTGTTAGATTTGTCGTCTATTCATCAGTTTTGTTCATTTAGGTTCATGTATCTTCTGGATTTAATTGATCAATCCATTTTTCTGTGGGCTTTTGGTTTTCTGAACCTGTCTAGTATCTTTCTGATCGTGTTCGTTGATCTAAAATGTTATTGGTTACTGTAGCCGTGCGAGTGTAGTTTCTGCTCCAATCTGCTCCATAGCTCCCAATCTTCGTATTCACAATTTCTTGGGTAATCGTCTAATTCTTTTGGCTCTGATACTGTCCTGTTCCATTTTCGCTGCTCTAATTTTATCACTTTCTTTTTCGTTTTATTCGTTGTATTCGTCTCTGTCGGTGAGCTTCATCCTGCTCGATCTGCATCTATTTTATTGGGTCTTGTTGATACTTACTCACTTCCTGCTCTAATTTCACTATATAGTTAGATTGTTTCGCGTTGGCGTCTTCAAATATTCTGCACTCTATTCGCCATTTTCTTGCTTGATCAGTTATCTGAGTCAGCATTCTTCTTGTCTTCGTCTCTGGGCTTTCTAATTTTTTGATGTTTGGCTCCTTGATTCTCAGCTTGTTTGAATTCCTCTTTCGCATTTCCCATTTGGTTTTATAAGCTCTTGTCGGTCTTCTCTTCGCTATTTGCTGAATTAATTCTGTTCGGCGATTCCATATTACTTCTGATGTTTCTCTTCTTCTGTCCATTTGATTTTCCAATATCGCGCTGTCTTTTTGCCCATATCTTTGGCTTGTTTCAAATGGGTTTCTTGGTTTTCTTCTATTCGGTATTTGGGTGCTAATTGCCATTTCTCCTGCATTTGCTGTATAATTTTAATCGTCTCCCTCTCCTTCTTAATCGTATCTGTTCTTTATACTTTATCATTCTCGCAAATCTTTCTATTTCCGCTTTTGATCCTCTCTTGCTCTTAACATTATCTGATCCCTTCTTGTTTATGATTCCAGTTGGGTTCGCTGCATGCATTCCTTCATCATTTCCTCTTCTCGCTCTTGAGTACGCCGTTTCTCTTTTCCGTTCTGGGTATAGTTAATTATTTTGTTCTAGTTTGTTTTTCCCACTTCTCTTATCATCATTTCGTTTCAAGAGTCTCTTGTACTAACTCCTTTCTGCGATTAGTAGCATTTCTTTGTAATTGCAACGATCTTTTGTCTCCATACATTCTACTTCTTCACTTGTTACTTTATTGATCTGGTTGATTTTTGATTGCTGGTTATTTGTCTCTTCAGCCTCTTTTAAGTTCTTTGTCTCGTTTGGATCAATAATTGTTTTCTAAATATTAATAATCTGATTTATTCTCTCTTCGTCATCTCAAATTTTATCATATTACATCATCTCGGTATTTTTGTGGTTTTGAGTTTTTTATAATTTTTTGTTTTTAACGTTTATTTTATTTACACTTTTAACACAGTTGTTTTCGGTTTCTATCTACTGATCACGAATACGGATCTTTGAATCCGCCGTGGATGCGGCCTTTCTAACATATGGATCATATATCGACTTTTGACCCAACATGCTTCACATGTGACCATATGTCCACAAGGAGTATAAATTACTTTCGACTGTTTCTGCCAACATGCCCATTGATACTGGCTCCAACAATACTTCTTTATTATTGATTGTTCGATTCTCTTTCGGTTCTTTTGAATCGTTGATTGCTCGGATTACTGCTTTGTGTTGAGTCATACATTCTAAAAAATTAGCAATCTTCCTTATTATTATTTCTCATCTTTTTGAGTATCCCCATTTTTTCCCTGATAAAAATTATGGTTCTGTTCTTGGTTGATGCAATATATCTTTCTATTTGTTGATTTGTAATTATTTTTTCTATATCTTTTAATCCTTGTTCTGTTTATACATCACATGTGTTCCTTGTGCTTTAGTTTTTTGACAGTTTCTGATCTGTATTCGGCTTGTTGGTTTTTTACATCTTCATCTGACATTATAGCTCTGCTGTTTGTCAATATCCTTGGACTCGCAAATTCCCTCTGCCTCTTGGATTCCTTTGAACGTTTAATTCTCTCTTGAATGTTGCTATTTATAGTCTCCTTTTCCCAATTTAATTCTGCTGATCTTTGAAACTCTTTATCGTTATTTCTCTCGCCTCCTTTTCATCTTTGTCTAATCCTGATTGTCTGAGTCCTTCTAATCTGTTCATTGCTTGAGTTTCTGACATCTAAATTTAAACATAATGGACATACTCGGGAGTTTTTCTCGAGTTCCCGTTTTTGCTGTTTCTCCTTTTTTTTCCATTGTGGCGAGTTTTCCTTGACAAAAGAGCACGTCACTTCGTCTTGGTATTTCCTGACGTTCCGGTAAAGTAATCCTTGTGCGGCCATTTTCTTGACTTTGCTGGTGTAAACTGTTGTATCTGAGAAGTAGTATATCTTTTGTTCCTGCTTTTCTCAGCTCCTCGTCTCTTCATCTCTTTGGTGAGTATAATCGCTTTTTGATCGCGTTGGTCGTCTTGTTCCGCCATAATCTTATTATATTGATGCTGCTGCTGTAGGATAACTTTGCTCTTCCTCTTCTGGTTTTTTCCATAGTCTGTCATATCGAATCTGGTCCTTCTCTTCAATCTGTACCCGTTGTCCTTCGTTGATTTCCGCGTGCCCATCTAAATATCGTCATTATTTGGATTTTTGTTTTTCTGATTTTCTGATTATTTGAATTTGATTTATTTGATTTTTTTATTTTATTTCATTTTTTTAACTTTCTTTCCTCTCTACAATCTTAGTCGGCTTCTCCTAACTTCTTAATTTAAATATAGACTTATCTCTCGCAAGAAGCCTTCTCTCTTAATCGTTGTTGTGTATAAAAACGTGGTGTACCAATCGCTGTATTCCAGTCGGTTGTTGGTCTTCCCATCTGCGGTTCATTTCCTGTTCTGATTGGGTTACGATACTAGTCTCTTGCCCTTTCATTGTTAATATCATATTTGTTAAGCCATGTAATAATTCATCATATATCTCTCTCTACTTCTGATGAAGACCTGATTGGGTGCCCGTTTGCATTCCATCTCCCCATTGGTACGTTAATACCTAATTAAATTTTCAAACTGATATTGGGGAAGCTAACTAGAATCTCTGTGTTCATCTTGCTCTCTGGAGCTTTCGCGAAGTGGCTTATTTCCATATAATGTAGCTGTAGAGTTTCTGCTACAGAGCTTGTTTGTGTTTAATTCTTTTAGGCTGTTGGTCATCTGTTGCATTTTCTTTTCCATTTCGGCCATTTTCTTGAGTGTACTTCCTTGGCTAATATTCTCTATAGCGGCTTTTTGTGCATCTTTCCGTTCGAGCTTTTACTTCCCATGTCGCAACATCCTACCTTTTCCAATCTAGGATTCGGTGCTGCTCTATACACGTTTTCCATCATGTGCTTTTGCATTTCCGTATTGGTAATGTGTATTTGAACAATTGAAAGTTTATACGGGCATTGACTGTTTGCCGCTTTTATTCCTTTCCAGTGTTCTTTTAGTTGACTTTCTCTTTCTTGTCACAGTGTTCGCGCATAGTCCTTCATATAGATTCAATTTTGGTTCCTCTTTGATCCGAGTTCCATTTCTATTTTATCCATCTGTCGATATCCCACAGAATTCGCATTTCCATCTCCTTGAATGCACACTTGTGATGTTCTTTTCATCGTCTTTTGTTGTGTGGTTTGACATTTTTTCGCATAGTATATCGTTATAATTCACATCGGTTGCGTGACTTCCGCTGTCTTCATATAAGTCCTTTCCACTCAACATCTTTTACTTGGCATTGAAGTTAAAGATATTGAGTCGCTTTGAATTGGTGGCTATTATCATTGTGTCGATCTTCATCTCTTTCAATCTCTCGTCGCATCCAGGGCATTTTGTTTGTTTCTAATCGACTTTATCAGTACAGTCCGTAATATTCCTTGCATTCCGATTTCGTCTGTCTTGCCAATCATAATTCTTTGCATTCAATTTTAATCTTTCTTTTATATCATTCACTCGCTCTATTTTATTCATTATTCGTCTCGTATTTCGGATGATTCTCGCTTCCTCTTATTCGTTCGATAATTGTCTGCATATCTACAAAAAAATTTTAATTTTCTGACGTGCTTACTCTATCGTTTTTTTTTACATACTTTACACAACGGTACGCTTTATTTTTACTCTACTGTGAATATCCGTTCTGGGTGAATTTCTGGCATTGATGCATCAAGTCCACCAACTGCTGGATCTACGTGCTGTTGATTCGTTACGTAGTCTTCTTAATTTGTCATGCTTGCATCTAACTTGATCTGCTATGTTTCATTCTCATTTCGTCTGTAGTTGTAGTAATGTTCTTTGTTGCCTCTCTTCAGTCTTATGGCTTGTTGTAGACCTCTGTTCACGCTGCTTTCGTTAATACTAGATTGAGTTTTGTGCCACTGGGTTTGCGCATCTGTCGTTATTAATTGTCAAATTAATTCGCATTGTCGTTTCCATGTTGTCCTCATTCCTGGATCTTGGTATATTCCTTGATTTAATTCTACCATATCTCTAATAGGTGCATTGGCAGTGCTGGTTGGTTGTATTGCTTCTGTAACGGTCGGTATCAACTGGTTTTTGTTGATTCACAGTATTCTGATCCATCTGTTGATTAAAACATCATAATTCATCGGCATTCTCTCTGTTGCTTACTATTTTGACACATTGTACAATATTTATAATACATATGCATACTATTACTACTATTATACTACATAATATTTACACTATATACAATGTCTTCTTTGTCTTACACATCGTCTCGGGCTCTATACGCAATGTCGTATATCCCCGTATTTCTCATTCGTTATCTGATATACATCAAATTCATTGGACCATTGTTGTGCTCGATAATGGGCGGTTCTTTAACCAGAGTCTGCTTGTTCTAGAATTTCCTATGATTTCATATTCTTCGGTTCGTTCTGCATCATATTGTCCAAGTTCGATATCGTAATTGAATTTCTACTGCTGGCCATAATCTTCTCTTCGCTGGTTCTTTCTGCATTTGGTGGTTCTTACTAGTTAAATTATTATCAGCATTACTACGCTGCTTACTACTGCTGTTGTTATCCAAATCATTTTTATTATATTACTTGTTTCCTTAGGCTGCATGGTTGTGTTTTCTCTATACTGGTTGTCTCCATTATTCCTTCTTTTGGTTGTACATTTTTAAGTGCTTTCTGGAGTTGTAATGCTTCGTGAATTGAAAGGTGGCTGTCGTCCATGATCATTCCTTTTGCCCTGTTTCGTTTCTTGGTTTTCTCCCAGATGATTTTGTTATAGGTTATCTGTCGTATTGACTTGAGTGGTTTCCTTGTTATCGTCTCCAATGCTCATGAGTTCCTTTTGAATATTATACATATTTTCCAAGTTTCCTTTTTGTTGGGATGCGATACTTTTGATTCTTTATCGTTTGCTTGTTTCACATTGTATTCTTTTGTTTACTGGTTCGTTTCTTTTAGGTTCGTATACGCAGATTTTGTGATAGGTTTTTCACCTGTGTTCTCAATTAATATTTCTTCTTCATTTGCCGCATTTGATTCTATATTTATTATTACTGCTTTACTTTCTCTGATCTGACGTTGATACGGTTCCTCTTTTGTTTCTTTTTCCGGACGTTTTGTCGTAATCGATTCTAGCAACTTTCTTGTTATTGATTTCCAGTAATCATCTCTTCCTCTCTGAACGTGCACTATATACTTTCCACGTTTTCTTTTAGTTGGGATACGGTATTTTTGATCTTTGATATCCTCATTTGATTGACATTTAATTATTTCATTCGTCGTTCCGTTCTTTTTGGTTTCGAATACACAGACTTTTGTAATGGGTTCCTTGCCCATATTTTCAACTATTATCTCTTCTCCACTCTTTGGGTCTGATTCCACTTTTATTATTATTTCTTTATTTTCTCGTGCTCGACGTTTGTATGGCTCTTCTTTTGGTGTTGTGAATTTCTCTCCCAGGGTTTTGGCTAATGTGCATGTTATTATTATATCATTGTTGGCACATATTATATATTCTGCATTTCCTTCTAAGCTATCCCATTCACATTTCTTTCCTGCTTTCATATTCATTTTCCAACAATCGATAATTTTATTTGTATACATACTTGTTCAATGGTTTCTATTCCTCTGTTTATTATTCGTAATTTGCCTATTCCTGGCTCTACTTGGATTTTTAAGTTTTTATCTTTTGTAGCATCTCTACATACATCTTTGGTGGTCTGACATGATGATGAGTTTTCGGATCGTATTTCCATCTTTCCTGGTTTTCCTATTGAGTCGAATTGACAACTTATGCTTGTATTCATTGTTAGTTGTAAGCATATTCCTTTGCTCGAAATTCCTTTATCGTTTATTGTTCGTATTCTGAACGATCTCATTTCCTTCGTGATATTTTCGTCGGCTTCTGTTAGCTTGATGGACGTGATTAATATCATTATTTTCTGTAGCAGGGTCGGTCGGTTTTGATTTTTCCTTTGTTGTGGTGATATCATCCCTTTATTTCGTTTTCCCTCGTTATTGCTGTTGTTCGTTTCTTGACGTTCCTCGTTAGATGATTCCTTTTTCTCTTGTTGTGCCGATTTATTTCCGTCTCTAGTATTTTGATCATCCTGGTTTTTGCTGTTGTCACTTCCTCCTTCTCCATTATTATTTCCATCCGGGGTTTCCTTTGAAATGTCGTCCTCGACATTTATTATTTCGATTATTTCCTCATATACTTTTATTATTCTTGCTTTTATATCGTCCATTTCTTTTATCTCTTGTTTGCTCGCTTGAAATCTTATTTGCTTTCGATGCCATCTATGTATTATCATCAATAACTGTTCTTTTCTATCTCCGATTCGTATTGCTTTTTTGGATGGTTGTAAATAGTCCTTCCCATTTCAGCATTGCTTTTATTTGTCTTTGGTAATGAATGGAGTGATGCAGTAATATTGTTTCTTTTAATAGAAGTTTTGTTTCTTATACCATATTTTTAACATTGAATACGTTTAAGTGGTGATCCTTTCGTTAGGTCCATTTCATCAGATTGCTGCTGTTCGTCTTGTTGGCGTCGATAGCTTCCATAGATGTTTGAATGCGTTTTGCCATAAGCCATTTTCTCTTCTCTATATCGTCGCAATTGGGCTGGTTAAGACTTTATTGCACTTGCCTGTTGGATTTCAGGCAAATGTAGTACATTGTATTTCTTCTCATTGTTTTTTTTCTTGAAAGCATGAATCTGTTTTAGTATTCTCTCAGCAAGTTGTAGAATGCACTGCTGCTAACTGCGAACATCAGATGTGTCTGTTCCCTATCTCGGTTGGGTTTTGGAGGCTGCCGCATTTCTGCATTAATGATTCTATTACCTTTGAGTATTTCTGTTGTTGTAACTGCAATATGTAAAGGTAGTGTCTCACACTGCGCATAGGATACATGGGTATATCATTCTTTGAACGATCCATTTCTGGTGGGTTCTACTCCGTTAGCATATTCCATAGGATTTCCCTGCGTTGTTTACTATCCTCTGATCCATCCTTTCTTCGACCATATTCTGGCATTATTCTCTGATGACTTTTACATATCTCCATCTTGTCTACATATCTTGATGCGTTAGAGTTATTGTTTGATTCATGTGCGGTCGTCTTCTACGTGTTATTTATGTGCTTCTATTTTCCGATCATGTTATTCCGTTTATACTACAATAATGTTGGTTTTGTGATTGTTTGCATACTCGATTCTCTGGTCTCTGTTATTGTTCTCTGTATTCTTTACACTGCTCACGTTACGTAGATAGGCCTAGTAAGTGTTAATGACCAATAATCTCGAGCATGTTCTGTTTTACATACATTATCTCATAAGTCCTTTAACCGCATCTTTGTAATTTTCTGGCTACTCTGGGATTTCTGGCGTTCGATTATTACCAGCCAACCGAAAGTTATTCTCGCTGTAACGTCTCTCTTTTTATGTGGCAATTCTTTATAGCTTTCTGGTAAATTAATTCATACTGCCGTTGTTTTCAAGATCTCTTGCATTCGTCTTTGAACCTGTTACATAATCTATAATTTCTACCAACTGTATATCGGTGGTTGATATTCTAGGTCTATCGGCATGTTACATTCTCTGCCGTACATTAATTTGAATGGACTCATTTTTGTTGCTGAATGTATTGACTCCTAATAAGCCACTACGGCATAAGTTTGAGTATCTATCCCAATCTTTTTGGTGTCCTGACTATAATATTACATCATTCTATTAGTATGCATTGAATCGTTCGGTTTGACCGTTTGTTTGCGGATGGTATGGCGATGTTTCTCAACTTTCGGCATTCGAAGTATTCGTACTTCTCTATGATGTTCGCTCATGAAGTTGGTTCTTGATCGGTTTAAAATCTGTTGGGTGTTCCGTATCTACAAGCATATTCTTCTATAAGGATTCGCTATTGTCTGCTTTTGGCTGTATCCGCGAATGCTTCGGGAATTTGATAAATAATCCGTCAACTAATATATAGATATTCCATCGTTGTTCTGTAATGAGTCTATTATCATCCATTTGCCGATCAAAATTCGTCATTGGTCCGGTGGAAATTGGCATTTGGTTTTAGCGGTGCTTTCAATTTACTTCCTGTGCTTTTTCTGGTGCCACCATATAGGACAATTCTTTCCATCCTTTTAACGTCCTCTCATATTTTGGCCCAAATAATATTTTTGCACGCAGTCTTCTGCCTTCCGTTTCTTTTTTTTTGGGGGCTTTTGGGGAACCCATTTGTGTCCTCCGAGTTTTCCGTCGTGGTATTGCATCAGTACCTCTTTTCGTCTACTCTCCGGTAAACACATAAGTCGTTTCTCACCATCCATTAATAATAACCATCCCTTCTCCATTGTATATCGATGTCTATGTTTCTCCATATGCTCTCTCAGTTTACTGTTGTTGTCGAAGATTTTCATATCGTTCGTTTCCATGAATTCGATTATTGTTTTCAACTCTTCGTCTTCCTTCTGTTCATTTTTCAGCTTTGTAAAGTCGATGTCCTCTGCGATTATCATGCATATGCGTCTTACATCCTGATCCATCAGTTCCTCAAATACAAATCTTGACATACAATCTGCATTGGCGTTGGCTTTTCCTGATTTAAATTTTATATATGGCGAGTATTCTTGTAGCTGCATTGCCCATCTCATCAATCTGCTAGAGGCTTCTTTGTGTTGGCCTAACCATACTAATGGTTGATGATCTGTAGTAATGTATATCTCGTGACCCCATAACAAATATTTGAAGTGTTTAATAGCTTGGATTATTGCTAATGCCTCTCTTTCCGTCACAGAGTAATTCTTTTCATGTTTCTTGAATCTTCGACTATAATATCCAATAACTCGTTCTCTTTTCTCGTCATCCCATTGTCCTAAGACTGCTCCAGATGCATATCCACTTGCGTCTGTTGCTAACAAAAACGGTTTCTTGAAATCTGGGTGTACGAGTATTGGTGCTGATATCAGTTTGTCTCTGAGTGTTTCGAAGGCTGTTTGTTGTTCCTTTTCCCATATGAACGGGGTATCTTTTTTGGTTAATTCCTGTATTGGTTTTGCGATGGTTGCATAACTCTTGATAAATTTTCGGTAATATCCCGCATAAGCCTAGGAATTCTTGCACTTGTGTGACTGTCTTTGGTGCAGGGCAATTCTTTATCTTTTCAATGTTTCTTGGGTCTGGTTCTTTACCTTTTGCTGACACAATATGTCCTAAGAAAGGTGACTTTTTCCTTTGCCCAATCGCATTTTGAGGGTTTTAATTTTAATTTCCATTGTCTCAGTCGAACGAATACATTACGGATATCTTTTAAATGTTGCTCGAAGGTGCTAGAATAAATTAACAAATCATCAATATATACCATGCATTGTTTGATGCCGTGAGTTACAAAGTTCATACATCTCTGGAATGAAGCTGGTGCGTTAGTTAATCCGAAAGGCATTTTCTTAAACTGGTATAGATCTTTTCCGATTGTAAAGGCAGTTTTCTCTCTATCTTCCTCTTTGACTTTTATTTGCCAATAACCACTTTTTAAATCTAGCGATGTAAAATAAGCTGCTCCGTGTAATGTTTGTAACATCTCATTTATATCTGGTAACGGGTATGTATCTCGTTTTGTTACTGCATTAAGTCGTCGATAGTCTATACAGAACCGTTGTGTTCCGTCTTTTTTCTTTACCATGACCACTGGGAATTGCCATGGCGAACAACTTGGTTCGATTACTTCTGCGTCTAACATCTTTTGAACTTCTTTCTCTGCTACTGATTTTTGAGCTTCTGCCAATCGATATGGCCGTAATGTTATTGGGGTGTCGTCTGTTAATGGTATCGTGTGTTGCGTTACATCGCTTGTACCGAGATCTAAGTCAGATGCTGCGAATATATCTTTAAATTCCATTAGCAGTTTTTGTAATTGCTCTTTCTCGATTTCGTTTAACAGCTGACTGTCGATTGTCCATAATTCTTCCTCAGTTCCTTCAGTTTTTGTTGTTGGAAGTTCAATATCCATCATCGGTGTTAGCTTTCCCAATCTTTCGTTTTCGTAAATGACTTTATCTTCCTCGTCAAAGTTTGTAATGTTGATTGGAATTTCGTTGTTGTCGTTTACATACACTATTTCTCTGGCTAATGGCAGTTCTTTCTTTTTCTCGAATTTGTGATTAGGTTCGAAAATCATTTCACCTCTAGTTTCCTCATTCACTTTCACATAGCAAATCATTTGTGTGCGCCCTGGCACTACTATTTTCTCTGAGCATCTCACTTCTGATTTCAGCATACATATTCGTCCGGTTTTATCTCTCAACTCCATCGATCCTAGATCTATTATTATCTCTTTTAGTAATTCTGGCATGAGATCTGTTCCGATTATACAATCTGCGCTCAATCTCCTGATGACTGCTAAATAAGTATTGATTTTCACATTTTTATATTCGATTATTGACCAGATTTTTCCGATGACTGCTACCGATTTTCTTACTGCAAGTTATTACATCCATGTTAGCTTCTTCTATACATGGCCATAATCTTCCTGGTATTTTATCCATTTTTATTGCTGAGATGTTTGCTCCCGTATCAATCATTGCTTTTATTTCTACCCCATTTATTTCTATGGGTACCGTTAGTGTTGGTCCAGCTAATGTTTGTAACATAGCTATAGTTCGAGTTTCTGGATCCTGATCTACACTTCTTGATCTTTGGCTGTTTCTTGGTACTAAATCTGCCCAATTTGGTTCGTATGGTACTGGATAAATGTTTCTTAATGTTGTTGATCTTGGTATTGGTACTTGTCGTTCTACTGGTGCGTTTCTCTCGACTGATGTTGTTGCTTTCTTTAGACATTCATATACTGGTGGTGGATGATTATAATGTCCACTATGTCTTGTCTTTCGATTTTCCCATTGTTTGAGTTGCTCTTGAGTTAGCATCCGCGTTCCTCCTTGGTTTTCGTTGTTGTAGCTGTTATCACTGCTATCATCTTTGAAATTTATCCATCGTTTCCAGTTACTCGTCTTTTGTCGCTTCATTCTGGTTTTCTCGGCTTCTAGTCTCATTATTGCTTTAAATTTCCGTCCGACTTCTTCATCGGTACCATTCATTTTAGTTAGAATTCCTACTAACCTTTTTATCTTGTGGATGTCCTTTGAGTGTCCATGTAATACCATTGTCTTTGCTAAAAACGGTAAGAATCCAATTGCCATTTTCCAGTTGATTTTTCTTTCTCTTTGTAAATGTCGAAACATGCTAACATTTGTGTTAAGATCACCCTTACGATTTGAATGATGAGAATTATTCCTAGAATCCCTGCCATCATTTGTCCGAAGATTAAGAATCTTCCCCACATGGCTTTCATCATATTTGCTGTTGCATGTTGAAAATGATCCGGCGATAGTAACAATTCGTAGTTGGGTTTCTCCCCATAGTTATTACCTCCCGTTATCGTTACAATGTTAGATAATATTGCTTGCCTTTGTGCTGGGAATAATAAATGTTCTCTGGCTCGTTCCAGATCTTTTGTTTGGTATATCCCGCTCTGTGATATATCTACTGGTTTAAATTCTGCTTCGCTGGCCAATTCTGTCAGTCCAAATATTTTTGGTGGTGCTACAATTACTCGAGTTGGAAATTGTAACCAACTTCCATCTCTTATTTCGAATAATGGTCCATATACATTACTACAACTGAACATATTAGGTACAAATTTCTCTGGGTTTATCATCCTTGTTACAGTTTGAGCGAATCTGATTTTTCCTTTATGCATTATCTCTAATTCGTTTATACATTTATCTCTTGGAATTGTTGAATTCTCTGGCAGTTTTGCGATTGTCTTTTCACATTTGTATGTGTACATAACTTCTCCAACAATTCTTCCGAAATATCCTTCTTGGAGTGGTAATAATGGGATTGCGTTATCTGGATTCGTGATTGCCATTGCCAATTTTGTCTTTAATATTTCTCTGTTCAAGATACAATCATTTTTAACTAAGTCATAATATATTTTCTCTGTTGATGCCAATCCTTTGTGATATAGGAAATCCATCTTGTTATTTATATACAGATATAATTTTACATCTTTGGGGTCTATTTGCGCTTTTGCGTTTGGTATTGCTGTTCGCGATAAGAATATTCCTTTATAATTCGTACTGGCTACCATTTCTTCACATTTGCTCACCATTCGTCCTTTTATAAATCTCATTCCGATTGTGGTATCTGTTGATATTACTACCGTTGGCGTGACTTCTGATCCGATAGTCGTGGTAATCGTTGGTTTTCCGATTCTTCCGGTTCTCCGTAATTCATCTAATGCGCTTTTTTGCGTGTTAGTTTCTGTTTCACTGTGCACTCGTCCTTGCACTTCGTCAAATATTGCGCTTTTCAATAAGGTGAGTCTACAAGTTCTGGTATCGGCGTGATATACGATCGTTGACATTCCCGTATTGCATGATCTATCTGTTTGCTAGACATTGAGGATACTTTTTCATTGCTTGTGTATCTGGATCAAAATATCCTTGATATTTCTCCAACTTTACTTGATAGCTTTCAATCACTACTACTCCTTTTGACTAATTGATTCAATAGGGTGTATTCTCCTCCTTGACACGTTCCGTCTCCAGCCGTTATTCTCCCCGCAGCGTATACTCGGGTAGTCTTTATTTTTCCTTCCTCGGCTGCTACATTTACTCGTCCAGCTATTGAGATACGTCCTGTCGTGAATCCTTCCTCGCATTCGTTCCGCGTTACTGAAACCACTGTTGTTTCCGTTCCGGCTTCTATAATTGTTGAATGTGAGTGATGTCCGCAATGAAATGCCACGATTTTCCTTGTTACTGAACATTCTTTGATTTCCGTTTTAATGAAATCTACTTCTTGGTATACATTATACGATACCGCTGTTGCCGTTGTCTGTAATCTACCGGGATTCGCTGCTTTGCACTCTTCCGTTTCTTTTAATGAATATTTATCACCAATCTTTATGTTATCGCAATCGTATACTACAAACGGTTCTACTCCTTTTACGCACATCATCCATATGAGTATTGTAGTGATTATTGCGTTCATCCCTTTTCTAGCTGTTTTTGGATCGCTTGCATTAATCGTTGTTTCGAATTCCGTTAATAACTCTTTTAACTTTGTCTGCATTATTTCAGTTTGATCATCTTTACTTACCAGATTTATAAAAGCTTGCCATCCTCCTTGAGTCAGGATGAATGGTTCAATTACCTTTCTGATAATGTCTGTTATTGCAAATTCATATCCGTTTGGGTTGTATCTTGGAGTTCGCTTTCTATATATCACTATCGTATTGTACATCAGATAGGCCATTCCTACCAAATATCTGTTTGGGTCATCAGATCGTTTCGTTAAGTGGTTTATTATCAATAGCAATTCCTCTGGATCTTTAGTTGTGGTTCGTACTTTATTATCCATTATTTTATTTATTATTGGTTTTATTGCTGCCCAAAGCTGCTTCGCTTCTGTTCCGATATTATTGAGCTTCAAATTCCTCTTTATTTCTGGGTTTGCTAATCCCAGCATATCAGTTATTAGTCTGTTGATCCACTTTGCTCCTTGTTCTTGGCCTTTCATTTTTCCCTGTAACTGTTTTGTTACTTGACTGAGCTTGCTTAATTTCGTTGTCAATTGATCCATCTGCATCTGTTCTTTAGTTTTCCTTTCTGGAGCTGGTTTATCGATTTTTGGTCGTCCTCTGGATTTCTTTTCCATTGCTGTGCCTGTTTCCTTTCGTTTGGGTTGTTCGTCTGCCGTTTCTCTGGATGTTGTAGCTCCTCGTTCGTTTATCCAGTTATCCCATTCGTCTCCTGTCGAGCTTCGGCGTCTTCTCTCTTTCTTTTTATTTTCCTCTTCGGTATCAGGCTCTATAATTTCGACTGGTTGTCTTTGACCACATACTAGCTCGTCTGGTTCATCTGTTATCATGTCATCTTCGTTTTCTGTCATGAACAAATCTCTTGATTCTGGTATTCTCCTGGTTGTTTCTTCATCCGCAATATCATTTAGATCATTTAGTATCTCTTCATCTCCTGTTGTGATGACGATTACTTCATCTGTTGCAGGTGGAACTTCTGGTGTGTTTAGACTCTCTTGTCGTCCTATTGGCGTTTTCGTTTTGATTTCTCTTTTATTGAGTTCTCTACCCGCTATTTTTGCTACTGTTAATATATTTATTAATCCCAATTGCATTTGCGTAACTCCAATTTCAAGATCGTCGTCTAATGATCGTCCTTCGTATTGTAAATGAAATGGCGGTTCGTACGGTATTCTCATTTTCACTTCACTTATTTTGGCAGTGATATAAAACTCTCTTTCAATTGGTTCGAAGTCTGGTGTCATGATTTTTAGACTATACTTCTCTATTGCTTCGGCTGCCCATTCAGTGTGTTTCCATTTTCGGATAATTTCTCTGAATTGCTCCGGGTACCACGCATACATTCTCCGATATTCCTCTATTTCTTTCACAATATTTCGCAGATTCTCTACTCTGTTACAAGAATCGATTATCCATTTTGCTAGGTCTGTTACAGTTCGTCTTTGATTCTTTGCTCCGGTTCTCAATATCGCTGCTAACTCTCTGCATTTTTGCGTTTCTGTTAATTTTGTTAATCCTTCTTCCACAGGATCGTCTATATCTGTGGGCAAATATTTTATTCCTGGAATTCGTTTTTCGAGTACACTGATTCGCGGTCTCGCTTGTTCTTGTTGGATTCGCAATTTCATTTCTCGTTCTGTTTCTACTTCTATCGTGATGTATATGGTATCATCTTTTACGAATTGAGGTGTTACGTATTTTTTCAACAGAAATTGTGGTACTCCTCCTGCAACATTTTCAGTGGATTTTGGTTTCTGACTTATCATAGATTTTGGGTCTACTCCCAATTTTTCGCTGTGTCGCTCTTCCCATTTTCCGGGTTTAGCGATTGAAATTGTGACCTTTCGATTAAATGGCCACTCTAACTTTCCGTCATATCTGCCTCTTGCTAACAGAAAATACACTGATAGATATTTTCCTTTTCCTACCCCATCTCCGTTTGGGTACACTCTCAATTTCATCCGGTATCCTCCGATTTCTGTATAGAACTGATGACTTGTGATACCGATGATTTTCTCTTCTTCGGCCGATTTTACTTTTTCCGCCCATCCACCTATTTTCCATGTGTATGGGGCTAGTCGAGCTCTATCATTTATTTCCTCGTCTTCCTCTGGTTGCCATTCCATTTCGTTTATCATCTCCTCTGGTAGATTTTCGTATGGTTCATCTTCATATAACTCTAAAGTTGTCTCTTTAGCTGCGTCTTCTGGCGCTTCTCCTGGTACGTATTTTCTCCATTTTGGTTCGGTTCTCTTCATTTTCCATTTCCACTCTTTTGTCTTTTCATAATACATCTTTTTCCATGGTGTTGATCGGCATCGCGAATCATCTATAGGTTGCAATTTTGTGCTTAATTTCGCATCTTGTCTCCATAGCTGATAGATGGTTAGTATTTGGTCCATCTTTCTTTTCATTTCCTCTTGAAATTCTTGGATCTGTTGTTCCCTTTTTGTTGTATTTTTCCTCTCTGGTTCATCCATGGCTATGATATTGATGGTTTGTCCGTCTTCCCATATACCTAATTCGTATATCGGGGTTCGTTCTCGTGGGCTTATTTGTCGTTTATGATACATTATTGCCACATCTTCTACCATACCATCATCGCTACTTTCGATTATTGGCTGTATAATTTCTCGGTTTATTCGTCGGTATAATTCGTGCATTTGACAATCGGGATCTACTAGTATTTCTTTTATTTCATCATTTGGTAGCTTTATTTTTATCTTTATTGGTTCATCTCCCCTCATATCTCTTTGGTGTTCTCCATATTTGGCTATCAACTCATCTGTTCTCTCATTATCGAATCTCATTATGTCTGTATCCCGTACAGCTTCTACAAATAATTTCATTGAAATCGGTCTCGTTAACGATAATCGGTTAATATATTTTCTAGCTTGATCTATTGCTTGCTCCGTCATTTTGATCTGGTTCTGCCTCATTATCTTTTGTCTCTCCTTTTCTAATCCAGGTTTTATTTCTTTGGTATACAATATTTGAATTTTCTGCCATATTTCTGCTGTCGTTTCCTCGGTTTCATTTTTATTTAACGTTACCACATTTATTCCGTATGGCCATATTAGAGCATCCGCTAGGTGCATATCTCGCTTTATTTTCCTTCCTTGATAATATAAAGGTTTATTTTTATAACTGGGTCCTAGCTTTTTCACTACCCAATCATACAACTCGTTTGTGCTTTTGCCTCTTGTTGCTATTATCTGTCTCGGTATCTCTGGAAAATCAATAATTACCTGATACTCTTCTCTATCATATTCTTTCAGATTCTCTTGGTACTTTTTTATCATGTCTTTCCATGATGCCGTGAATGTACCATTATCTTGTTGATATCCTTTCGCAATTAATTTCATTATTCTGCTGTATGCGGTTGTATCTCTGAGGTTTAGGAACATTTGATTTCGATCTACTTCTTCTACAATTTCGTTAATTTCTTTTAATATCTCCGTTTCATCTTCTCTTGGTGCACTTGTTTCCATTTCCTCCAATTCGGATTTTGATTCATCTTTATTCGGTTTATTTTCCTCGCATGATTGAAATATTTCTCCACCCAGACTGCTTATTTCACTTTCATCTTCGTCTGTTTGATCGTCTGGTATTCGTCTCATCATATTAATATGTGGTTGTTCCTCCTCTTTCATTATCTTTGTTGGCCCCTTTTGTTTGGAACCATATCTCTTTTATTCTGTTCTCAATTTGAGTTTCACTCCACGTGGGCTTTTCTTTTCTGATTCTTGTTTCTATTTTTTGTAGCAGTATCCTCTGGATTCGATTTTTTGTTATTATTGGTTCTGATATCCTTTCTTTTTCTTGTGACGTTGATGCTTCCTGCTCATCTTTCTGCAGTTTTAATTCTGGCTCTTTCATTTCCTGAGATAGCACTTTCTCTGCCAGCACTTCTATTTTTTGATCTAGTGCTTGTCTTGTTCTAAGTGTTTTAACGCTCCGTCTATTTTTAATATTAGCGCCTTCTTTTTTAATTCCGCTTTCTCTTGCTTTTAGGATTGCTTCTTTTTCTTTCAATTGATCCTCCTCTTGTTCTAAAGCTTCTTCCTGCTTTATTTTCTCGAGTGTACTGTCTATTGTTTGTGTCATAATTTCTTCTTCGAGTTCGTCTATCTCGTACATCAATGTTTCCTTGTTTTGGTCCTCCATTATCATCATCTCTACTTGTTTAATCTCTTGGGTTTCCGGTTTCTCCGGTTTCTCCGTTGTCGTCTCTTTTAATTGTCGCCGTCTTTGTTTTTCCTCCTCTGCAAATTCTTTGATGGCCTCTATTTTTTCCATCGTATTTAATTCAACTGTTTTCTCGTTATCAGTTATCATATTTCCTCCCCCTTCGTTCTCAACACACTGCTCCGCAGTGTGAATTTCATCTGGAATTCCCATTCTCATCATATTAATTCTTTTCGGGGTTTGTTTTCGATTTTCCCATCTTTGCTGGATTTCCTGGGCTTCCTCTGTTTGTAATCTTTGCCATTCAGCTTGTTGTTGCTCTTGGTATTCTCTGGTTCGCAGCTCTTGAATCTCCTCATTGCTTCTCATTACGTTGATTCGTTGTTGTTGTATATTGGTGGGCATTTGTTGCATCATCTCTTTTAATTCCATGGGCATTCGTTGTAGTGTTTCTCGTAGCATGTCTATTTCTTGCATTACGTTAATTTGTGGATTTCTCATAGGGTTATTGTTTGGTCTTGGTTGGTTTGACTCCCCTCTCATGTTACATTGTCTTGCGAGGTGTCCTTGTTGACCACAATTGTAACATGCTTTGCTGTTAAGTTGTCTACATATTTTCTCAGTATGCCCTCGTTTACCACATATCTGGCAGTTGTAATTTCGGAAACAATTCTCTGACCGATGTCCTATTCTTTGACATGTGGAGCATTTTTCGTTTGCATTTGGATTGTTCCTGAAATTATTATTATAACTTACTTGGTTATTACCTCTATCCTCCGGATTTCACGTTGCTGGTGGCTTGAACATCTGCTGTGCTCTTGGAATGAATTGATTCATAGCTGGATTGGTATTGTTGTTTTGATTGTTGGCATTGACTGTTGATGTGGTTGGTTCCGTGGCCAAGACTGCCACTTGATATCCCAGTCCTAGATGGGCTTCACATCTATTTGCGATTGCTACTGCTTTATCTAATGTTTCTGGTGCCAAGCATCCAAGGTTGGCTCGTATGTCTTCCCTTTTGATTCCTCTTATGAAGACATCTACCATTTTATCTTCGGGCAAATCTGTTTCTCCGAAGGCTTCTTTACACAATTTCTTTAATTCACAGGCGTATACTGCGTTTGATTCATCTCGTCTTTGTTTTCGATGTAGGAAGTCCAATATCTTCCTATTCCCCTTTTTCTCTATTCCGAATATCTTTATTAAGAACTCTTTAATTTCTGTCCATGTTGTCAATTTTGTTACATCTCTCGCTTCTTCTACAAATACATCCTGTGCGCTCCCTTTCAGATACAGGGGTAGTCGCTCTTTTACTTTTTGATCTGTCCAGTGACAGATATTTTTATAAACTTCAAATTCCTTTATAAATGTATCCAATTTATTGAGACTACCGTCGAACGGTTCTCCTCTAAACTTTTCTCTGAATTCTCCTACCATCACATTATTGTTATTCAACATTGTATTTGCGTCCGGAATTGAAGAGTTTATTGAAGTCGTCATGTTTGGATTGTTGTCCAGATCTTCTTCGTTTACTGATTCTATCGTTGTCAACTGGTTTTCGATATTACGTAATTCGTTCTCTTCGCTGCTATTAAATTCAAAATCGGTCAATCCGCTATCTGTGCCGGTTCCGGTTGCAGTTGATACTTTAGTATTAACACTTCTACTGTTGCGAACTTTTTTCTTTTCTTCCGCTTTTAATAAGCTCTTTTCTCTATTCTCTTGGCTTTTGCTTCTCGTGTGGTTGCTGATGCTATCAATGTTTACGGTTATTCGTCTGCTTGGCTGGTTTTCTCGTTTCTCTTCTTGCTTTGGTTGCTTTGAAACTTCTGGTTGATTATCTGCTCGTAACTACTTTGACGTTTATTCCAAAATCTTTTCTGCTCGTTTATTCAAGTTTCTCTATTATCACTTGCTTTGTCGTTTGCTCTGAAATGTTTTCTCCTTTGCTTTGCTTTGCACTTGACTTGGATTGCTTTGTTTGGCTATTGATTCCTAAAAATAAATAACACTCCAATATTCTATACTCTATACTAATTTCTCCTCCATTTACCATACTATATACGTTATCATCCCTTGTTCGCATTTATCGTGGTGGTCTTCTTTATCTGACTCACCCCCCTCATTTTAAGTCTATTTTTAATTATCTATTCCTCGTAATAATTATCTATTACTCTCGTATCAATTATCTATATAGTCTTATCAGTTATCTATATAGTCGTATCAATTATCTATATCATAATATCAATAATATAAAATCATCATATTCATACTTTCATTCATTCCATTAATTATTTTTCCTATGTCTCCCAAAAATTCATTTGCTTAATCCTCAATCGCTGGCGCTCTATGCCCTCTATAATTTCCGTTGGCTCTTCGGCCTTCGGCTTTAACTCTTTTACTGGTCATCTGTGACCTTAATATCTATTCCTAATCATATTTCATCCTTACTCATATTATATCTTATCTGGCACTCTATGGCCTCTAATATCTAATCACAATCATCCGGCACTCTATGGCCTCTAATATCTAATCATAATCATCCGGCACTCTATGGCCTCTAATATCATATCATAATCATCCGGCACTCTATGGCCTCTAATATCTAATCATAATCATCCGGCACTCTATGGCCTCTAATATCATATCATAATCATCCGGCACTCTATGGCCTCTAATATCATATCATAATCATCCGGCACTCTATGGCCTCTAATATCATCAATTTCATCTTTACTCATATTCGTTTTAATCTAATTCATCTTATTATTTCTCATTGTTTCACCGGACTTGAGCTCATCAGTGACTTTTGGGTATGTTTGAGGCCTCACACTGACTCTCAAGCCATGGCGTCTTTTGGCCGCGCATTCTTCCGGTTACGCTTTACTCACCGCCATTCGGATATTTGGTACTCGGTGTGGGATCCAGGTTATTGTACCAAACTCCTCGCTGGGCAATAAAAAAACATTCCCTCGGTACTCGGTGTGGGATCCGGGTTGTGTACCTCGGAGAATATAAAAGTATGGAAATGCCTAGACGTTCAACCAAGTTCCAAAAGCGGTTTACTTGATTTCCCGAATAGTGAAAAGAAAAGGAAGCGATTAAAAGTGGAGCGGAAAATAAACTATCAAATCTCTGCCCGCTCCTTCCATCAGATTTCTCGGCTCCATTCAGCCGCTCTCATCTGGCTTTAGTAGGACATTTTGAGTATGAACCATTTACCGGTTAGTTCACATCTCACCTACCGTTTGGCCCCGATACTCGGTGTGGGATCCGGGTTGTTGTATCGAGTTCCTCCCAGCGGAAAAAAGAATCGTTCGATACTCGGTGTGTGATCCGGGTTTTTGTATCGAACGGCTCAGCGCCATCAGTCCCTTGGCTGATAACAACCTGAGCACGACAGTCCGTAGCTGTCCTCTGGTGCCTCACCACCAGCTAGGGAAAAAAGAAGTCATCTCTAGGTACCTTTAATCAAAACTAATAATTCTGTTCCGTGTACACTCTTTCTCTCACCTCTCGGTCTATCTCTTCACTCCCCCCTTCAAAATTTGTGGTAATCGCATCAGCAAGCTCCCCAAAAGAGGTGATCAATCTCTCGCCGGTTACTTGCTGACATACGCGACTTGGCCTACCAGTTCCTTTCTCAGTAGGGTTGATCAGGGTTTCCCTTGGGTGAGCGTACTATCATTTGATAGCTCAGGTTAACCATTTTTCCTCGTCCTATCTCAATATAATATCAATAAATATAATATCAATAAAACAAAAAGAAGCATACACTAGGAAACTCGGTTGTCGAAATTTTTCCGTCCAATATTTTGTGTCTCTGTGCGTGTGTTTTAATTATTTCCCTAATTCGGCTTTCATGTTTTTGGTCTATTACCTTTATTTATCGTTGTCGGGTGGTTTTATTATTTACAAACATTGCATATTTCTTTTATATAATAATTCAAGTAATACCTAATACACATTTATTTCATTTCATAATAATTCACGGAAAGTAAACAGTTAGTCTTTCCTTTATCTTTCGTTGACATAGCATACAGTGCGACTCTTGTGCGCATCCATGACAATAACTCAGGTGTCCGCAAGGTATCACCATTACTCGTGCTTCCTCTGTTTTGCACGCATAACATTCCGAATAAGCCTTGGTTTGCTCTTTCATTATTGTTGTAATCTCGTCTTCAATATTTTTGACTTTTTCCATTAACTTGTGCCAGCTTTTCCCAAATTTAGTTATTTCCAATCTCATGGACAGAATTTCGTATATTCTTTCAGTTGTTACATCTTTATCAATATCGCTCAATTTTATTAATATGCAATGTTCGTCGGAATACTGGTTGGGAATCGTAGATATATCCTCTTTAGCTCGTTTAATTAACTTTTGTTTATTAATTAGTTCCTCAAGATTGTCATTTTCGATGTTTAGAATCCCCTTTAGTTTTTCTATTATTTTTGTTGGTTCCATCTAAAATTATTAAATTACCCTTTAAATTTATCTAAATACTAATTAACTAAATTCATTCACTTCTTTAATATATTTTGATTCATTTTATCAATTACTACTTTACTCATTACCTGTTGTGCTTTATTCCATTACCGTTGGCTTCCTCTATTTGGTTCCGTTGCTTTCTCTTGTTTATAGTTACTCCCCTTACTTACCCCATTTCATTTTATCCCGAATTTTGCCCTTTTTAATTATATGTTGTTTGCTTATGCGTCTTGTCATGTTGTTGGTATCTTACAAGGGTGTTGTATCGTCAAGTATTGATAGATGTTGAATGCTTTGGCGTTGCTGTCTATGTAACTTTAATGTCCGTTTGGTTTCTTGGGGTTTTGCAAAACAATCGTTGTATTAATGGGTTGGTTGTTTTATTGTAGTCAGCGTGGTTGTTTTTCATTGTTTATGTCGTTATCTTGTAGTCGGGTTGTTCGTTTTTCATCAGTTGTTCTCTGGGTTTTTGTTTCATGACGTTCTCATCTCTCTGGGGTTTGCAACATATCGTCCCAACATCTCTGTTTAAACTTTAAACATTTGCTATATTTCCTTGGGTTCTTTGTAAAAACAGTCATTTTATGAGCCCCCAAATTTGTACCTAACAGTCAGGTTGATCGCTTTTTATTGATGTTTCAATTTTCTCCTCGATCTTTACAATTGATTTTACAATCTTTAAACTCTATATTCCATCTCTCCGGGGTTCGATAACATGTCGTCCCGACATTTTCTAGTTAAAAAGATAGTTATGCTTTATGTCCCCTGTCGTTTGTTGTGTACGAAAATCATTCAATCCCGGCTGAGGGTGTACTGACAGAACTCTCTGTTGTTTCTTAACTTGATTGTTTTAGTCTTTCCAAATAACAAAGCTTCAATCCCGGCTGAGGGTGTACTGACAGAACTCTCTGTTGTTTCTTAACTTGATTGTTTTAGTCTTTCCAAATAACAAAGCTTCAATCCCGGCTGAGGGTGTACTGACAGAACTCTCTGTTGTTTCTTAACTTGATTGTTTTAGTTTTTCCAAATAACAAAGCTTCAATCCCGGCTGAGCCCCCAAATTTGTATGGTGGGTTACAGGGTTTCCGATCTTGCTTATCCTCCTGGCGACCCTAGTAACGCCATACAAAATGATACTGATCGCCACTTGGCACCCGTTGCTAAGCAACGTTGGTAATGTGTTCAAGTGGTGGATTGCCCGCAAAAATTGAGTACCATGTGCTAGTACTGTAGTTGCTCGGACAACCCTCGGGTTCACGAGCTGCCGATAGAAGACCTATGCTCGCTTTGCTCTGTCCCTCGTAACTATTCAGGATTAGTTCTTAATCGACTGTGGAACGAATTGGCGATGTTGGCATACGGTTATATTAAAATAACAATTCAACTAAGTTTAAAACTATTCTATTCGATCTAAACACATTATCATTTACTGCTTGATGTTTTGGAGTTGGGCTGCACGACGTCGGGCACGTTCCTTACGTCCCGGTCGACGGTTGTTGGTTGTAGTGATGGATTGGGCGAAGATGAGCGGGTAAGTTACCGCTTCACCTTCTCGGCATACCGCTAGGGCGACTTCAAGTCCCCGAATCTGCGTGCGCAGACTCTGGTTGAGCTGCCGTTCTTCTTCCCAGCCTTTCTGGGCCGCTGTGAGCCGATGGTAGATCGTTTTCGTCTTGGCGGGATCCGTCCATGTTGCTTTCATATGTTGCATTTCTCGCGTTAATTGGATAATCTGGGCGAGTAATTCTGTGTTTGCTTGTCTCGCGTGGTCCAGTTCCGTTTGCAAGATTCGTAAGGAAGACATCGCTGTAATTAAACAGATTATTTTTATTTATTATCGCTCAAGTTAAAGAGTCATCTATTTCATTTAAACAAAATTGTAAATAATTCCAATTACACAAAACAAAAGAACACACAAATTGCTAATATTTTAAATCATCCACTACATAAATTGTCATTATGGAGTCATTCCTCCGGACAGTATCGCTTCAGGCTTCGTCGGAGAGCCTCCACTGTGTAGGGTCTTCGGGTATCTCGGACTGGGCGAGGTGGATAGGCGATGGCGATCCGCCCGGCGAGGATGTCTTCTACCACGTTTGCAAGGTACATCCTCGCCTTAACCACCTGCAAATCTACTTGCTCCTGCACCCTTTCCCACTGGGTGAGGAGGTTCTGTGCATTTGTGTAGGTTTCTGCTGCTGGATATTGTCTTTCTGGGATATCGCAGGGCTCCTTCTCTACGTCTAATACCCTCCAAGCAGTCGGATACTGCCAGGATCGATGTATCGGATCTGCTGACATCGTGGTCGGTTGAGTTGTTGACTGACTCTGCTTTCCTACATTTCGTCTGGTGTTTTGTTCGTGTGGCATATCTAAAACGCTCTATTATTATCTCTATTAACTTTATCATGTTAAATTATTAAACAAATAGGGCTTAAGTCACTGTCGAGTGGGTCATCTGATATAATCTTGTTGAGTTCTAGTGGCTTTCTATCTGATTGGATTGCTTTCGAAACGGGCGCACTATGTTGGTGTGATTACGTTTACATGCGGTAAGTCTATTGATCCACTCATTTTATTTAATTAGCAAGATGATGTCAAGAAATTGTCGAGTTGATTTTTAGGATAGCGGCTATATCGATGGGGTAGCGTCGAATGTAAGTAGGGGTTTTAAAGATTTGATACCTGTATTCTATTTTATTCGTTTACTTAAATTTTCATTTTTTAAATTTTCCAATATAAAATTTAGTCATTAAACCTAGCAACTTTTATCATCATGTCCGGTGATATGAATTTATGGATTTTCTTAATCCAATATCAACGTCAATTTCGTTTACCAAATGTTATAATCGAATGATCGTCGGAAGGCGAGAGCGGATGTCGATTCGCTGAAGCGTCGACGTACGTGTGGTGTAACTTCCGGCGGATATCGCGATTTGAATGGTTGAAAGGAAGTAAGATTATATAGTTGCATCCGGTGATTTACAATATCTCATTTTAGAATTATCGATTGGCGAATTCGTCGAAAATCTATTCGGGTAAGTTATTCTGCAAATTAATTTGAATATCTTAACGCCATTTTTTAAGGGAATCAGTATATTACGTTCGAAATCCTGACGGACTTTATGCCAGTGGAATATTTTCTCTTATGGATTTTTATGCGTTCGATATTTTGTGAGTTAACGATTTGTATGTTTTTAAATAAAAGTTTTTCTCATTTTTGAAACGCTGATTTTTATAATGATGTTAATTTAATTTAAACAATAATTCATATATCTTGTTTTTCATCTCTAAACTTGTTTAATTTTTAGAAAACCTTATCATAAACTTATAAATCATTTCAGTTTGGGTTTGGAATTGATTGAATTAACTTAGTTCGGTTTCGTTACTCAGTTGTCGCACATCTTTTATTATGCTAATTCATTCAATCTTTGCTTCAACTCTATAAAACTATATTAATATCATTGCTTCAACTAATTTATTGAACCTTTATTTTAATTCCGTGAACCTATCTTAATATTAACATCATTGCTAATTTATTCTACCTTGATTTTAATTCTACGAAACTATTTTAACATTAACATCCTACTAGTAACTTCATGAATCTAGTTTGATCTTTCCTAAGGGGACTATTTTACTTTTATTCGAATCGTCCAACTTTAATTACTGAATGACTTGGTTGATCGGCGTCGACTTTTGATTCAATTAATGTATTTTTATTAACCGAGGAACTATTTAACCAATAAGCTAATATATGAAAACTTTGATTCTAATCTATAGCTACGTTAACTTTAATTGTTTCAATCATTTAATCATAAAGTATATATTCACGCAAAATTCTTTTAATTTTTCCCAAAAGTGAAACAAATTCAGTTTAATTCAGAAGTTATTTGTCTTTAATTATTAATCAATAATTTAATCTAATCGAGTTAATAAATTACTTATTAAATAATTTTTCCATTTAATTTAGTATACCAATGATTAGTTTATTACACATTATAGGTTTCAATTAGTTATATCAACGATTTTAATTTGTTTTATCCCCGTACCCTTTCCCGTTAGTAGACCTTAGACGCATTTTGTGTTCATATTATATTTACTGAGTGCCCACTGGACTACTCGGTGTGATGATTTTAAGCCGTTTGTAGTATGATTTTAGGTCGATTTTACAGAATTGAGAAACGAGGAAGCAGCCAGAGACTTCTTCCTTATTTCTCGCTTCAGCTATAGGGATAAATATTGACGTTACGACCACTGCGTTGCGCACGCTGAGTCTTCACGGGTACATATCATTGGCGATTTTCCACGCTCTTACATGCATCTGCACTATGTTGATTTTACTATCTTGCGTGATGTGTCGGCTGTGGGCCGGAAAAATTTCGACATTTAAAATTTATAAAGACATATAAAACAAGTTATATATATTAATAATATTTATTAATTATAAAACAACATAATTACCCATTTTTAACCATTCCATAAATTGAAAAAACATCATAGCATAAAATAGAACATAAAACAACATTAATACCTCTCTCCCCACGTCGCCGCCAAGCAGAGCTCTACAGAGATGCTATGGACGTGACGTGGAAAGAGGGTTCCAACCAAATTATTTCTCACCTAGATAATAACTGTAAATTCGAAATAGCTTCAAACAATTAAGATTTTCAAAAATAGTTAAAACAATTCTCAAAGTGGTTTTCAAGATTTGAAAATATGGTTTTATGGTTTTCAAAATGGTTAAGTTAAATGTGAAAATGGATCAGTATATATACCTAATTTTACGGTGTGTGAAATTTGATGCAGTAAAACAAAATTCGACCTTGTTCTTTTCTAGCAAATTCTATTATTTATTTTTATTATTTTTCGATTTATTTTTATAATTTTTTATTTAGATTTTTTATTGAATTATTGCTAATTCAAATTTTTCGATTTAAATTTCACTTTAATGAACTTTAATTGATTTTTTCCAATTTCGTCAAATTTGTTGTGTTTTCTTGTTGTATTTGTGTAGGTATCGTGCGGATCTTGGTGCATTTTGTTAATATTTTAATTTATTTTTATGTTTATTATTTTATATTTAATTCTTTTATTTCTCAGATTTTATATGGTTTACTTGATGTTTCAGTGGGTTAATTTGAATTGCGTGTTATTTTTGCGTGTGTATTTCTGATCCATTTAAACATTTTTCAAGGCCGTTTACGTTGTGGCCCAACAATTTATATGGGGTTGTCTGGGTGACAACCATATAGTTTAAATATCGCTACCCAGTAACCCACCAGTTATTAGAAAAGCAGTCCTTTTTTATGGACGATCCCCACACTCGGACACAGTTTCAACATGGCTTAGCAACAATTGTCAAGTATTAAGCTAGAAATTTTTTTATGAGGTTGTCTGGGTAACAACCATATAGTCTCGAAAATTCAACACCCATAAACTTACCACTATTTTAATGATTTTACTATCCCTGTCAGCGAATTTCCAACAAGGGAATTAACAATAAATTAACAAATAAATTAACAATAAAAGTTTTAAACAAAAGTTCATTTTGTAATTTTGTTAAGTGAATTATTTAATTCTTCCACTGGAAATTTCAAATGTCAAATAAAAACTTTTAATTTAAATACTCTTTGTTTAAATAATATTTTTTTATATAACAAATTTAATATTTTGAAGTTTTTATCATTCTTTAAAAATATTTTAGAACCTTTTAAAAAGCTTCTTATCAAAAGTTTACAGTCGTATGTTCACAACAGAATTTCCTGTAGTCGTAATATCAGGTGGAACGGGTACAGGAAAAACAAAATTATCCCTTGAAATAGCTAATCGTTTTGATGGAGAAATAATTAATGCTGATGCACTTCAAATTTATAATGGTATGGATATTGCCACTAACAAAGTAACTGAAGAAGAATCTCAGGGCATTCCTCATCATTTACTTGGGTTCAAAGATATCAAGTATTTAGATTTTTCTGTTTGTGAATTTCAATCTTTAGCTTTGCAAAAAATTAATGAAATTAAGAGTAGAAAAAAAATGCCTATTGTTGTTGGTGGTACTAATTATTATATTGAAAGTATTCTGTGGGAGACATTGTTCACTGAAAATAATAATAAATTAATCAATTCAAAAGACTATGATTTTGATAAAATGAGTAATTCTGAATTACATAGTTTATTGAATGAGTTAGATTTTAAAACTGCAAGTATTCTTCATCCAAATGATCGCCGAAAAGTTACTCGTGCAATTGAAATAGCGAAAAATTCAAATCAAACTAAATTTGAATATTTCAATGATGAAAAGAACACTAGACGATTTAATTTAAATGAAGTTATTTTTCTTTGGATATATTCAAATCCTGAAGCTTTGTTTCCTCGACTTGATAAGCGTGTCGATGACATGATGAACACAGGTTTGCTATTTGAATTGGAAGAAATCCAGAAATTGTATAAAAATTTATGTCCAACAGAAAACTATACCCAAGGAATATTTCAAGCAATTGGATTTAAAGAATTCCGCGATTATCTCAATTATTCAAAAGATGACCCCGTTGAAAAGGAGAAAATCTTATCCTCTTGTATCGAAAAATTAAAAATCGCGAATAAAAAATACACCAGGACCCAAAATCAGTGGGTGAAAAATCGATTTTTAAAGGAAACTTGCGAAACGAAAAATATTCCACTGTTCAAGTTGGATTCGTCAGATTTGTCGAAATGGAAGGAAAATGTTTTCCTAAGAACCGTTGACATAATCAATCAAATAAGAAACTCTCGAAATGAAAACTCGTATTCGGATTTTGTCAGAAAATTACCAATAAAACCGGAGCCGCTTTCTGATCAGATAAAATACGTTGCCAGTCGGAACTTTTGCGAGATTTGTGACAATCAATTATTCACCTCCATACAGCAATGGGAAATCCATTTAACCAGTCGAAGACATCAGAAAAGAGCTAAGAAGCGGAAAATTGAATCAATATCAACTGATTCGTGATTTTATTTTTATTTGGTTTTTTTAATGTTATTTGATCTCTTGTATTGATTTTTGGGCCATTTTGTTAGGAACATCTAATCTGTTTTTTCATAAACGGAACGCAATTTTCTAATTAAAAAAAACCCACTAAGTCGCATTTTAACAAGTTGGGACAATTTTTTTCATTTAACGACCGAGAGCACACAATAAAGTCCTTTGTTGACCTTACAATGTACTTTTGCGATCAAATTATTGAGAGCACTCTTGTGTGGCTAAAAATGCGTAAAATTGCCTGGATTTGGTTTATTAGAGTCAGCTGGCTCACTTCGGCGTTTTAAATAACTGCTGGCATGAGGCAATGACGCTTTGGCTAGCTATGGAAATGTATAGATAGAATTACTGATTTACATTAGTTTTATATCTTACGTAAAAGTACAATATTAATAAATCTGTTGGAAAAATGATCGTGCCTGCTTTAGTCGGATTTTCATACGTTCTTGCCGTATTGTTTTATCGTTGATTTAATATAGAATAAATATGAATGACTTTTTTATTTTATCTCTATGACAACAGTTTATAAGGCACATAATTCAAAAACATAAAGGAATTTAATAAAAATCTAACCACTAAGTTATAATTTTTTTCAAGCAAGTCCAAATAATAAAAGACTCGTTGACATCTCAGCACACAGTTCGCCGTCTCTTGATGGAACCTTTTCGTGCATCGGCTGGATTTTACACTTTTAATTATCTTTTTGTTTTCAAGACCTCGTTTAACGTTTGAGGACATTATTAGTGAGTTTCTTGGTGTTAAATTATTTTTTCAAACTATGGTTGAGACTCGGACCACCCAATACAAATATTTTCGCTTACCACTGAGCTCCCGTTGCTAAACAGATATACCCAATGTAAGGAATTATCCTACCATCGAATTTAGTTTCTAAAATTTATCTTCGTTAAATATATTTTGATTATTATCATTGCTACCGTTCATATTACTATGATTATTATTATACTCTTAATTATTCTAAATACTCTCACCATTATTGCTATTATCATTATTACTATCTTTGTTATAATTATTACGGTCATTATTATTATTATGGTCATTATTTCTGATTTTTTCCACCATTATTATTGTTGTTATTAACACCATTATCTCAGCGTTATTATTTGGATTATTAATATGATTATTATTGTCGTATATATTAATCACCAACATCCATTTTCTATTAATGTATGAAATTTTTTATTTGAATTTCTTCGAAGAAAATATTTTATTTTTATTCGTTTTATTCATTAATTTTTTATAAACTGTCGATTTTCGGTCCAATTTTCTTGTTTTTATGTAGGTTTCTTGCTGAACTTGATGCATTTGTTGGGCCAACACACAATTTTATTTAAATGAATCGGTAACAGCATGCAAACTCAACACGCAGATTTAAAATCAGACCCATAAAACATCAATTAACCATGCTAAAATATGAGAAAGAAATAATTAAAATATAGAATTAAAGACATAAAAATAAATAAAAATAATAACAGAACGCAACAAGATCCGCACGAAACAAATGCAGAAATAACACGAAAATTTGACCAAAAAATTGACAATTTACTTAAAGAAACAAGAGTTCATGAAAGTTAGAACTAAAATTAAATAATTTGAATTGCAAACAAATCAATTATTTGTTAAAAGAATAAATTGTCAAAATAGATCAAAAAATAAGAAAGTAGATGGATATGTCACCGCTAGACCATGTCACCGCTGGACCACATACCCCCTCCCCCCACCCATCCCGGTAAAATTTTTTTTCTAAGTCTAAAAGTATAAATTTTTAAAAGTACAAAAATTTTTTAAACAAAGACCATGACTCATCAAAATTTTTAGGAACAAAGACCATGACTCATCCAAAAATTTTCATGGTCATTCAAAAAATTTTCAAGGTCATTTAAAAAATTTGTCAAGCTCACGGATTTTTATTTCATTTTTCAATTATAATATGTCTACTTACTTTTATAAGTAGTATATATTTTGTAAATTTTATTTTATTTTATTATTTTTTATAAATATTATTATTTTTATTATTATTTTTAAAAATATTATTAATTTTCAAAGTCATTTAAAAGTAGGTCAAGATCATTCAAAAAATTTTTTCAAAATTTTTTCTATGTTGAAAAGTACACGATTTCCTATGTCACCGCTGGACCAAAAACAGAATATTTTTCGAAATTTTTTCAAAATTTTTTCTATGTTGAAAAGTGCAAATTTTTTCAAGGTCATTCAAAAAATTTTTCAAGGTCACGGAATTTTTAATAATTTTTCAATTATATTATGTCTACTTATTTTTATAAGTAGTATATATTTTGTAAATATTTTTAAAAATATTATTTTTATTATTATTATATAAAATATTATCATTTTTATTATTGTACTTCTTACTTTTATAAATAGTATATAATTTGTAAATATTTTTTATTTTAATTATTATTTTTATTATTATTATTATTACTAATAAAATTATCATTATTATTACTATTATTATTACTATTATTATTATCATTATTATTATTTTAATTATTATTACTATTATTATTACTATTATTATTATTATTACTATTATTATTATTATTACTATTATTATTATCATTATTATCATTATTATTATTACTATACTAATAAAAACTCTACTAATAAAATAAATTATTATCATTATTATTATTACTATTATTAATACTATACTAATAAAATTATTATCATTATTATTATCAACAATAAAAAACACATAAAATAATACATTTTTATTAGTAATAATACTAACACAATAAAACAATACGTTATTATCAATAAAACATAAATATATTTTTATTCTTTCTAGATCCATTTTTCCTCGAACATAAAAAACAAAATTATTATTAATAAAAACTCTAAATAAATTATGATTATTATTAATACTAATAAAATTATTAATTTAATTATACTAATAAAAACTCTAAATAAATTATTATGATTATTATTAAAATGCATTATTATTATAAATAAAACATAAATTTTTCTTTACAGATCTATTTTTCCTCGAACATAAAAAACGAAATTATTATTAATAAAAACTCTAAATAAATTATGATTATTATTAATACTAATAAAATTATTAATTTAATTATACTAATAAAAACTCTAAATAAATTATTATGATTATTATTAAAATGCATTATTATTATAAATAAAACATAAATTTTTCTTTACAGATCTATTTTTCCTCGAACATAAATTATGATTCATAAAAAATTCTAAATAAAATTGTTATTAATACAATAAAAATACATTATTATTAACAATAAAAAACACAAATTGTCAAATAATCATATAAAATTAATAAAAAATAACAAATAAATCACAAATTATATTGAAATAAATTAGTCTGACAAAATTATATCATCAATGTCTCTACTGAAACATGAGCTGTCATAGCTTGGGCTGTGCGTGCTTTGATAGCTTGGGCTGTGCGATACTTGATCATCATCAATGTCATCGATTCCTAAATAGTGCCCAAATGCGAGACTTGAATTTCTACCCACCCAATTACGCTTATCGTCTTTATTGGTAAGCGCAATTTTATTATTTTTAAATGTGAATAATTGATGGTTCCGCGTCCATATCCTAGTTTGAGGCACCGTAAATATTATGTCATTATTAAAACAGTCTAAATATGACTGGTGCTCAATCTCTGTCCCCAACAACTTCACCCCCTTAGCCCTCATTGAATCTTTTGTACCTAAAAGACTATAGCACTTGGGTCTTAAGAAAACCCACTCCTTATACCCGAGACCTTTACTTTCATTTTTAAATTTTCCTATCACAGAATCTAATTTCCTCGAGTATAAGGGATGTGCCGGGTCATAATTCGATGTATCTAAAAGGCTGTCTCTTATCATTGCCGGCAAAAGAGTGTCTAGCCTACAGTTCTTAACCTCAAGGAAAAACGAATCAGTGTCACTGGCAACGATATTTATTTTGCAATTAAATTCATTGCGATATTTCGCTAGTTCTTTATACTGTAGTTCGTACATTCTAAGTTTAGACAGGTCTAAAACTGATTGTCCGATGTAACTAGGCCTGTCTAAACATATCGAATCCTTATTCAGATGAGCAGCAATCAGATTATCATCAATTACGATAGATTTTCTGAAAGTCGGTTTTGAAGCATATACAATCATCTTTTCATCAGAATTGCATAGCCTCAAATTCATCCGTTTTTTAAGGTTTTCGACAGACTTTCCATACAAACTATTATTATAAAGTTTAAACAAGTCCCTATATAGCTCGCTAGTACTTTGAGCTCTTGATTTTGTGTTTTTCTCAATGTATGCATGAAATATAGGTGCTTGCTTGAATTTAATTGCGCGATGAACTTTAACAACCTTCACACCGAGAGAAAGATAAAGCCTGAGAAGTCGCCAATGAAGAACATGGTTCTTTTTAGGCCAATGCCTGAGCATCAACTTCTCAACTTTAGAACTCGGTGGACACATCTTTTCCGGCCCAATCGGAAAATCATTCAAAAATTCATGTAAATTATCTGGAATCTCGATATCAACTTCCATAGTATATCCATATGGAAGGATTTCGATATCCACAACATTCGCACATTCACTCAAAACATTATTCAAACCATCATACACCCAAACAAAATCAGCATACGGAAGGTTTTGGCTCAGTGCCCAACCATACAAATTATTTATATCTATATACAAGAGTTTTGTATCCTCAGAACTTGCGACATAATGTTTGTTAACAAATGTTAACCCACCCCGTATTCCTCCCTCGTAGAAATTAAACATTTCCATGTCCTGCAAAAGTTCTATGGGTTCTTGTAATGTCATGAGAGCTGACGCCCATGACAAACCAGAAATTCCATTAAAATTAAGAGGTTCTAGAGTATTATAAGCAATTGCTTTTGCGCGAAATTGCTGAAAATAATCCGCAAGAAGAAATACGTCAAATTTTAAGTAGTGTTGGCGTACAGGGTAGAATTAATTTTGTTTTAATCTAAGCTCATTCCTCCAAACTACTTCCTCGACTACTCTTGCATTCCCTAGGGTATTTACTTTCTCACCCCGACGCCCCACAATTTTAATCTAACCACTGTATACCCATGGGCAAGCCCATGTTGGTACTGTATACAGCAGCCGAGAGTCCACAAGCAGGTGAGCCCCGTTTCCAAGACTACTCCTTGTGATAATCTCGCTTTCGGGTTCCTGACGGCCGATAGAAGGACTTACGTCTACCTAACTCCTTTAACTTTTTCGATATCCGTGCACACCTTTCCCATCATTTTATGACGAACCCATGCATACGTCCTGCACATTGTTTTCCCCTAGTCGCTTTAATACATAGCAAAATATTTAGTACAGATGGTAGTGAACCGTACCCTTATCAGACGTTTAGTCACTTATCTATTCGTTATTAATTTAATTTAGCAAAGACCAATTTTAGGTATTTAATTAATGAAATTTAAATATGATGATTTAGAAACTTTAATAAAAAAAATATTTATAAATAAATATTTAAAATTCAGCTTCTCTAATTTATCTAATTTTCCGGCTTTAATTGCCTAAACTACTGAAAATAGGTAAATTTTTCTAACCTAGAAACTTGTTTTAAATCATAAAGTATTTTATTTAAATAACATGTGAAAATTTAAATTGTTATGTAAATTATCGAAATTTCTATTATATCGGCCGAAATTTTGGGTTTAACACAACCTCATTAACAATTTAAGAAAAATAAACTCCTCCGAGAATGCTTATTTCATCTTTTAACCACAATTGCTTTTTAGTCATTAGTATCTCTATAATGGAAACTGAAATTTTATTTTTCTGTTAACTGAGATCTCTTAATTTCGACTTTACGAGTGAAATAAGAACTTTCTCAACCTACTTCATGCATACATAAGGTTCTATCAACATCATAATGCAATCCAACCAAACTTTAGGCATCCATTCATAATTCGATTAATTAGAGAAATCAGAAATTATTAAGAGAACAAGAATTACAAAAATATACTTTTATTAGATTTATACAAAATTGAACAAAAAGAAATCACAGAAAATATAATTAGTACGTAAATATATAAATAATATTAGGAGAATGGAGTCCGTCCTTCTTTCCACTGGGTGGTCATTCGTCGATATCGACGGGGAACTTTCGTTTGTTCCGGAGGGGTTGGAATGGTATGGTTCTAACCTGGGGAACGGTATGATATAATTCCTCTCCAAATTCGTCCATCCAGCAACTCGCGAGAGTCGGCGATCTCTTTTTCGTTGTCGTTGTGGAATTGTGGACGGGTGAGATGTCCAGACATATTTGCATCTCGCCAGTTTCCTTCACCTGAATTGGTAGCATATGTTCTTTTGATCTTTTCGGGGTTAGTGTGGTGTCATCTTCTTTCGCAAATTCCGGGTGCTGCTCCGCGACGAGTGCGGCGGCTTCTTCCAGCACTTGCGCAGCATTATTCAAGATTGTGAGGCCTTCAGCCCGGCGTCGTTCACGGCGACGACGATTTTTGCTGGGATGGTGCTTCTTGCTGGTCCGGGGTGTCTGAGCTGGACCAGCTTGAGTGATTTCCTGAAGATAGTTCGCGGGGATCAAATTCAACTTTAATGCTAGATCGCGACCCGCTAGTCGTTTTACCAGTTCGGCTTCCGTGAATGATGCTACCAAGACGGCGCTCTGGTCGTTGATTATGATTCGCTGAGCCCGGTTCTCTGAAATTAAATCCTCTCGGCATCTAGACAGCCAGTGGATTTTATCCTGGAGGATTTTGACCGCTTCGGGAGCGAACCACGTGCCGAGCGTGCGTTCGTGCTCCGCGAACAGTTTGTTATATTTCTGTTGGCATAAATCATGGTTCAATTGTAATAGCGCGGCATCTGATTTTCGCGATGATTTGGGGAATTTGGATCCTGGTTGCATTTTGAGAAAAGGAATTTTTGATTATTGAAAAACGTTTTGAGAAGAATTTTCAGAAGGATTTTCTTGAGATTGTCCCGACTAAACGAGGGAGAGTTTCATTCCATTAATGGGTTATATTTACAAATAAATTAAATATAATAATTATAAAATTTAAGATTAATTAATCCGAACATTCCTCAAACATTATCTATTGCATTCATTTCATGGTTTGATATTAATTGTGAAGATGTCCTATTTGGCATTAGAACTAGTAAAACAAAAACATCCGATGCAGAAAAAGAAAAACTCTGATGCTCTAGTCATTGGCTGAGTTTATGAAAGAGTAATTTTTATTTGGAAATGTTCTATAAGAATATTTCTTACACAAAAAAAATTTAAAGAGAAAAATTCTATTTTTCTGACCCATTTATTTGTTTCTACTGACTTAACCCTAGTCGTCCCTTTTCAGATAATAATTCGACAGGTTTTAAACAAAAATTGCATCCCTACCTAAACATTCATTTGAATGTTGTCCCCCTAGCTGTGTCGATATTCCCGCATTTTAATCCATACCGTTCCGACCAACATTGCAATGGCCGCCACGGTGAAGTACGACGGCGTCCTACTCCGCGATCAGTGTGACGAGACCTGACCATACCGGCAGACACCGAAGGGTGGTTGACGACAAGGCAGCACATCAACATCCCTCAAATTCAACTGAGGGAATTGAATCCTGCCAAGCCATCTTCCACATATTACAATAAGTATAAAATAATGTTAAATTAGGGGGACCTGTCGTTGATACTAAAAGTACCTCGACCATCCATGATTAAAATTAAAAACTTAAAGCCATAAACATTTCAAAAATTTATTCAATGAAGTACAAGCTTACCAAAGTTCAAAATTTCAGATGTAAAGTTTTAAGTTTTCAAAAATTTTTTAAGGTTAAATATTATGACAATGGCTATTGTATTTATACTGTTTTCGTGCGTGTGTGCGACCAATCAGCTAATTTCGAATCTTTTTTGGCCATTTTTTCGGGTTTTTGATGGCTTTTATTTAATTTTATATTTTTCTCTTTTGTTATTTATTTTTCTTAATTTTTTAGTATTAATTTTATTAAATTTGCATTTTTATTTTTTGCTGATTCTTATTCTGGTCGCCTCCTCCGCCTGTGTATTTTCTAAACCTTATTTTGTAAGGTTTGGGCGGTTTTATATTTTCACTTTATTTTTCTATGTATTTTTCGTGCAAAATTTATTAATTATTTGTTTTAATTAATTATGTTATTTTTTATTTTGTTTTATTTAATGTTTTTATTATATTTTTAATTTCTGTTTGCGGTGCGTGCTTGTGTTATAATAGCCATTCTCATAATTCTCAAACATAAATTTTCATGGTTGTTTTATTTTGTTTTAATGATGGCTTATAGCCCAACAGTAGGTTAACATGTAATCTAGCATTGTCTCGCAATTTTGCTGTGTCCAAATTTGTTGGGCTGTAGCGTATTCATCAGCAGATACAGAACCACGAATAGGAGGCCATTCAGTCGTCGATTCAAGAACCTCAAGAGATTTCGCAAAGTCATAAGGGAAAATAGCCTTGGCTCTAACAATTGCACCATCAAAAACAGAATCAGTTAAAGGCAAATCAGTAAGTGTCTTAACCGCTTTTGCTAAAGATGAATTAACAAATTGCATGCTCTCTATAAAACGAACAGGCAATTTATTAATGTATGCGATGAGGGAGATAAATTTTTCAGTAGTGGTCGGAATAATATTTAATTCCCAAGAAGAAAAATTATTTAGACCATACTTTAAAATATGATGGAGATCATATCCCCTCAAATTATGAAAAACCACAGGTAATTGTTTCTGGATTCGTCGAGAAACATTACACTTCATACAAGCAGCCCCTAAATACTTACCTGAGAAATGACAATGATCCTTAACTTTATCCCTAATGAACTTTTTACACAAATAACTAGTGCGACAATCCTTGAACTCTCGTTCCTCCTTGAAAGATAGTGGTCCTATAGGTTTTTGACAATGAACCTCGTAATATGGCAAGACAATCGAAAGAGCGATTTCATCAATCTTTTTTAAAAACGCCAAAACGCAATCATCGCCAATAAAATTATAATATTGTTTTGTGTTTGTGTAGTTATTAATTAATAATAGACCTGCTGCTATCGGCATATGTATTTAATGATGACTTATATCCAGTGGTAAAATTGACTCAAAATCTGCATAAATTACGAATGGCGAGGTAATAGTTTTTGCATAATTAGAAAATTTTAAATATTTATTTTTAGGCAAAGTATAAAGGGTAGTGCCTGTTTGATTTTTAATGCACAAGGCAACATAGGCGTCAAATGAGGGTTTTAATCTAAAGCCGTTAAGACAATGGGGACACCAATGAACAGAGATTTGGACATTGCAAGATGTAGTCGCATGGCAGTTCATTAACTTATCTAAATCAAAAACAGCAGTATAGTGATAATTATCACCGTCCTCCAAAAGAAGTAAATAAATAGGTGTACCGTCAGTAACCTTGGACTGGTGAATTATATCTAAATGCGGATGATGGGGGATATAGTTTATATCATCTAGAGTTTTAGACGGTTTTTCGTTATAAGTCAAAACATTTATAGCGAGCTTTAAGTCCTTGTTCTTTCTTTCGAACTTGGGAATATTACATAGTCTCATAGGACAATCGTCAATGGGGTCAAAATTCAATTCGTCCAAATAATTCTGATAAGAAGAAACTCTGTTTCTATGGGTGCGAACTACACTACGTTTTAAAAGGGCTAATATACTATATATAAAACAATGATGGTTATTGTTTTGAACGTTAACTATAGCTTTTTTGTCAGATAAAGATCTCGGTGTTGGGATATAACTATGGCCAGCTAGTCTATTTATAGGGAAATACTTTGTTAATATAAAATCAATTTCTTTGATTTTAACAACCCGCCATCCGCTCCCTAAATATGTGAATCTTTCTATTTTATAATTTAATTTAGTAATACCATCAAGCAGAAAATTATCAGAGAAAAGTTCTGCCTTATTACTGAAAAAGTTGTCTTTTATTTCACCATCTTTTTTGAATTAATTAAGAATGGCGAATTGTAATTTAACCGACCCCATTTGGTTTATTTCATATTTTAATCTATTAACTATTTTATTTGTTAATGAGATTTGTATTAGATTCTCATGTTCTACATCGAATCTAATACTTTTATGACTCCCATTTAAATCTAACCTTATTTCAGGTTCATTATCGACATTAATCGAACCCCCTATTTGATTATTATCATCGCTAATGATGATTTCAACCTTTTTAAGTTTAGAGGGAACACACTGAGTATCTGCAGCAGGTCGTTTATTATGTCTCGACGTATTATTATTGTTATTACGTCTCGACATATTATCACTATTATTATTATTATTATTATTTTTATTATTATTATTATTATTATTATTATTATTATTATTATTATTATTATTATTATTATTGTCATTATTGTCATTATTGTTATTATTTTTACGTTTAAGGATTTTTCGTAAAAGCGCCTTTTTATTTAATGTGAATTGATTTAAGTGGGTAGAGTGCCCCTTATAAAAAGCTAAACATTTTATATCCTGGGCAGTCTCGCATTTAGGGCATATGAAATAATTGATGCCATAGAATTTTTGACCGTAGTATTGCTTCATTTCACCATGACATTCTACAAAATGACATGTTGAAACGATGCAATACTTTCCATATATAATTTTCCTGTTAAAAATATAAAATTTAAATATCGATAATTTTTTCAATAAATTTTTTCATCAATAAATATAAGTTTTCATTTTTCATCAATTATAAATTTTTTCATCAAAATATAAGTTTTCATCAATAAATATAAATTTTCATCAATAAATATATGTTGTTATCAATAAATATAATTTTTCATCAATAAATATATGTTTTCATCAATAAATATAAGTTTTCATTTTTCATCGATTGTAAATTTTTTCATCAAAATATAAGTTTTCATCAATAAATATAAATTTTCATCAATAAATATATGTTGTTATCAATAAATATAATTTTTCATCAATAAATATATGTTTTCATCAATAAATATAATTTTTCATCAATAAATATATGTTTTCATCAATAAATATAAGTTTTCATCAATAAATATAAGTTTTCATCAATTATAAATTTTTTTTCATCAATTATAAATTTTTTCATCAATAAATATAAGTTTTCATCAATTATAAATTTTTTCATCAATAAATATAAGTTTTCATCAATTATAAATTTTTTCATCAATAAATATAAGTTTTCATCAATAAATATAAGTTTTTTCATCAATTTTTGAAATTATTAATATTTGTTTTTATTTAATCCAAATGGATTAAATAATAATAAATGTTAATAATAATAATAATAACATTTTATTAAAAATATTTATAAAAAATAATAAAAACTAACATTTATCCGTATCATCTGTATCATCGGTGTCATCCATAGAAATATCATCTTCCCCAGAAACGGGGCATAATTGTTGTCTTCCCCAGAAACGGGGGCATCCACAGAAATGTGGGCATCATCAATAAAGTTGTCTTGCACAGAATTGAGGGCATCTTCAGGAACGGTTTCATATACGGTGTCCAAATCTACTAAAATGGTTTTAAAAAATAAAATAAAAAATTTACCATGATTGATATCATCATATTCAGTATCATTGATAATAATTGTCGGCGTATCGTTTATTACAATTAGTTCATTTCCTAAATGTATTTTATAATTTATTAATTTAGTAAATAAATTTACCGCTATCATCCATATCCTCGATTAAAATAACTTCTTGATTTTGATTATCGTTTTCGGTCACATCAAACCAATTAAATGTACCTTAATTAATCAATAATAAATATTAATAATAATAAAATAAAAATTTACCATTTCCCTCGGCCAATAACTGTCTTAAAATACTGTAATTTTCCATTTTCGAATATTGCATATTTTTGAAATTGATAAATTGATAAATTTTTGAATTAATTGTGACAACTTTGGAAATTGTCAATATTTATAAAGAGAATAATATTTTCAGGATTTAGCCAATCACATTTAAGCAATACACACCTATAGATGAGAGATTTTTAGACATGTTTTCTTTGTAAAACACATACATTGAGTTTACATGTGTTTTCTTTATTCAGTCTTCAGTGTGTATGCATGCACTTATCATGTGATGATCACGCACTTATCATGCACTGTCTTTGTGATCACGCACTTATCATGCATAGTCTTTGTGATAATGCATTAGCTTATTTTTAATTAATTAAACACATAATAATAATATTTATAATAATAATAATAAAAATAATAATAATAATAATAATATTAATAATAATATTAAAAATAATAATAATAATAATAATAATAATAATAATAATAATAAATAAAAATATTAATAGTTAAAACATAACAATAACAATAAAACATTAATACATTTATTAAACATCAAATCTCTTAGATAATAACCAAGCTAAACAATGTTGACCACATGTTAAGGTCCATGGTTTTTGATACATAGTTTTATTATACACAATAGGTTTACCCATTGTTTGCAGTTTTGAAACCATTAAAGCCGGATAATAGAAACCCATAGGATCAAATACAAATATCTTGCTAGGTTTCATATATATTGCTAACCAATGTTCTCCACCGAGATGAGATAATTGAGTATTGACGATTATGGCTTGATTATTACGTAAATATGGAATTTTATCAAGAAGAAAAACCCCTAAAAATTCATGTCCTAGTATTTGTTTTCCAATTCGATAGACCTGAACAGAACTACATCAATAATATTAATAATACATTTAAAAACTTACTCCATGACAAATTATCATAAATTATCTATACATTTATACCATTCAAACCAACACAGTTCTGTTTGCAGTTATTTGAACCTCATTTTCAAATACTCCATATATTACAACATGTACCGGTTCAGTCGTAGCTTTAGCAAACTTTATATCTAATCGTAAATTTCCATTTTGAGGTAATTGACTCTGATTTAAATCAAAATCGGGTGCCAAAACAAATGTAAAGAATGGATACTTGCTTTTAAAATCTTCAAGAGTTATACCACAATTAAGGTTTTTATCCAAATAACCCATATTTCTCACTATACTCTGCATGTATGTAGCACAATTATTATCATTATAGAAATCTTGAGTATATGTTTCTCTATAATCACTATTTTTCGATAAAGTTAACGATGTTACTCCAAAGTTTTTGAAAATTGAGCACGATGTTAAGTATGATCCATTATATTGAGATTCACTTTGAAATGTTACCAATATAAAGTTGGGCATTCTTCTATCTCCAAATATTTGTTCCTTATAGAAAGAAGCTGAACCTTTAGCAATTGCAAATTGAACAATTTCCTTTGTTTTCAATGGATATATTGCATGCTTAGAATTAAACCCCGGTTGATGACCGACCAATACAGAGGGCTCAACACGAACTCTTCTCACCAATAATTTTGCATCAACTAATTGAAGAATAGGTGCTGTGCTAGTACTTGTTAGTGATAATGCCGAATCAGATCTTTTTAATCTAATGTGTACATTAACACCTGGGAGTAAATATTTTGGTTGATCCAAATATTCGAGTTGTAATGATGAGCACATTGTAAATAATTTCGAGCCTTTAATCCACTTTTTCCTATCGTCATCAATAATATAACCCATAGGAGTTAAACATGTATTTTTAGTATCGCTATTGTAATTTATAATAGTTTCTATTAGAGCTTTGTGAATATATGTACTGTTACCACCCTCAATCTTGATATTATTAAATCCGAGAACTGCATCTTTAAAAAGTGTATGAAACAAGAAATTGTTTGGTATAACATCACTAGGTTCACCTAACGGTTTTCTATCTTTATCTACAACTTTGATCTGAACAGTTAACAATGTATCGTTCAAATCTAGATATTCAGTTTGGGAACCATTAATATAAAATTCAATATCAGTTCTACTATCCATAATAGAATTCATCGGGAATACATCTTCAAAGGCCCCTATTTCAATTACAGCCTGGGGAGATGGTCTATCAAATAAGCACAATTCAGATTTACCACAAATCATTTTTGAAATATAGTTCCATGGCCTTTCATTCGTTTGTTTATATGTTTATGATGTCTTTTACGTTTTTGAGCCGGTGCTTCGGGTTTTTGAAACATACCCGGTAGAACTTTCCCTAACTCGGATAATGCATTTGATTTCAGAGATGGTAATATTTTCTGCTCATTCATTATCACATATTTAGCAGTTTTCATACCAAAACTACCAAGGCGTTTAAGAATAGGAAGTGCAAATCTACCAATTGTTCTCAACCATCCTGATCCATACTGTTTACAAATAAAATATGGTAATTCGCCACCACTTTGGCTACCACTATACATACTAATAATATCGTTATTGGCCATCTAATTTACGAAAATGTAAGGTCAAATGAGTTTTTGTATCTATAAATTTACCGCTATCATCATGAATATTTATTTCTATATTGTTTATACATGATGTTGATACCGGTAAGTACATGGGGTTATCGATATTTATATTGAAAACTTCATCCTGGTCATGTTTATCAACCCAAACAGATTTCAAAAGAGGAACCAAAGAATCACCAACAATTATAGGATTGATGATGTTAGTATATATGATAGTATATATGTTAGTATATATGAAGTTTTATTATTTTCGGTTTGCGTACACCAAAAGCACTTGCCCTATATGTTTGCTTATCTAATCCCAATGTATTAGCCAAATTTTTATCAAATGTAACTTCACAAATGTTATTATTCAGACTGAATTTGCATATTCCATCTTTAAGAAATTCAATAGTTTTAAATATATGTAAACAATTGAATGAAATATATTTATGTAATTCTTCAAGGGTTTCAATATATAAATCATTAGTAAATGTAAATGTATCTTCCACCTCATTAATATATGATACAGATATTTTGATGTTTTCGATCGTTACACTTTTCTCATCAAATGTTTTGAAACGTATTAGGTATTCAGTACCAGGAACAACTATGCTAAGCTTATCACTACCCATTCGTTTGGCATCCTCAATACTTTCAAACTTTATTGTAAATGGGCTAAAATCACAACTAACATTCAATCCATCTTTGAAAAACATGCCACTATTTTTATCTAAAATTTGATTCGGAATATGACAATATCGTTCAAAATTATTGATTGAGAAAATACCACTACATGTTTTGGGAACACGTTTCTTGTAACCGAATTTACAATGACTTTAAAATGGGAATGTTTTGTACACAAATGTAAAGTCTTGCAAATCAACTTCCTAATTTCCATGTAAATAAATAGGATTTTGAAGATTAACCATAAATTTTCTCGCTTGATTTTCCGGATGGATTAGTGGGCAACTATTGCTCGGTAAAATTGTATAGAAACTCATTTTAATAGGTCTTTTGATGATATCCATGAGGGTTTTTGATATCCATGCCATTTGACATAGTATTGTTTATCCTTACCCACTATTTTAGTTTTCAATATTTTCTGAATTCTGAACACTGTAGGTTTGGAAATAACTTGTAATTCCTGTTCATAGAATTTCCCTTGTATTAAATTGTTATCACTATCTTTAATAACATACATTACAGGACTCTGTTTAGTATTAATTTTAGTAATTTGAAATACCTCATCACTCCAATTACTATCGAAAATTTTGATGAAAGGTGAAGCAGATATTTTACTAATTCTAACGTGATCACCAACTTTATATTTTGGTTTTGTAATAATATCTTTTTTAGACTGTACTCGTGTTTTCGAGCTGATATCAACGGGTCTCAAACCATTCAGACCTCGATGTGATGAATTATTATAACTAACAAGTATTTTCGGCAATACATTTATCCATATTTTATTACCTTGATGCACGAAATATTTCTTCAATCTATCCATCAATGTCCGGTTAAATCTTTTAACATGTGCGGCTTAATATTGAAAATGTACAGAATAATGATTTATTTTGAGACGATCCAGGATTTGCTTAACTTTACTATTGTAAAACTCCTTGCCTAAAATAATAATAATAATAATAATAATAATAATAATAATAATAATAATAATAATAATACCTAAATCGGTTTGCAAATTGTCTGGATGTCCATTTTTAAACATATTATTAATTGCTTTAGATATTTCCTCTGCAGATTTTGTCTTTGTTGGTACACCGCGAGCAAAACGACTGAAAACATCAATACATGTTAAAATATATTTATAACCCTTGTTAATCTTCAAATACGGTATCATCTCCATCAAATCCATTTGCCATAAATCATTAATACCGAATGTCTTATAAGCTCTTGTTGGAAATCTTTTCCGCATCGGTTTGTTTAAACTGTACGCAAGCTGATCTGACAACCACTTTTGCGTTTCCTTTTTCGAATTTGGGAGTCTTTTCTTTAACTTTGCCACTCCACTGAAACCTGCTTCGTCTTCTGGGTTCTTCCAAATCTTCTCCATTACAACAAGATGATTTAAATTTTAATTTAACATTAGGTAATGATTGACCCATCGTTTATTGTGATAATAATGATAATGCTAATGGTAACATTGCTCCGATAAAACCACCTTGTTGTTTATATATGATTTTTTCTGATTTGCTTACGATTTTTATTATTTACTAGGGATAACAAAGGCTTACGATGTTTATTCAATACTAGTTTTTTAGATTTACTGATTTTAATTTTACCTCTGACTACGTTTAATAGAATTCTGAGTAAATCATCGACAACAAAAGTTGGAAATGATTGTAAAATAGACATTCTTTTCATACTTGAAGCCTTTAACAATGCATTAAAATATGGGAAACTCCTATGATTTTTTACAAGTTTACCTTTTTTCTTACTCTTTTTAATAATGTTTTTCGAAATTAGATTCATTGCAGGGTAATTCTCGGTTATTAGTTTTTAGATGGTGTATAACTGGGTTTTGGTGGAACTGTGTTTTTCTTTTTAATACTTTTTCTAAGTTTTCGAACATTTTTAAGCCTGGATTTCATAAAAATCTTTACATGTTAAGGTTTTCAACTTTGTTTGTAAACCATGGCACCTTCTTTATTGAAAATATCTGTTTTTACCCGTAAATCGTCATTGCATTGTTGTGTGAAATCAAGAAATATATATCCATGTGGTGATTTTGTAGCATCTTGAAATGCACTGATGAGAAAATTACGATTATTAGGGTATGCCTGTCGAGCAAGAAAATCAATAACTGTTGCATCTCTAGGATTCTTGAAAATAACTAAATATTGAACATTTAAATTCCTTGTTCGATGTGCGCCACCCTGATGAAATAGATTTTGAGTAATAAAGATCACAATAACACCAATATGTCTACTGATTTTTGTGAATAAATTATTAAAATCCTTTTCTTTAATAGCTTCCTGATACAAATCATCAATAATGATGACATCACCTTTCCTTAAACGACTTGACCAGTTTTTATCGAAACCCTTTACTATTTTCATGTTTTTCAATTTACAGAAATTATCATGAGTTAATCCATGTTCTTCATCTGCACCCCTATGCCAATAAATCTTGTTGAATTTTGTTTGAAATAAATTAGATTTCAGTAATTTACACACAAACATAGTTTTACCACTACCACTTGGGCCAACGATTTGATATACCGCATCATTTCTTAATTCCATTATTAATTTGTATAATTATAGGTTTTTTGTTTATATTATATAATTTAATGAACTCTTTCTAAAAATCATATATATAGTTTAATATTTCTTTATTGTTTAATTATGTTATCAAATATAAATTATAAAGGAACTTTCTATGTATCAAAAATGACGTTTCCAAATGGTAAACCCCAGCAAATTGTAGATAGGAGTGGAAAATACCCTATCATATTTTTCAAATCAGGCAAATGCAGAATCATGTGATACAAGAAACCTTTAGACGTCAATAAATTGAAATACAGAATAAAGGAAATTAAAATACAGTTAATTACGGTTACCATGGATATGGGACAATCTATCAATCTATACAACATGTCAGCAAAATGTCTTTGCATGTTTGAGCCAGAATTATTTCCTGCACTGAGGCTTTTAAAATACAACCCCATGTGTGCTAACGTGTTTGCCAGTGGCAAAATAGTCATATTAGGGTTGCGAAATCTAGAGTACAAAAATATTGTTTGTGACATACAAAATGAAATCACAGGATTGGTCGACATCTGATTGGCTAATGATTGATTAAAACAATTTGCTTATTCATTTCATTTCATTTTTAAAATATGGAAAATATTATGATGACAACAAGCACTAAATTAACAAAGAAAGAAATAGAAAATTGCGGTAAATTTATTATTTAATATTTATTAATATTATTATCATTGTTTCCAGATAAATATCAGGCCGTGATCTTAGAACGGTTATTCTTTTTCTATCCACAACTACGATCAATAGTCAAAGACCAGCCAGAATCAAGCATTCCAGATCTGGTATATGGAACAACCAACATTTGGATCTTCAATATCATAGATCAAGCTCTATGGGATATAAAGCTTGAAGACGACCTAAGGAGATGGAACCCGAATACCCATGTATTCTGGGTTGCAGCTGCTGTGATTTTCGCTACCAGCGATATGTCGAATGGTGCCTGGAAAACTCCGTTAGGAATTCATCTAAATATCAACTTTTTCGAAAATAAATGTTTGGTATTTTATTTTTGTTTTGTTTTGTTTTGGTAGTTTTATTTTTGTGGTGGTAACAATAAATGTTATGTATTTTATTTTGGTAGTATTAGTTTTATTTTGGTTGTTGTAACAATAATAATAATAATAATTTTATTAGTATAGTATTAATAATAGTAATAATAATAATAATAATAATAATAAATGTTTTGTATTTTATTTTGGTAGTAATAGTTTTATTTTGGTGGTTTTAACAATAATAATAGTAATAATAATAATAAACACGTGATATTAATAATGCATTTTATATAGGTGATGTGTGTAAAATCATATACAAAATTCACGAGTTAATTCACATACAGTTTTCCAGTCACACACTTGTCTTGCACTTATCATGCACTTATCATGCATTGTCTTTGTTATAATATTATGCATGATTCTGATTGGTTAATCAGTATCTGTCAAGGGTATAAAAGCGCGTCACCACCTTATAAAGATCATAAATCAAACATGACCAAGAAAATAAGTGTCCAACCAGTTCAGATGTTCCACAATTATAAAATGTATTTTTTAAAGGAGCCTATCAATATGCAATTGGCAAATCCAGTCAAACTCAATAAAACTCAATTTCAATCTCTTGCTGGGACTCTCTCAATGTTAGATATCAAGGATATTGATAATACGTTCAAAAAGATCAATTCCAATTTAAAATGCAATGAAAATGCTTTCTTCACGAGTCAATATACCAGATATTATGATGCATTTACAGAAATCGGTTTCAAAGAACAGGAAAACTGGTATTTAACAATAGCAATCCAAGGGTATAAAGCTGATCAAAATTATGTGCTTTCTCCAATCTGGAAAATTGTTACTGCTAGACTTTCACAGTTATTTTAATGTATAGTGTTTAATAAATGTATTAATGTTTCTTTGTTATTCTATAAACAAAATTATAATTAGTTTTAAAATAGTTTTAAAATGATGCCTGAAAAAGGTAAAATATAAAAATATAAAATAATTAATTAATTTCGTTTAGAATATTTAATAAACTTTTTGTTTGATAAACTCGAAGAAATAACCGGTGTAAAAATTAGAGATATGTTGACTCTAGTTGAAGCATTGAGTAAAGAAGATTCATGTTCAGAATGTCAGAGTGACGATACTGAAATTGTTAATGATGGAGATACTGAAATTGTTAATGATGGAGATACTGAAATTATTAATGATTCTGAAGAAATTATTGATGATACTGAAGATACTGAAGAAAATATTAATGATACTGAAGATACTACCGAAATTATTAAAGATGAGCCTACCGAGTTTAAGAATTGTATTGACCATGTTATAGAAAATATTATGATTGAATATTGTGGAGATAAACAATGTACATGTAATAATCAATAAATCTTTAAAAATGTAGTTTTTTATTAATAATAATAATAATAATAACAAAGAAATATTTATTAAAATCTATGATAAACTTTATTACATAAATATAAAACAGATGCTCCAGAAAATAGTTTTAATAAAAATTTGCAATTTTCGATATAAATATCAGAGCGTTTGGCTTCTGCGGCAACTTGAATAATCGCTGTCCATCCACCTTTTGTTTCTACCCACGGATCAATTTTTGTTTCTATCACCTAAATAATGATAAATTAATAACAATATAAAGTAATTTACCTCTATAGACCATTGGAAATAATTTTCATAGTCGGTTCCAGATTTTAATATCATGTGTTTCATATACATTAATCCTACTATTATTCGCATCCATTTATTATTTTCATCGAACATGTAACTAAATATCGATTGGAATGAATTTCTCTTTCTCTTCAATGTTGGCAAATTGAGAATCTTTTCATAATCAAATGGGATGTTTTCAACGATTTTCTCGGTACGGTTTACCATGAATTTTATGTTTTTAATGATATCATTTTCTTCTCTATTATTAGAGACCAGCTCATTCAACAAAGTTATAAAAAATTTAGTTTCTGGCGTTTTATAAAAATATTTGAAAGTGTAAGCTTATTTATATTATATTCGACCAATCAGAATCATGCAATACTAAGAAAATATGTAAAAATATATAATGGAAATGACAATGATGATTTGTTGGCACTGTTAACTTCTTTCAAGTTGTTGCCACCACTGTTAACTGGTTGTTGTTGTAATTTCATTATACGATTGAACTGATCAGTTGTTTTATTAGAATAAAATTTTATACTATATTGAAATTGATTCATCATTTTTTCATTAAGTTTACGATTTTCTTTCAATTCTAATATTGAATTTCTTAATTCATTTTGGATAATACCAATGGTCTTATTTAGATACATAATATCATCATATAATTCGTTTTTAGCTCTTTTTAAAGTCTCATATGTATGTTCAAATCGGAATTCTAAATTACTCATTCTTTCAGATAATCTTTTGACTGGAGTTTTCAAATATCTAGGCCTATCTATCATATACAAAATATCCATCAATACTGCTGTATCAGGACATACACATCTTGTTGAATTTTTACCTTGAACGGTTACAACAATTGAGTTGACCATATTAAAAACTAATAATATTATTAAAATTTCTTTAATCATTTTCAAATCTATATAAATTAATATTTATTGTTTATAGCTAAAGATTTGTATGTGTGTGTGTCTAAATTAGTATAAAAGTAATTTTTATTTCAATTTTTATCATTAAAATGGTTGTACCGAGCGCAGTTCAAGCTATGAATGAAATTAAACATTATGGTAATTTATTATTACTATTATTATTATTACTTGTTTTTTAGATGATTATTTTAAAGTTATTAAAGAACGTCTGGAAATCTATTATCCAGAAATACATGGAATCATGGATAAGCCAGCATCAATAATTCCAGACTTGATATTCAATCATACATCAATATAGATATTTACTGTAATCGACGAGTTCCTATGGGATATCGAACAAAACAATTTGTCCAAAGATATGGAACCCGAATACCCCTGTGATGATGGATGTCATTGCTGCGCTGCCAGAAATCGGAAGTATGTGGAATGGGCTTTGAATAAAGCTCTTCGACAATACTACTATAGTAGAATTATCTGTTTATAATAAATTTGTTGTATATGTCTTGGTTTTTTATTATATAAAAATAATAATATTTATAAAATAATAATAATATTTCTAAAAAAAATAATAATAAATTTACAAAATATATACTACTTATAAAAGTAAGTAGACATAATGTAATTGAAAAATGATTAAAAATTCCGTGACCTTGAAAAATTTTTGAATGACCTTGAGAAAATTTGTACTTTACAACATATAAAAAATTTTGAAAAAATTTCGAAAAATATTCTATGTTTTTGGTCCAGTGGTGACATAGGAAATCGTGTACTTTTCAACATAGAAAAAATTTTGAAAAAATTTCGAAAAATATTCTGTTTTTGGTCCAGCGGTGACATAGGAAATCATGTACTTTTCAACATAGAAAAAATTTTGAAAAAATTTCGAAAAATATTCTGTTTTTTGTCTAGCGGTGACATAAAATCATGTACTTTTCAACATAGAAAAATTTTGAATTTTTTTTGAATGACCTTGACCTACTTTAAAATGACATTGACCTACTTTTGAATGACCTTGAAAATTAATAATATTTTTAAAAATAATAATAAAAATAATAATATTTCTAAAAAATAATAATAAAATAGAATAAAATTTACAAAATATATACTACTTATAAAAGTAAGTAGACATATTATAATTGAAAAATGATTAAAAATCCGTGACCTTGAAAAATTTTTTAAATGACATTGAAAATTTTTTGAATGACCTTGAAAATTTTTGAATGAGTCATGGTCTTTGTTTTAATGACCTTGAAAAATATGGTGAGTCATCCAATGACCTTGAATGAGTCATTGTCTTTGTTTAAAATTTTTTTGTACTTTTAGACTTTGAACAATTTTTTTTACCGGGGTGGGGTGGGGGAGGGAGTATGTGGTCCAGCGGTGACATGGTCTAGCGGTGACACATTCATCTACTTAAGAAAATTAAAGTTAGAAAATACAAAGAAATTCCCAAGGTCAAATTTTGTTTTACTACATCAGATTTAACACGCAAGGTTAGGATCACAAAATAGGTATATATACCGATTCATTTTCACAGGAAACAACAACTCGAATCACTCGTCATCACTAAATCGAACGCTACTCAAAGCTACGAACTTATTTATCGAAAGTAAGTAAGAATGACTTGCTTATGTTGTAACTGAGTATGAACTGAGTGTCAATGGTGAATGGAAACGAAATTGGTATTGGATAAATATATGTTAAAAACTTATCAAACTTACTACGTCGAAATTTTTCCGGCCCACAGCCACTGACGAAGCATTTATGAAATGAATAAATCGGGTATCTATTGCGCCCAACCAACTAAGCCCATGAAAATAAATAAGTGAATCCCATGTCATAGACAAATTAACAAGAGAGTAAACAAAATCCACCATGCCTGCCATAAATTCGTTCGTAATTCCACCACTAGTTAGAGGCAGACCAAGTGCTTACCTTCCTTTATTCCTATTGAGTCATATCGCAAATAATCATGGGACGCGTGAAACTATGTTCTGATAAATCATTATTATTAACATTGATAGATGCCCATAGTAGCAGCTGGAACGACGAAGACCGCACCACCTTAACAGTGCCAAATAGATTTGCCAGGAGATACCGACAAGCGTTGTGGAATCCGGGCTATACCATATCAACCTACGGTACCCCCGAATGGCCCTACCAGAACGCCAATGGACGAGAAATGGATACCGAGCTCCCCAGCATCCTCATCAAAAGAGAGCGGGGTAGAAACCCAGCGCGAGAAATCAGACAAAAGGTGGAAGGCGAACTCCACCACCCTGAACAATTAGAATGGCGCTACAGATATCTGGCGAACCGACAAAGGAGCATCTAGCCAGGATAAATCGGGATATCGTCAGTGGGCGTATCCCAAGTTCAGACGGGCACCTGCCCACCTACGGAGTGTCACATGATCTACAGGATCCGGCCCTACTGGAGAGTGACGCACCCGTTCATCTGGTGGTCCCGAAGAGTCTATTGCAACCGGACATTCGAGATATACTGGAGGATCGGGTCACCGAAGAACACGCCTACTCGCGGAGGCGTTTAACAAGCAAGAGACCGTATTTGAATTAAAATTTTTTTGTGTACTTTATTTAAATAAACGCGTTTTTTGTCAATGCATTTTAACTTGTTCTGAATAATTTGAATAACGATGTTTCACCCCAAAATAAAACCACTATGATTAAACTCACTCGGGGATAGCAGTAAATGAAAAATGATGACATTTGTGGGGTTTATGGTCTAGGTAATCTTGACACCAGATGTAAATATTTCATTACTCCCAATGGTTACCCGTCGCTAAGCAACGTTGGTGATGCAACCATTGGTTTTGAGATCGCCAAAGTTGAGCGCCACATAGGAACTACTCTGGCCCAACCTCAAACTGTGTTCAACGCACTACCGTTAGAAGGCCTGTGTGCGCTTTTATGGCTTCTGGTCCCTTTCTCGTATATTTGGTCCTTCTCATTCTACAAACTAAATCTTTCACCCTTACTATTTATTCTAGCTCGTCCTGACGTCAAACTTATTAGGAAAATCAATAGGACAGAAAGAAATCATTTATTGGACAAAATCAAAAACACATTTTATTCTGCGTGTTGAGCGGCCTGATGCTTGGCGCGCTCATTTCTTCCTGGTCGATGCCTAATTGGTTTGGGGTCGGGCTTTGAGGTGGCCACCACATCCCTGTAGGCCAACTGCGCGGGGGCAAATACCAGGGGTATGTTACCGCCGCGCCTTCCTGGCATGCCGAAAGTGCCACCTCTAGGCCTCTTATTTGTGTTTTCTGGCTCTGTTTCAGCTGTGTCTCCTCAGCCCAACCCTTCAGCGCCGCAGTCATCTTCTGGTAAAGACGTTTTACCTTGCCTGGCTCCACCCATGTGGCCTTGATTTGTTGGACCTCCTTGGTTAGTTGTAATAACTATCGATGGAGTTCGGTGTTGGTTTCTGTGCCCGCGTTAATTCTCGTTGTAGAATTTGATAAGAGTTCATGTCTATAATCGAAACTTAGAATTAATTAGTGCATCATAACTAGTGATTATCTTATTTATGTGCCCTTAGATCGGCGGAGCGGGTTGTGGCATCTAACTATTTGTTTTCTATTTAGAATTTTAAATCAACAATAAACCGAGAATATTTCAAAAGGAAACATGTATTTTTAACAGAAAAACAGAGATTATCGGGGCGAACCAGTTCTCGGATATTGTCGGTTAGATCTATTTCGCGGAAATTCACGAGCATATGGGTGTTCGCGGTGAACGTCTGAAGGTTCGATGGATCTCCTCGTTCCTCCTGGCCAAATCTTGCGTGGAACTACCACGTTGATCGCTGCCGTGTGCACGTCTGACCGGGGGTCGTCCAAGTTATATGAAGTGTCATACGGAGGGGCGTACCCGTCCGTACTCAGGATCCGTCCAGCAGCTATATCCCGGTTGATTTCTTCCAAATATCTCCTTGCCTTCTCCATTTGCCGGCCTGTCTGCCTATGGTGCTCCTCTAACCGAGCGAGCAGAAATTCGGCTTGGCCCCTGATTTCCCATGCCGGATTTCGGCCGGGTTCTCGTTTGATTGCGACGAATGGGAGCTCGGTGTCGTCGCTACTCATCTGGTCTCCCATTCGGGATTCTCTGACCGGCGAAATTGAGAATCCCACGTCCCACATCGCTTGCCGGCACCGCACAGCTGAGTGTAATCCAGGACGAGTCGATCCATGAGTTTTCTGAAATAACGATGCATCCATTAATATAATTCAACATTTAAGTCTCTGACACTGAGATAGGTGGGTCTACGTTTTTCCAGTTATGGATTATCTCAAGGAGTCATGGAAATGGTCGGTCGGGGTCTTCATCTAAGGTAGGGTCATGGTGTAGTCGATTCTCGCAGGGTATAATTTGTTTGTTGGGGTATCCTCGGTGGAAGGCATTCAACTGGGTTTACACTTCGGGATCTCATTATTGTTGTTAATTTATTTCAATTTCGCGGAGACCTCTTAACGACTATGCGGCTCAATCGTCACTCCCATATCTCACACTCACCGACCGTTCGATTCCGAATAAACACTCGTTTTTTACGTTAAGGGAATTTAAACGTGATTTGAATAAACCTATATTTTCCTAAAATTTCAGCTAGTTCAATTAGAGTTTAATATTCTCGTATTAAAATACAAATATCATTGTCATTTCATTCAAAACTGAATAGAAATTTAGTTATTAATTATCATTCTCCTGACGAATTAAATATTACTGAAATTAATCATCAACTACCTTCATCTTAAGGCTTAAATGAATAAGCCAAAATAAATAAATTTATCTTGAACCATCATCATCAAACGGATCAGTATAAAAATACAATTATGATCACCTTGAGGATGAATTAAATATTAAAGCACGCAACGTCGTCATTATTAAATGACAAAAGAAATAAATCGATTAAATCTTGGCTGGAAGTATAATGAATAAATTAAATACTGGATAACAATAACACGGATAAAGCAAATGCTACATAAAATGAAAAGAAGAAATCAAATACTAAAAATCAAATAAATTAAATATTAAATCAAAAAGGAAACGGATAAATTAAATACTGAAAACGAGACGAATAAGTTAAATTCTAAAAATTGAATTGAATGCTAAAATGAATCGAATAAATCTAATACTAAAATGAATTGAATGCAAAAATGAATTGAATAAATCTAATACTAAAATGAATCGAAAACTAAAATGGATTGAATTAAAACAAATACTAAAATTGAAGTGAATAAATTGAGTATTAAAATGAAATGGATAAATCAATTACTAAAACGAAACGAATAGATTAAATATTAACGTACTTAATGTTGTCGTTACTAAATACAATAAAATGAATAAGTTGAATGTTAACATACGTGATGTCGTCATTGCTGAAGAAAAAATTGAAAAAAACTATACTTGCTTTAATCCATTTTCTATTTTATTATGGGTTCGAACGTCGGTGATGTGTGACAATTGGAGCATGTGTAGGTCACGTTGAAGGTTTACAAATTATTTTGATTATTCTTATGGATTGAAGCTCAAAAATGAAATGTAATCAGTGATATTCGTAAGTTAAGGAGATAATTTATATTTTCATAACATAACTTGTTTTTTTCATCGTCTTTCAGGCCCAGATTATCGTTGGAAGTTGGACATGATCTCCTGCATTTAATTCGTAGAACTAGGGCTCGGGAAAATAGATTAGTCTCGTATTGAAAAATTAACAATTGTTACCTTCGGGCATTTTTCTTCTAGCTGTCTCCGAGCTTGTTCCGGGATTTCAGATGTTCGTCGGACGCGTTTGGATATCATGAGCCCTTCTCTCTATTTGAGGTATTTCGATACTGTGATTTTTTATTCATATTTTTTTGTTTTACTGTACTACTTACGCACATCCATTATATATATGTGGAGATATACACATCGAGGACAGGAAAGTTGAATTTCCCTGTAGACACACTCGCCATTTCTCGAGGTCGCGTGTCTGTGTGTTCTCGTTTCCGGGTGAGTGAAAGTGGCATTAACATTCCAATTCTTATCGATCGACATTTTAGAAAATGTCAGGGCACAAGCGGATTCGCTCTCTTTATGATTTAACTTCATGCTTTCGCATCCAAGTTATTTCGATTCATTATTATTCTAGAAGCTTGAGGTGAATTTATCTTCTCGAAGAATATTGGCAATAGTCAATCGTTTTCTCTAGTAAACTTTTATTTATGACAGTATTTATCATTTATTATTTATCACTAGAGTTAATATTATAACCTTTTTATCCAGGGCGAATGTTAATTCCAATTCATTTATTTTTATCGCTATGGTTTATATTATGCAATTTGTTATCGGTCGTCAATTTTCAATTCAGATGAACCTAATTGTTGCTATTGTTATGATTTATCTTATGAATTTATTATCGATGGCCAATTGTCAATTCCAATGAACTAAATTGTTTCTATGGTTATAATTTATTTTTTATGAATTTATTATTGATGACCAATTTTCAATTCAAATGGACTTAATTGTTTCTACTGTTATGATTTATGTTATGAATTTATTATTGATGCCCAATTGCCGATTCCAATGAACTTAATTGTTTCTTGAAAATTTTATATTGTTTGTAATTCTAATTTGGGGGATTTTCTTTATACAGACCTATGTGTTGAATATGATTACTAAGTCCTTGGTATTTAAACATTTTGTCCTTTTTTTTGTAGTATATTTTGAAGGAGATTTTTTCGCGTACGTTTCGCAAATTTAAGATAAATTTGAACAACATTGGCAACATATCCTATTAAAGTGATCAGGCTTCGGATGTGTTATATTATCTTATCCGAATTTTTCTAATAATTTAATGTTTAATTTATCACTGTTTTGATACCGACCCGTAAATTATTATAAGGTAATAATCTAACAACTTCTCCGGGGAATTGTGGGTGTCCTATCGCCCGCCTATCTTTTCTAAAAATTAAGTTAAATAATTATTTCTCTAATCATAAAACCTAAACTTTAAATCCCGTCGTAAATTTACCCCTCTAGTTAGCAGCTGGAATCTCGGTTGCCTATCCAAATATTTTTTTTCTTAGTTATTAATTCGTTACATGGTAATAGCTACGGCTCGGAAATTTAACTGTTGATTTTACTGTTTTAGCATAACAAAATTATAGGTTTCGCATTTGATTTTTAATTGAACTAATTTGAACTCACGTAAATTTAACTTTCTATTACCATAAATTATAGACATGGCAACGATTTCTTTTTACGCAAAAAAAATCTCCCGTTACCCTCCCTCAGTTGATCCTAGGCGAATTTATGTTTATATTACGAATTTATGAGTGCCCACTGGACTAATCAGTGTTTTGATTTTGAGCCGTTTTGTCATTATAATTTTAGGTCGAATATATAGGAAATGAGTGATGATGAAACAGCCAAAAGACTATTCCCTCTTCAACCCATTTCCCCTATACGGAATGATAATTTACGCTTCAGCTACTGCGCTCTCACGCCGGAGCCTTCACTAGCACGAATCATTGGCGGACTTACACCGCACTAACACGATTCGATGGGGGTATGTCTAGTTTATTTTCTTGCGGTGATGTGTCGGCTGTGGGCCGGAAAAATTTCGACAAAAATGTTTTATTCTAAGAATGTTTATTGAAGTATAATAGTAGATAACAATTCATATGGCATAGTTCATCATTCATTATAACATTGTAACCCTTTCCCCACGCCGACACCCAAACAGAGCTCATACGAGGTTGCATGGACGCGAGGTGGAGAAAGTTTTTCGAGCATTTCTCCACTCACATTGAAAATTTTCCACTGGTTAAGACTGGCTGAGTTACCGGATAAAAACTGATTAAAATTATGTGAAAATGAATCGGTATATATACCTATTGTACGACCCTGACCTTGCATGTTAAATTTGATGTAGTAAAACAAAATTTGACCTTGGGATTTTCTAGTATATTCTAATCTTAATTTTATTATTTTTGTAATTTAATTTGACAATTTTGTTTTTAATTCTTTAATTGAATTTTTTCCATTTCAAATTATTTAATTTTAGTTCCATTTTTATGGATTTTCGCATTTTTTGGTAAATTGTCAAATTTCGGTCAAATTTTCATGTTCTCATGTTATTTCTATGTTTATTTCGCGCGGATCTTGTTGCACATTGTTATTATTTTAATTTACTTTTGTGTTTCTTGATTTTATATTTAATTGTTTTCTCTCTCATATTTTAGCATGGTTAGTTGATGTTTTATGGGTCTGATTTTAAATCTGCATGTTGTATTTGCGTGCGTGTTACCGATTCATTTAAGCAAAATCGTGTTTTGGCCCAACACATTGTTAGGACGCTGATTCACTACCAATTCACTAAAAGTAACCCTATAATTTGTCTGAAATTTCTTTGATTAAGTAAAACTGACGATGGACGCCCTGCAGGAAATTAGAAGAGAGTTAAAGGATCTTCGCAAAGAGAACACTAATCTACATCAGCAATGCCTTCAATTAAGCCGCGAGCTGCAGCGGATTAGAGCCACTTGGTCCGAGCCGGCTAGAGTGAAGCGGCTCTATCAAAAAATCGACGCGGCGCAAAAGGGCTGGCAGGAGGAGAGAGCCCTGAACCAAGCCCAGAAGGTCCAGATTCCTGGGCTGGAAGTGGCCGTAGCGGCAAGCCAGGAGGGGCAGGCCGTCACCTATCCCCTGGTGTTCGCCCCAGCCCAAGTGACCTACAAAAATGCGACGAGCCCTGTAGATCAACCGAACAAACCAAAGTCCCGCACAAGACCTGGAAGGGCAGAAAGGAGGCGACAGAAGCAACAGAAATTGCACTAAGACGAGAATTGTTTCTATAGTATAATACATTAATGAATAAAAACCTTCTTTTGTCATTTGTTTGCTTTCTCAAGATAAATATACTGGCACCGGGAATAAATCTTTCTGAGGACCAAAGATAGCACGATTTGAAGTAAAGTGAGTAAGGGAGCTAAAGGAGATAAGACGAGCATAGACCTTCCATCGGTATCTCGCTGAACCAGCTGTAGACCGGGTCTTAGCAGTTTTTGGAAACAAAGCTCACCTTTGACGGTCTCAGAACCATTGGTTATAGTACCAACGTTGCCTAGCAACGGGTAACCAGTAGCAGTCAGATAGCGTTATATGATTGGTGTCAGGGTCACAATAACTACCACTAACCCCACACATTTTGTTTTTCTAGAGTTTAATTTGATGTATTGAATTGGATGAGAGTTATATCTTGGTGCTAGATTTTAGTGCTAAATAACTGATACGTTTAAACAATGCCTCAACGTTATAAATAGCAGCAACATCTTTCTTTGTCATATTCGGGTGTTCTTCTTATATTTTTCATAGTACGACTTAGTTCGAAACTTGCGTTTTCAGCAATTATGAATGGATAAAACAATCATAAAAATTTTTATGATTGTAGAACTTCTAAAGGAATCTCAGATTTAAAAAATTAGGAAACCTCAATTTATATAATTTTTAAAACAAACCAATTATCAAATTGATAATTAGAATTAAATAACATTATTATTACAACTACGCACTGACAGTGAATGTACGTAAAATGTAAGAAAAAAATCAATACATGCCAGTAACGATAGTTGTGAGATAATCAAAAATACGACTTATTTAAGGGACTTAAGTTGTAATATTTATATGAATTGTAAAAGTAAAAATTTGAAAACACTGCGATGTAAGTCAAAATCCAAAATACTCCGATCCCACTAAAGCGGGCTCGAACGTAGTATGCTTATCACATTTTTTGATGCATAGGGAGTATCGTATGTCAATTTACTAGGATTGTTTATTGATTTATCATTGACTATGCATTAAACGCCTTAATGCTTATTTCACTTCATACAAACAATGTATCCATGACAAATACCAAGTTGGTAAATTCAGTGGTCACATTCAATGAGCAGCTGATTTCCGTTACTAAAACCAATAATATTCTTTACTTCCGGGTTCCTGACTGCCTTAATAACACCATAAGTAAGCATAAATAAAATAGAATTAAATTGCAAAGTTACTTAAATAATTTTCATTAAACTACAAATCATTAACATGGCAATTAAATTTATACTCTCTGTAATTCAGTAGTCTGAAATCTATGAGCCGGAAATCACTTAGCGACCCAATTGTAAAAATCTTTGTAATCACGCAAAAATATTTTGATAACATTCACACTTAAAATAATGAATTTCCAGCTTCCATTTATGTGAAATTCTGTTGTATGTGTATTAATTCAGAGATACACACAGATACTGCCCGAATATTTCATTACTCTACACATTTGTCGTTATCACAGTTTTATTTATTGTATTTTCTATTAATTTAGATTTTTCTTTTACAATTTTCTTTCGGGATTTCAAACTTTTATTATCTTAATATATTATTATTCATTTCTTCATTAAATTCTGTACTTTTTGTCAGTCGTTTTGTCTGATAATACAAACTATAACCTTAAAGTTTCGAATTCATTATTTTATTTATCATTTTAATTTGTCGTTGAAAAATGCTTAGTATAAGATGCATAGATAAAACCATAAAATTCAGTTTAACTACTCAGATGAATTTGATGAATATATTGGTTATAGTGCCACTACTTTGCGCTTATAATGCATTTTTTTGCAATTTAGAAAAATAAGTGAATCTCTATGGTGTTATTTTCCCGCCTCATGTGTTTCTATCGTGTGATAAGTTACAGGATTATCTGTGAGCCCTAACAAGGTTTTTCATTGCAATCCAGATAAAACTTTTCAACTTAACCACCTGACACACGTTGTTATGAAACATTGGATTTGTATCAAATCGGTGGATTTAAGCCTAAGGTGAGTAGACTTAGTGTTGTTGGGTTATTATTATTGAAAGTCGGTTCCCTCTGACTTCTCGTGTCCTTTTCGAATCAAATAAGCAAACCCAATACAGAAAAATTTTATTTTCACTATATCACAGTTATAACTCAATCCGATTTATTTCAATGTTTTGTAATCACAATTTCACTGATTTATTTGCACCCTTCAACCACCGTATAATTTTGATTATCTTAAGGTAGGTTATCCAATGGATAATCACCCTTTCTGATAGATAACTTTTGACTTTACTTAGGTTTAGAATCTTTTACTGACCTGACTACACTACTCGTTTGCTTCGACCACTGGGCATTTTGTGTTTTCCTTTTATACTCCTGCTCAGAATGTTTTCAAACGATTGTCAACAACATTTGCTACATTATTAAATTATTAAAAATAATTACTTCCCACAGACCACCTTAGCCGACATTTGTCAACAACGGTTGCTCCGTAACTAAATTACAAATTACGAAATAATTACCTCTCCATAGATCAGTGGCGCTAATTTAATATAGTTTAGGCCAATTTACCGTTTTATATTATTCCGTCTACACGCCGGGTTTTCCTCATCTCTCGGGTTTCCCATTGCCTCGGACTTCCCATTAGTAATTAATTTTTTTAAATTAATTTCTTTTTCAACTTTAATTAATAAATATATACGTCTATATAGTTCGATTTATTCAGTTATTCCTATCCACCATTGTTTTAACTCATTATATCGTTTTTATATTAGTAACTCACCAAATTGGTCTCTAAGTGCATTATTTGCTTTCTTCCTGACATGATCAGAATCTTCATACTCTCGATGGCATTAAAGAACAGCTTTAAAAGCTTGCAAAGAAGAGACAGAAGAAATTAGGGTTTTAAAATGAAACAGGTTATACAGAAAATGAAACAGGTTATACAGAAAAAATAATAATATTTAAAAGAACCATTACTTTGAACAAAATAATAGAAGATAATTTCATTCAAGACTTTCATAAAATTACCAACAATGACATCCTTATGAACCACAACAGCGACCACATGATTACGTTCACAGCAAAATTTTTTAGTTTACCGGTTATGTACTGGGCATAATTAATTTGTTTAAATCTGTGCAAAGTTTATTCAAACTTATTCCCCTCGATCAAAATTCCAGAAGCCCCACAATTTTAATCCTACCACTATATACCCATTAGCAAGCTCATGTTGGTACTGTATATGGTAGCTGAAAATTCATGAGCAGATGAGCTCCATTTCTAGTACTACTCCTCATGATATTTTCACTTTCGGGTTCCTGACTGACTATAGAAGGTCTTATGTCTCTTTCTTTCTATACCCTTGTCCAAACTCATCTATTTCTACAATTCTTATATCGATTTGTCATCGTTACTCTTTATTTATTAAGGTATCTTTCAAAAATTTGGGTAGCGTTCCACCCTTATTTTATGCGAAATTCCTTATTTCATACAAATATTAGGCTACAGTAAATTGAAATGAATGCATTATTATAATGTACTTATTTTAGATCAACAACTCATATTTGCTTTCCTATGGTCGCCACAGTTACCACCGTTCGTACATCTCTATATTTTCATCTCACAGATCTATGCATAAATGTATCATTTTATTTTAATTTCCACCGTGATGATTATCAAACAATGTACGTTATCTAACCCTACTTTATACTTTTGTTGACCTACATTTCTATCACAAGCCGTACCCTTGATATTATAACAATGGACAGGAGTTAAATAAAAATTCAATTTCCCTACTTAAATACATAATAATGTTGTCCCCTTAACTCTGACGATATTCCCGCATTTACCCTCTTACCGATTTGTCCACCTTTCATGAACGCCGCGGTGAAGTCCAGCGAAGCCCTACTTTCTAGATCAGAACAAAGCTGACCTGTCCCAGCAGACATCGAGGTGTGGAAAACGATAAATCGACACGTCAACATCCCTCTAACTCTATTGAGGGAATTGAATACTTTTATGTATCTCAACTATATCCAAATTTTCGTACTTATTGTGCATTCTATGTCTTTAGTTAAAATTTCCAATAACTCTTAAAACCTTATTGTAAGTTTTATGAATCATTTCACATTCTTTGACCTTTGTGTTGTTACTCTCGTTTTAAATTTACTATAAAAATCTCATAGTTACAATATAAACTCAATAAAACAAAATAATTCAGAAAAACATTTATTATCATATTAAATCATCTAACAAGTGACTTTAATTTGGACGATCCAAGAATAAGTTGTCCTTGTTGTCCGTATATCTCCATCGAGGATGACGCCGAGCATAGGCGTGATCACTTCGTTGTCGACTGCCCAAACGATCCAACAATGCCGGCTGGATTAGTCGGTTCGGCAAAACCAAATGTGTTCGATCTTCCATCTTGGCAAACGCGGGATCGTCTAAATCGTAGGAGACTCCTTAATCCGGAGCGAATCAGTCCGTGCTCGATATCACTCCACTCGCGATATCCGCATTGATAGCTACGCTGGTTACCTCGACCTCGTAATCTCAGCTCATCGGTTGGCGTGGCCAGTCGTCGTTCTCAGAAGTTGCCAACGAATATCCGCGGTCCCAAAGTGCTTGACGGAATTTTGCCGCAGACTGAGCTGGGACTCTTAAAGTCATCCTTGAGTCGTTGGTCCATACTTCTTCTTGTTTTTATGCACTAAATGATAACCGATTGCACATTAAATTATCGTGAGTTCAAATCATAAAACATAATTCTTAATTGCATATGTATCTAAATGTTCGCTTTACAGGTATTTGCTCATTACGTTGTAAAAGTGAAAAACATAAATCTATTTACCTGGTTCTCGATTAGCCCTATCGAACTCCGGATCTGCATCGATGATAGGACGCAAATTAGTACGGTGTTTGGATCGATCTCCACTCGAGTCTTTTCTCCTGCACTTATTAGCGGTAAGTGATTTATTAGTTGTTGGATTCATAACTAATTTTCTTTTATTCAGGTCTGGGTTTATATAGTGATATCGCACCGACAAATCGCTGTTCGATTTACTCATTTTCTCATTAATTATATCGAATTAATTTAATATTTACATTAGTTGAAAAAATTCTCGGTGAGTGATCCGTGATGTTTTAATCGCATTAATTTTGACATTTCAATATGTGGTCTATTGCATATTGAACAATCTAGACACCGTCGCGTGGGTATTAGACACCCCTTGTCGTGACCTCGTTCATTGACTATTGAGTCAATTTTGGTAAAAATGCTTAATCGCCGGGCGAGTTTCTAATATTGTTAGTTGGAATTATTCTCGTTATCATCACTTGGATCATTCTCTCTCAAGCGTTTAGGAGTTAATAATCTACCTTCGTTTTCTTCGATGTTCATGATGAATTCGTCAATTTATCAGTCGATTAGATTCTTTCATTTTAACCCAATCTGAATTCCGAATTGGCTGTTTCTTTGGCCGGTTCGTGGAGATCTAGCCTCGGTAATGATGCCTACATCGTGGATAATCTTATTCGATGAAAGTAATTAGTTGGGAAGTTATAGAATATGTTAACTCTCGGTGTGGTCACTTTATTAATTTTTGATAAATCATCTCTTCCATTCAGATTTTGTCTTGTAGTACTATAGCTGGTGCAGAGATGATCAGTCACTATTCAGAAGATTTTCCCAAATTATTTGGACTATATCCATTGGTGCTAATGTCCCTTATACTTTTCTCCGATCATAATATATTGTTTTGTTTTTATTAGTACATCAGAGTAAATTTAAGTACATTTAAGTAAATTAAAGTACAAAAGAGTAAATTTAAGTACATTAGAGTACATTTAAGTAAATTAAGGTAAATCAAAGTAAATTAAGGTGCCTAGGGTAAAATATGGTAAGTTAGGTAAGAATTTTTTAAAAATAAATAGAGGGTCAACAGTTAAGTTACGTAAGGTTAATTTTTAAAGCTGAAAATTTTAAAACCAGTTACAGTTGGCAATTTACATAATGTAATAATTTTTTAAAAGTAAATAAAGGGTCAAAAGGTAAGTTACATAAGGTAAGAATTTTTAAAGTAAATTAGAGTCGTCAAAATTACATGATAGATTTTTTTAAATAAAATTTTTAGTATAATTTTATCGATGAATTTTTTATATATGATTCTTAAAGATTAAATTTTTAGTATTATTTTACAATGAAATTTTTATACATGTTTTTAATTGATAACAATTTTAGTGTAATCTTACAAATTTTATATATCACTTTTTATTGAAACTTTTTAGTATAATTTTTACAATGACTTTTTTATACATCTTGATAAAAATCAAATTTTCAAAGAAATATTTCAAAAATTTTTTTCAAAGAATTTTATTAAATGGAATTTTTGAGTTTCAGATTTTAATTGAGAAAATATTTTTAGGTTTTTCATTCGAGGAAATATTTTTAGTTTTTTTAATTGAGAAAATATTTCTGTGCTTTTAATCGATAAAATATTTTTAGGCTTTTTATCGAGAGCCAAAAATACCCCATGATTATAGTGTGTCCATCGTAGGCGATTCAAGCCAATTTTTATTTCTAAGCTTTTTAATCGGTAATCAAAAATGCCCCCTGACTACAGTGTGTCCGAAAATATTTTGTAGACGAAAAATACTCACTGACTATAATTCGACCAAGATAAAAAATATATACACAAAGTTTGAATTTAAAAATAATGTGCCAAAAATTAAATCCTAAAAAATTTGCGCCAAAATATGTACAAGGTTCGTACTTAATGGATAATTGCTTGCAATAAGAGATCATAAATATTTTAAAATTTATTCAATTGTCATTTTGTCCGATTTGTGCATTTGTTAATTCTTAAAAAATTGAAATTGTTAAGAAAATTAAAGTTCTGGAGTGTAAACAAGGAAATACCGATTCTCATCGGTATGAAGGTTAGTCAGAACAGACTTTGAAACCAACCACTTGAGAGCCTATGATTATTTCAGATAGACCGTTTTGAAGGGCTCTCGCTACTAATTAGGCCATGTTTATTCATAAAGTATATTAAATTTTACAAATATGACAAAATGTTCTAAATAAATAGTCTGATCTTCCAAAATTGGCTACTAAATTGAATACAAAATATAAATATCAAGCTTCGAAATAATTACAAAAATATCATAACGAAGATTCTTTTGCATTTCACTAGATAACATTTCTTGTGAAATTCCTTTTCTGATTGTCTCGCCTTTTAAATCATGGATTACAACTTTCTGTATAAAACGACCTAAAAAGTCAAACATACAGATATTTAAGACTTGCATGTCCAAAACCTCTGACATCGGGGGACCCTAATTCCCAATTATCAGTCGAGTTGAGAATTACAGCTTTACATTTAGCAGTGTACAAACTTAAAATCTTAATGTGTTGATCAATGAAGAAATGAACATATCATTCTTGACAATATCATTAAGAAAATGTATGGAAAAGGTATTTTCATAATAACAATAAATTACAAACATATTCAAAAGAGCCTTGTAATTGCATTTTGATTATTTTTTTATATTAAGTTTCAAAGAAGTCAAAGTTAACTGGACCTACTTTAGGTCAAAATATTTCAATTCAAAAACAGGATGAAAATAAATGACTTACCTTTTATTTATACAGTGGTACCTTGAGATACGAATTTAATTCGTTCCGCGATCATCGTCGTATGTCAAAAAAATCGTATCTCAAAGCAATTTTTCCCATTTAAAATAATGTAATATAGATTAATGCGTTCTAACGAAATGAAACTAACCCAAAACACAGTTAAATTACATATAATATACACAATTTGTAGATAAATAAACGAGTAATAACACACATAATATTTATTAATCATCACTTTAACGTTATGCCTTTTTGGCCTCACTTTTCTGACTTTCAGTGCGTGAGACTTTCACAAAGTAACGATCAAGAGAGGTCTGTTTCTGCCTCATTTTTAAAATGTTAAGAAAGAATGTGAGACACCTATCATCAAATAATGGCTAAGTCCGAGCTAAGGAACGAGACGTTCAAGAGGGTCTTTCCGGGTTGCTTAGGGTGCAGGTCATCGAACCTCACCACAAAGTAGTAGTAAACCTTTATTAGTTGTCATGGCGGCCATACAGAGGACTCTGGTGTCAACAACCAAACAGAGCGAGATAGAGCAGCAGGAGGAAAGCTGAGCGAACGCTCTGTCATCAAGGGATCACCTATGCGATTATCACACATCGTAAATTCGTATCTCAAATTTTTCGTTGTATGACGAGGTATACATTTTAGAATATTTCATGTTGTATCTCAAAACATTGGTATGTCAGGACATTCGTATCTCAAGGTACCACTGTATTTTGTTATTGTTAATAACTCTACAATCAAAAAATTTAGTTAAAATTTTTTCTAAAAGTAATAGTAATATTAAAAATAATAATAATAATAATAATCATAATAATATTAATAATAATATTAATAATAATAATAGTAATAATAATAATAATAATAATAATAATAATAATAATAATAATAATAATAATAATAATAATAATAATAATAATAATAATAAAATTATAATAATTCAATTTAATGTCTCATACATTATAACATTTATTTATTTGTAGCACTAATATGCAGTATTTATTGTATTGTACATCTGAATATAATCTTAAATTGTTTAAATGCTGTTTACATGTGGTAAAGTTCAAGAATCCGGTTTATAAATAAACATCCATCTAAACAAACTTAACATTTATACTCATTTATTAATTTATAATAATAAATTAAAATGAATCCGGAGTACAAATATGAAATATTTGAAAAACTTTTGCAATTAACTGGATTATTTTATTTCGTATCGGGATTCTTCACAACTTACTGTTGGGCTTGTAAAGAGTTGGACAAAGTTTCTCCTCATGAGCAAATTAATAACTTTTGGAATCCGATTGCTGTCGTTAGTGGAATAATAAATTGTTTCAATTTTATTTTAACAATAATAACAATTTCACAAGGCAAGAGACAAGTTCAAACTGAAAGAAATATTGAAGGTAACCTTTTATTTTATGTTCTTTGTGCTCCTTTATTTCTGGCAACAATTGTCTTCACGATTCTCGAAATCACGGTCTTTAGTATGAAACTTCACGAGAATGATCTTACAATGCTTATGTCGATTGGAGAAATGTTTCTATTTATTGGGACGTTCTTCCTAATATTAAATATCAACTTCAAATTCTGGATTTTTCTAGGATCTAAAATGAAACTGTTGAATAGATTTGTCATGCTAACCTCTTTCATTGGAATTATCAACTATTTCATGTTCCACATGACTGATCAACAAATAACCAACTTCATTTCAATAGCTTCTGATTACGACGCCTATTCGAAGTACTACAACAACTCAACCAAGCCACGTGAAGGTCCATTCCATTTCAGTCGAATAAAAAAGTACGTGCAACCGTTAGTGATATTATTCTGCTGTACTTGTATGGTGTACTTGATCAAGTTTTACTTTTCGAGAACTTCTTCACAAAAAAATCTAGACGACAATTCCACAGAACTGAGTGAGGAAACTTTGGATAAAATTAACGACTCTGAAACAGAAAATTTGATTATTCGTGAAAATGAAGTCGTCAGATCTAACACAAAAAATCCTCCATCGTTTCGATTGCCCCCGTTATCGCTGGTTTTGGGAATTTTATTAATCACCGTATCCCTGTTAGCTGTTGCAATTTTGAACTCTCTTTTGAAGTCAACTTCTTTGTATTTCACAGGGCAATATTTGTCAACAATATTTCCTATTCCCATTGATATTTTATCATTGTTTTTACTCTATATGCAGATTATTGAAATGGAAAGGTGGCCGAAAATAAAAAAAAATGAAAACATAGTTGATAGTACCCTTGTGTGGATAGGGGCAATAGGACAAATTACGATTGCCTTTTCACAGTTAGAATTGTATACATTTATTCGCGATCCCGGACTGGTTGCTGCTAAAGATTGCTATTATTTTGTTTTAATCCTACAAACGATTTTGCAAACTTTGACAATCTCTCTTTCACTCGACCGAGAATGGATCTCACCGGAGAGAAAATCTTGGCAAGAATATATTTGTCCGGCCGTTGGGATTTTGAGTATCAATATTAGTTTTCTGATTATTAATGTATTCATTTTAATGGGAGACGTATTAAATGAGCAGATGGCTAAAAATAACATAACTGAGCTTTTCCTGAAAATGTTTGGAAACGGATTTAGTTCTTTAGGAGAGACTTTAGGAATTCTCCAAAGATTACATTCCTCTTTGATTTTTATAAAAATTATTATTTATACAAACAATTAATAATTATCTCCATTTTTTCATGAAAATTAGTTCTGATAATGTAATTAAATAAAGTCTCAGAAATGATGAATTTTTTGCCAAATATATTACATCAGTAGGCTGGAACTCAAAATCATAATCTTATAGCAGTGGACGGAAAGCAGAGTAAAGGTTTTATGGCTCATTGCTCGCTCTCCGAACACTGATAAAATTGACATAAATGAGATTAAATGTCGGCCTAAAATCTATATATATATATATATATATAGAACCGTAAGATTAGTTTAGAGATCTCGGGTACGAGGAAACAACAAAGTTGTTGTAACGGATTAAACTGTAATAACCAACAGAAACTGATAAATCTGAAAGACCAAAATGATGAATTAAAATTTGTTTTAACTCATTAAAACTATTATGGAATGCTGAAAAGTTAACATGATCAACCTTAGAAATTAAATAAAAATTACATGAAAATTACTTTGCACAATTTAAGCAAACGTTCTTTAAATAGCACATTTTTAATAATTTTATTAACATTATTTACGAAAATTAGAATAAAAGGATTAGATTTCTTACCTGTATGCTAGATCCAAACTGCTGACTCATACCCGAAATGTTATAACAGAGGGCCCTTAACATAATTTATTATTAATAAAAAGTCCTTATATCAAAAGTGGTATTAAAAGAAAAATACCATGAGCTCTGAAATATTTGAAAACATAATTATTATTCAAATCGGACAGAACTCATAACTTCAAAAGCTCGTTTTCACAATTTTAAAACATTTTCACACAAATGTTCTGGCGTATAATCTATTTCTCCATAATTTTCAAATTCTAATGCAATTTCTATCGTTTCAATATCAGCGCTTGCCTATTTGAGCTCATGCCCCCATTTTTCGTAACATCTCTTTCAGCTTCCAAATATATATTTATGGTTCTAACATATAAGTATGGCCGTATTCAATCAGCAATTTTTATTTTATTTTACACCTTAAATTCCGAATTATTAATCATTTCTACTTTTCCATTAATCTCATCTTAATCCCCTATTAACAAAGCGTCTGTAAAATCATCTAGATTTCTTCTCGCATTATCTTTTGATACACTAATTATACTCATCATTTTTACCTAATTTTTAACACCTAAAAATTCCTATCTGGAATAAGTCCATAATCAATAAAAATTCTTCTATTTTCAAATATTTCTTTTTAAATTCTATTTCAATTATTTACCCTTTTCTCTGTAGTTGAAATTTTTTAAATTCAAATTTTTGGCACATTTTTTTAAAATTCAAATTTTTGGCACATTTTTTTAAAATTCAAATTTTTGGCACAATTTTTAAAATATATATTTTCTTTTGTAAAATTTTTAATGTTAATTTTTATTGTAATTTTAATAATTTTACAATAAAATTTTAAGTGTAATATTTTAAGATGAAATTTTTAAGTTATAATTATTTTTGTAATTTTAAGTGTTAATTTTTTTTAAGTCAAATTTTTATACATGTTTTTAAAGTAAATTTTTGTATTTTAATTTTTAAAGTAAAATTTTTGTAGTATAATTTTAAAAGTAAAATTTTTATACATGTTTTAAAAGTTGAAATTTTTCAAAGCAATTTAGAGTTAACAAAATAAATTAATATGAAATTTACAAAATAATAATAATAGTAATAATAATAATAATAATGATAATAATAATAATAACAAAATTATTTCAAAAACATTAATACAACCTAGTAAATACTTGATACTCAACAAATAAAAATTTGATACTCAACAAATAAACACATAAAAATAAACTCGTAAAAAGATCAACTTAAAAATTTATTTAATTTACATCATCACAAATCATCTTTTAATAAGCTCTTCTTAGTTCTGCCAACAAAATATGGACAACTTCTTCCTTCTTGTAGTCCCTGCAGCATCTGCATCTAAATGGGCAAGTCAACATTAAGGGATCTGCACAAACAATGCAGTCATCTAGACATTTCAAACCAGATCCTTGAACCGATTTGTAATGCACCCGTAAAATTTCTTCAATGTTGATTCCTGTCATTTGATAGATCTGTTTTGCCGAAAATTCAAGAGCACAATACAAAAGCTTGTTCTTCATATTCGGAAAGAGCTCTTCCATCTTCATCCGAATTGTTTCGATCATGTAATAATGTTTCTGGTTTTCGAAAGCAAAAACAATCAAAAAAATAATCAAGAAAAATTAATAAATTATTTTTATTTAAATAAAATTTAATTGTTATTTAATATTTATTACAACTTATTAATTCAAAATCTATTATCCACTGAATAATAAAATGATACACATAAAAATCAACCAAACAAGCACGTAAAAAATAAAGACAAAAACAAGATCATTTTTCAACTACAAAATTTATTAATAAAAATATTTTTCATCATTGTCGAAGAACTGAACATCGACTATGTCTATGAGTTCTTCCTCCATAATAGTTTGCAGAATTTCATCAGCTGCAATTTCTCCAACAATTTCTTCATCAGCTGAATTTCTAATACAATTTCTTCATCAGTAATAAAATCTCCAGATACTTTTATATGCCCGTACGCAAAACTTTTATTTTTACCCATCCAAACCCTTTTATCATCCCTATTTGTAAGTGCTACTTTGCTATTTTTAAAACTATAAAGTTGATGATTTTTTGTTCCTATTCTAAATTGTGGTACAGAAAAGGTGTAGTTTTTCGCATAACACTCTGTATAAGATTTATGGGTTAGCCCAGTATCCTTGAATGTCACTCACTTAGCTTTTAGACAAGAAGATTTTCCTAACAAGCTGTAATATTTAGGTCGCAGGAATACCCATTCGTCATAACCATCTCACTTACTTTTGTCCTTTATTTTTCCAATGACCGAATCAAGTTTTTTAGAATAAAGTAGATGAGTAAGTCGATAATTAGATGTATCCAAAAGATTATCCTTTAACCATTTCAGACAAAAGAATATCCAGTTTACAATTTTTAATCTCCGAGAAGAAAGAGTCCGTATCTCCAGCAACTATATTAGTCTCACAATTAAATTGTCGTCGATATTGTTTCAATTTCTTATACTGAAGCTCATACATTCTAAGTTTTGACAAGTCAAGCACAGATTGTCCTATATAGCTTGGTCGATCTAAACATATCGAATCCGGATTTAACAACGCAGCTATAAGATCATCGTCAATTTTTATCGATTTTTTAAAGGTAGGTTTCGAAGTATAAGTCACAAATTTTTATCTGTTGTGCAAAGACTCAAATTCATTCTCTTTTTTAGATTTTCAAAAGTTTTTCCATATAAACTGTTATTAAAGACCTTTTAATTATTTTTATCTAATGTATTTGTACTTTTAGCTCGAAGTTCAGTGTTTATGTCGATATACATTTTAACAATAGTAAACTGTTTGAATTTTACTGCACGATTGACATTATTAACCTTAACACAAAGAGACAAACATAATTTTAATAATCGCCAATGAATAACATAGTTATTTTTAGGATAGTGAGTCAGCAACAACTTTTCAACTTTGAACCCTCAGGTTTTATTTTCTCATCAGTAATAGGAAAGTCGTCTAACTTATCATGAAGTTCAGAAGGAATCTCAAGATCAACTTCAAAAGTATACCCATATGACAAAGATTCAAGATTCAAAGTCAAACAATCAGGTATTATTGAATCAAATCCATCAAGTATCCAACTAAATTCACCACAAATTAAAGGTTGACTTAAAACCCAACCGAATAAATTATTAATATCTATATAAAGTAACTCTGTGTTTTCATTAGTTTTAACAAAGTGTTTATTAACAAAAGTAAGACCTCAAATAAATCTCACGCTAATTTTTCCTAAGTGGGCAATTAATGAAATAAATGTTTCAGTTGTTATTGGGATACATCCTAAAGCCCAATTTTTAAATTTACCCAATCCATATTTTAATATGTGGTGCTTATCGTATCCCTTTAAGTTGTGGAAAACAATGGGTAAAACTTTGTTTATTTTTCAATTAATATTACAGTCATTGCAAGCAGCACCCAAGTATTCCCCAGTAAAATGATCATGATCTCTAACTGGATCAACAATGTCTTTCAAACAAAGGTAGCATTGTATACAAGTGTCAAATTGATTCTGTTGTAGGTTCGTTATTTGTTTAATTGATTGTCTTCCAATTTTATAATAATATGGTAATACTGTATATTTTGCTATTTTTTCTATTCCTTAACTCGATATTTGAAGCTATTTTTTCATTTAGCTTTTGTATTTCTTCCTCAAAGAATGATTGTGTAAGGATTTTTGCATTGTTACTAATATTATTTAATTTTAATTTTTCAAATTCAATTTCAATTCTGAATTGAATTTTCACATATCCTAGTTCTTCTATTGTTTCTCTTAACTTATTAATTAACTCTACTGGAAAAATAATTTCTTTTATGTTCAAGTCGGTAGTATTTATACTAAGTATTTGATGAGTCCCTCGTAAATAACTTTGAATTATTGGTACATTTCCACCTATTTGTACAATATTTTTATTTTGCCATATGTTTTCAACCTTTTCCACCGCTTCATCCCATGAATCCAACGATACGATATCTTCATTTAGATCATCCCAAATACTATTTATAGGATCTGTTGTAGGTTCACTAATGGTTTTACTTATAGGATTACTTTATGAGGTAATTTAGGTGCTGCTTAATTTAATTTTTTAATTGATGTTGGGATTTCAATAGTTGCAGGTCTTTTAAATAGTTTAATTTTTTAAACATGAAATTGACGCAAATGATTTTTATGATGATTATAAAAGTCTAAATAAGGAATGGGCTGGGAAGTCATGCATACGGCCATATAAAGTAAATGGAATTATGGTATTTTTAACTATAATATTCTTCCATTTTTTGTGACATTTTTTATTATGATCTTTTAATTGACAATAGTTAGGGTAAAATTTACTTAGTAATAAAATTTATTAAATTTTTTATCAAATTATTTATTAAAAATAAATGCACAATTAGTGGCATCCAATCAAAATTGTTTATTAACTATAAATGAAAATTAGATTTTGAATGAAAAAGCAAGAATGTCGAAAATATATGAAGTACTCATAAAAGAAAATAGTACAGTTGTTATTGGGATGAAATGCAACCCTCTTGTTCAATACCTTATACAGTACGAACTGCTTAAAGCTTCCTATTACTTATACATTCAATATAAATTTTTAATTCAATTTAACTTGATTAATTATTTTTTAGGAATCAGTTAATTTAAAACATTATGAATACAATATTCAGATTGAAAATATCGAAGATGAAGATAGAGAAAATATTGAGGATATTCTTCATTTGACAAACTAGCATATGGTTTTTAATGAGAGATTTTCATTTATTAATTGTGAAAGTAAATTGAAGAAAAAGTACAGAGTGATAATAAATACAAAATCCAGATAATTATTCGAGGAGTTAAGATTAGCAATTCTATTATCAAGCCTATATGGAAAATCGAAAATGTTGTTGAATAAATGTTTTTAAAAATTATCTTCTGTGCAGTTTTTATAAATTTTTTTAATGTATTTTGTTGAGTTTTATAATAATTTGAACATGAATCTATCCTTATTTTTATATAAAAAAACAGCTAACTATATCTTTACTATATTTTCAATAAAATATCATTAAAAAATTTAATCAATGAGTTGACCCAGATTATCAATAATTTAAAAAATTTTTAACCATAGATCTACCCTTATTTACATATATAAAATAAAAAATTTGAGCAGTGATCTGCCATATTTTCATATAAAAATAATATAAAAAAAATATAAAAAAAATATATTTAAAGTAATATAAAAAAAATCAAGGGTTTGCGCTTAGTTTCATATATATATATATATGTATATTATAAAAAATTTGAGCAGAGATCTGCCATATTTTCATATAAAAATAAATTAATTATTAAAAAAATATATATTAAAAATAATAAAAACAATAAAAACTAACATTTTAGATTATTAATAGTAAATTGATCATCATCCTCTTCAAAATTTGATTTCACTAAATTTCAAGAATTGCTTTCAAAATCTAAAAAAAATTTAATTTAATTTAATGATAAATTAAAATTAATACTTGAATCGTTATTTACATGCATAATGCTTGTTTGATAAAGAAATTGTTGATTGTTTGTATCTAAAAATTAATAAATCAATTTATTTAAAAATTAAAAATTTACTTTAATTGTAATTTTGCGGATAAATATATCCTTCAACATTTTGGTGATTTACTAAATTATCTAAATTATAAATTAAATTTGAATTAATATAAAATTTAAATTACTTGTTCCATATCCGTATCGTTGATATTATTCATTCTTGATATCTGAATAAAATACATAATAATACTAAATTTTAAAAAAAGTACACTTACAAATTTGACTTTTTGATAAATTATGACAAATTCTTAAAATTTTTATCATTATATTTAAATGTGTGTATTTATTTTTTCGACCAATCAAAATCAACATACCAACACACAACAACATGCACACACACCTATATCAATCAACACGCACTATCAATCAACAAAATCACAACAAAACACATTGATAGAATAAAGATTTATTTAGATAACAATCAATTCTTCATTGATTTTAGCCAAGCTAAACAATGCTGGTTACAAATTTTTATCAATGGATTTTGATATTGAATTCGATTATATTCAATTGGCATCAACATTTATTCTAATTTTGATATCAATAAATGGGGATAATAGAAACCCATCGAATCAAATTCAAATATTTTATTTGGTTTTACATAAATTGCGAGCCAATGTTCTCTACCTGGATGAGATGATTGAGTATTTACAATCAAAGCTTTGTTGATATTGATATATGGAATTTTGTCCAAGAGGAAAACACCAATAAAATTTTTCCCAATTAGGTTTCTAGCAATAGTTTGTTTCTGAATAGAACTAAAATTAATTAAATTAAATAATTAATTAAATTACTTACTTCATTTTTAACTATAACTAATAATACTTTGATTTATAGTTTGTTCAACCTAGAGATGTTTGTCAAACCTGTAAGGGATTTTCAAACTAGTACTGTACGGCTTGAGGTGATTTGAATCTCTTTTTTAAAAACTCCGTATAAAAGTACTGATACAGATTCAGTTAATTGATTTTCAAATTTTTTTTATCCAATCGTAAATTTCCGCTTTGAGGTAACTGACTTTGATTAAGATCAAAATAAGGAGCCAATACAAATGTAAAAAGGGGGTATTTATTTTTAAAGTCTGACATGGTAATACCACAACTCATATTTTTATTAAGATAACCCATATTTCTTACAATACTTTGCATATAACTAGAACAATAATTATCATTGACAAAATCTTGACTATATTTTTCGCGATAATCATTTCTTTACTTAATCTTAAAGACTTGACATTAAAGTGTTCAAATATTGAAAATGTTTCCAAATATGATCCTCCATATCTTTTATTCCTTTGGAAAGCAACAAGAATAAAATTTGGTAGTTGTCTATCACCAAATATTTGCTCCTTATAAAACGAAGAAGAACCCATTGGCAATGAAAATTGAACAACTTCCTTACTTTTCATTGGATAAATTGCATTTCTATTAGCAAGCCCAATTTGATGACCACCTAAAACTGACGGTTCAACAGGAACTCTTCTAGCCATTAACTTTTCATCTAATAATATTATTCGTGGAATTATTTTTGTACATGTTAAACTTCTTTCAGAATTGGATCTTGTCAATTTTATTGAACACTAACACTGGGTAATAAATATTTTGTTTGATCAAAGAAATCTAATTGAAGTGGGGAACAAACACTGATTGGTTATGATTTTGAAATCTAAATTTTTCTCTTTATGTCATTTTCTTCATAACCCATTCCACCTAAACAAGTATGTTTTGTATCGTGATTGTAATTAATAAAAGTTTCAATCATTGCCTTGTGTGCGAATACATCGTTACTTCTTTCAATTTTAGTAGAATTAAAAATTACTTCAACATCCTTAAAAAGAGTTTGGAAATAAGAAATTGTTTGCAGTAACATCTTATTCATTAGATAAATTTTCCCAATTACTATTTACAACTTTCATTTGAATGTAGAGTAATGTATCGTTCAAATCCAAGTATTCTGTTTAAGATCTATTGATGTAAAATTTAATTGAAGTATTTCCTGGATCTGTAATTGAATTCACAGGATAAATATCTTCAAAAGAACCATTTTCAATTACTGCTTGAGGAGATAGTCTATCAAAGATGCATAATTCTGATTTTGCGCTTATCATGACTAGAAGATAGTTCCGTATCATTTCATTCTTTTGTTTATATGTTTCTTGTTAATTTTTCGACGTTTAATTGTTCCTCCTTTTTGTTCTTTATTAAATACATCAGAAACCTTGTTAATAACAGAAGGCAAGTGTTCCATTACAGATGGTATAGAATCTTTAATTTCAGATATTGAATTGGATTTTAAAGCGGGTAAAATTTGAGAATTATTATTTATTACGTCATTGGAAGTTTTCATATCAAAATTTCCAATACGTTTAAGAATAGGTAGTACAAATCGCCAAATTGTTTTTAACCAACCAGATCCATACTGTTTACCTACAAAATATGGTAAATCCCCATCATTTTGATGGGTGTTATAAAAGTTTACAATGTTTGGATTACTCTTTTATTTTACGGAAATGTAATGTCAAGTAAGTTTTATCTTGTTTACCAAATATATATTTTCCACTGTCATTACAAATATTGATTTCTATATTGTTTATATATGAGAATGATACTGGCAAATACATTGGATTTTTCTCAATGATTTGAACAATATCGTCTTTTTTATGATTTTCTATCCAAACACATTTTAGAAATGGAACACTTAATCCACCCACAAGAATCGGTTCAATAATATTTGTATAAATCATCATTTGTATATTTCTTTTCATTATAGTTGGTAAACTCGATCCAACAATGATATTCTCACTATATGATTCTTCACTTAATCCCAAACTAAGAGCCAAAAGTTTACTAAATTTAACACTACTAACATCATCTTCCAATTCAATTTTAACAAGTTGACCTTGTTTAATTTGACAAGATTTGAACGGATGGGGATAAGAGATCATTAACTGATCAGTGACTTGTGAAAATTCAATAATGAATAAATTTTCTTTAAATGTCTCAGTATACTCTACATCATAACAATAAATGCTAGTTAATCGTATAGTATCAAATTTTATTTTCATATTTGGTATACGTATCTGATTCAATTCATCATTAAAATTTACTTCTTTTTTATTAAATCTCAAGTAGTTAGCTTCTGCAATACTGTCAAATGCTACTTTGAATGGAAAATATAAAAAAAATGTAAAAAAAGAAATTGAAGAGGATTATTTAATAATCGAAACTTTTTTTCAATATTATAATTATTGCTTCACAGCAACGGCTTAAACTTTTTTCAACAATATAATTATTACTTCGCAGCAAGGGCTTATCTAGTTATTCACTTTCTGTATCTGCTATTATTACATATTAAACCTTAGGTAAATAAAAACAAAATAAACCATATTCGCAAATACAAGTTGGACTCGCCGCGTAGATATCAGAATAGATAAAGCATTGTTTTTTCATACAACGAGTCACAAAACGTTTAAAATTCATTTTCTTTTTTAGTTAGGAGAAATGTGTTTAGGCAATGCCCGGGTTCCCTTAAAACGAGAGCCCTTGTTGTAAATAAGATTCTATTCAACTTCCAAAGACATACTTGTTTTAGCTTATTAAACTCTCATTGCTACAATGCAGAAAATTGAATACCACTTCATACCTTTGGAATTCTACCCTATAATGTGTCCACTGTAACACTATGTTGCATAGAATCCCACATTAATTTTTATTATAAAGAATTCAGCTATTGCTTCGATCACCGAACTGTTTTGAAAATATTTTTCTACGGATTATAATTAATTTTATTGTCATTTTATTACATATCCGGCTTTTACCAGTGTCGGAAACTGCTAATTATGATAATTCATCATTTAGGAAATTGCAATGATTGTTTTATTAATTTGTTGCGTCAACTACACATCACATATATAATATATGTCAAATATGATATATTTATCAAATAAAATAATATTTAATTAAATTAATGCAACATAATTAATTTAGAACACATGTAAATTAGATTGACTTGGGCCCGTGGAATATTGTATCAATACCATTGCAGATTGAAGCGAAATTTGATTGGTCACATTTATTTTAGTGATCAATAATGCGGAATTCTAACCAATTAAAATGTCTTAAATGCTTGGGTTTGGTTTGGCATGCAATCTACCAATTTTCACCGAAATATTTTAGAAATATAACTTTTCAAATAAGACCTTTAAACTTTTTGCAGAAACTAAGCAAACGTAACAGGTGATAATCGAAAAGGGTATCAAAATTAAAGAAGCAAAATAATGCTAAAACAGTATAATGAATTTAATGTAATAAGTGGGCCTAACAGCAACAATGATTTACATTTAAATGACCAATTAGGTAGTTGTATTAAAGATGGGATTTTACTCTAGAATGTATTGAAAGTATTTCTATTTAAAAAGTTTGATTTAAAAAATGACACTGACAATTTATCATAGAGGCGAGTAACTTTTCCTTTGAAGGCGATGCAATTTTTGTCATATTTCCTTATTGTTCCAAAAATACTTTTTAAAACAAAAGGCTTTGAGTCATTGTTTGGTAAGCAATGAATTCTGAAGAAAGGCATGTTTGTCGCAATGGAGCTCATAACATTTACAGTTATACTTGTATTCAATAATAAAAAACTCGTGTATTATTAATCGCATTTATTAAAGGACAGACAACTTCTAAACCTTTTGTATAATATCAAATATACTATTGGATTAACAAAAGTTATACAACTTTGCATCACAGGATTATAGAAATTCATATTACTCAACGGTAAATTAAATATATCTTTGTATACTTTCGACACGGATAAAGATATAATTATTATTAAACAATAAAACATACTACTGATAAAATGAGATATTGAAAACCGAACAAGCAGCTGCCGTCGGGCCATAATTTGGAGCTTTTGGCACTGAATAAATTTTCTTTTCATATTCCTAAACAAAACAATCGACGAGAACACATTCAATGTCATTAAAAGTGAAAAAGGCAATACAAATATCAAAGTCGTATTTAAAACAGAATAAAATTTCATAAACATAAAAGTGCACTCATACGTGGTTCGGTTGTTCATTTGTACTCCAAAGTTGGCTTCAACTCCCACTGCCGCTAGAATCAAGTTTTCAATTTCTATGACAATTAAGATTTTGTATAAATTCGTCTTGTTGAAGGATTTATAAAACAACGGTAAAATAAAACAAATGAATCTGTCCACAGAAATGATCAACATGATATTCAGACTCATAAATGAACACATCCAAAACATCGGTTGAGTTTTCCAGAATATACAATACCAAATTGCGTAATGGATGTTCGGCAGATTGCTTTCGTCGGTGTCGATGAGATTCAAGAACGGAATATGGAGAACTATGATCATATCGATGACCATTTGGATTTTCAAAAGATTTTGAATATGATTCGAGAAAATCCTATTTCGCCGAAGACAGAAATACATGTAGAGATTGAAAGAGAAAAATATAAGGCATAAAGTCAGTCTAATACATAAAAAGGAAATATTGTCACCTATAGATTCCAAAAATCCCAAATGAAGCATTTATTAAATTTATGTAAATCAAATTTTATTATTTTATTATATTATAAATAATTACTGTAATTTAATTGGATAAATTAGTTGACTTGGAGAAATACTTATACACGTTCCCGGGGACATTTTGGCGGACCGAATCTAATATTATGGACCGAGCTATTTATATTCCGGCGTTCCGGAACCTATTTCCAAATATATCTAGTTAATTTTTTTGTTTTTAAAGACTAGATGTAAAAGAGGTTCATGGACGTTTCATCGGGGGACTATTCATCGGCGGACGGTTCATCGGGTGAACTGTTCATTGGCGGACGGTCCAACAGTGAATGACAGCCTCGGTATGTCAAGTAATTATCCAGGACTCTACCGCCCATGATATCACGTATAAAAACCACCGTTACTTACTGAATAGAAGAAGGACGACGAAAATTTATAAAAGACATGATACTGTAGCTTAACGTTGTAGTTAAATTTCCGGTAAGCATACCCTTTGGGTTCCCTCTTATAGGCGGGTTCGAATCTCAAAAAGAATTTTTTAATTAAACGATTAAAATTTATATTCCATGAATCATAGAAAACTTTTTTGAAAATTTGTCATGGAAGGAAAGAAAATTTTTTAATTATAATATATTAACCCTAACTAACACTACACTGATTTTAGGGGGGGGGGTTACCCATACTATAATTAACTAAAATATTTAAATAATATAAATAAATTATATATTTTTCCTGTGAATCGTCCACCGATGAAGCGTCCTAATTATGAAAAGTCCGCCGATGAACAATCCACCCGATGAACAGTCCGCCGATGAACAATCCACCCGATGAACAGTCCGCCGATGAACAGGCCGCCGATGAATCGTCCGGATACCGTAAAAGAATGTGTTACAGGGGAACCCAAACTACTACTAAGATGACATCTTCTTAGCCTAATCCAACATTATAAATACCTTCTTCGTCTTTATCTTCTCAAGGATGTAATGTTTTGATTAAAGATTTCGTTTGGAAGTTTTAGTTTTGATAAATGATTCTAAAAGAACAAAAACAAACAATACGGTTATCAAAAGATTTCGTAGGACAAGACCTTTCAAGCTATTTTGCGGGTGATTGTTAAACCTAACAAATTATGTAGTTATGGAAGTTTAGTACGTTCCTTACTATTCATATGCATTTAAATTAAATCATAATTTAATTTCGGAAATCCTTTTTATATAAAAAAAATATTTTCAATAGGTTTCAAGGACTTGAATATCCCTTGAATTCTTCACAAAGCCTGATTTTAAGCACTGCAAAATAAAATCTTGATTTGCTCGCCGTTTTCATAAATTATGGAACAAAGATTCGTTGAAAAATAGAATTGGCATCCAAGTTTTGTCGGAGCTTTTGGGAACTTGTGAAAATTATAAAAAATAATAATAAAGTGTAAGATATTAAATTATTGGCGGATTGAAAATGTGTTTATGTTTTAGACGAATTTCAGAATTCATATTTAATCAAAAAATAAAATAGAATTTATAGAAGAATTAAAACAAAAAAATTTAAGACTGGAAACCATAACGCATCACACTGAAAAATATTTAATAATATAAGAAAAATAAATCCACCAAAAATATTCCTAATTGTTTATCATTATAATAAATACACAATAGTCCCTGTTTACAAATGTTATTAATTAAAACAAATCCATTATACACCATTAGAATGTGATTTTATTCCTCCATCATTATTAATAATAATAATAATAATAATAATAATAATAATAATAATAATAATAATAATAATAATAATAATAATAATAATAATAATAATAATAATAATAATAATAATAATAATAATAATAATAATAATAATAATAATAATAATTCATTAAAATTTACTTGATATTAATTTAATTTTATTATTTTTTTATTTTCTTTTGTTTTTGTTTAAATTTGTAATTATTAAAATACATATATATATACATTTAATTTTATAAAAGATATTATATTAAAAAACATAATGGTAAAGATTTGTAAAAATATTTTATGTTGACAATAAATACTTACTATTGTAGTCATTCGAGTACATAAGAATTCTATGCGTTTTTGGTGCTTTCCTAATACATTTTTCACTTGGAACGATTTATACTTTTGGTGAGTATTTTCTTGTTGTTCTTCATTGAGATATTAAATATATTTCATGTGGAATTCTAGGAAATATTAGTCCATATATTGCGTCATATTTGAAATTTATTACCAAAGCACCGAATGTTGCCAATTCGGAAATGGTTTGGATCTTTGCCTGTGGTTTAACTTTACAGGGATTCACGATAACTGTAGGAAGAATCCCCAATAAAAAAATTGGACCAATTGAAATCGTAAATAAAAATTGGAAATGATAAGTAAGGAAATGGAGAATATTTTCCCAATTTAATTTTACAATAACATTTAAACTATTCTAATAAATTTTGGATATTTAGAAATTTCGGCAATGTTGACTTGTTGAAAAGAGTTCCATTTTCTTTCTTGTTGACCGGCGGTTTATATATTTTTATCCAACTGATTGGGTGCCTGTTCTTGTTCACCCCGGTGGCCGTAGAAATTAATGTAAAATTACATTTTCATAAAATATTTTATAATAATTTATGTCTTTATAATTCCACAGGAAATTGAAAATCAACCAAATTCTAACGTTGAAATTGAGTCAAATGATTATGAGTAAATATTATTATTATTATTATTATTATTATTATTGCAATTTTAGGGAAAATCAACCGATTAATACTGAAAGTGAAAATCTGCCAGAGCGCAGCGTTCTTTTCGGATATGGTGATCGGCTGGCTCCGGTTTTCTATAATTAAATCGTTTCGGGCTCGAAAGAGACGTGAGATTTTTTGATAGAGCCCTTTGGTTGTTTCTGGCGAGCACCAAGTGCCATTGATCTTTTGATATTTCTCCTCTAAGATAGCGTTTTCTCGTTCTAATTTGTCGAGTTTCTGCAACATTGCCACTATGGATGGAGAAATTCTGGGAATCCGTGGTAAATTGATTAGTGTAGACATAGATAGGATATTTCGAGAGAGTAGATAGATGGAGAATTGATTGATGCGAATGGATCCTGTGATTATTTTCAAAAACAATACGATTTGGCTTTAAAAGTCAGAAAGATTTTCAGAGAGTTTGGATAGACTGGAAAATGGATGCAACTTTTAAAGATTATGTTCTCTGAACACGTGAATAAGTCTGTCTGTATAAATCGATAACGTTAGATCTATTAAGTATATGAATGAAGCAGCTATTTCGGCGTTGGCGTGGTATATCTATAGTTACTGCAATTGTATTCAACAAATAATGGTCGGTGGTTTTCGGCTATTTTGGAATTAACAGTAACACCAATTGGATCGTGAAAAATAAAAATAAAAATTTTATTTAATAATTTTACGTCCATATTTTGGAATTTGTCCTACATTATCTTCCGACACTTATTGGGATTCCTGACAGGTGAAATGGCTTTTCACTCAATCATTAACCTCGGATGGATGGGGTTGTATTTGTGATCATTAGGTAATTAATTCACAATAGTCAGGTGGCTTAGTTGTCCTATTTTATGCTCGTTGGCTGACACTTTCCTGAGTTCAATTTTTTAATACGCCATTTAATTTCAATAATCGTAAGATTCATATATTATCCCTAACTACCCAGTCGTGTTACAATTGAGAGGTTTTCATAAAAATTCACATAAGGATTGACCAGCGATCACTCCTAATTTCCCTTAACTAATGGCGCTCTTCCCGTGATTTTAGCCTCTGCTCTTCTCGATCGACGTTTCCATATTATAAAAGAAAGTTAAGTAAACAGATGGGAAATTTAGAATATAAGATCGCTTTTAATTCGTGTAAGGTACGCAATATGTTTATTAATAAATCAAAAACTCCGGTTGGATTGTGTTCTGATCTCGTTTATCAATTTACATGTAATGAATGTAATGCCACATACATTGGAGAGACTTCCTGTCATCTCTGTACTCGAGTTCTAGAGCATTGTCGATTGAAGGGTTCGACCAATATTAGTGAGTACAATAGAGGCTGTAAAAGTGAAATAGGAATGTCTGATTTTAGAATTTTGTTGAAAAGTTTTAATAATTATTGGGAACGCGTGATATGTGAAGCATTGTTGATAAGGTCATTGGATCCAAAGATTAATGTGCAAAGTGCTGTGACTACGAATGTTTTGAATGTTTTAAAATAGTTTACGTATGTTAAATCATGTTTATGTATTGTTTTTTGAAGAAAACTTTTTTTAATATTATCAAAATAATTGAAATTTTAAATTACATTAATTTTTTTAAAAAGGTATAATATAAATGAAATTTTAAATTAATTAAAAGTTATTTGAATACATTTTATAAATATTTATTTATTACAAAATTAAATTAATAAAAAATAATTTGTTTAAATTAAATGTTAATTCATAATAATTTTAGTTGGTTTTGAGTACCTGAAGATGATAGTTATGCTATCGAAATATATCGTACGAAAAGTTTTTTATTGGCGTTATTTTTTAATTAATGTTGCACTTTTATCATTTTTGTGGTTTATTGATTTTACTGTGCTTTTCTCGTAATACCCTAACATATCTCCCCCTTTAATAAAGATTCTCCCTCGAATCTTTATAATAATAATAGGGTTTATGATTATATTTTAAAACTTTCTAATATAATTTAGATTTTATGCTTTTTTCGAATTTCAGGTTTCGTTTTTTTTGATAGAAATGTCTGAAATATTAGATTAATTTTAGGTTTAAGAGTAAATCTTATGAAGATACATCCTCATTTACCAGAAAATTTCTTGCAAAAACCTCAAAACTTAAATTAAAATTTAAATTAATTTCTTCCACGATTTAATTTCTAAAAATATCTCAAAAATGTCTATAAATTAATTTACTATAGGGATTTTTTCAACTTCTGATGGCTATATGTTAAACGTTTACATGCATATTTTATTATGGGTTGTGTTAATGCTCATTATTTTATTTCTCTATCACTTTTCGTGCTTCTATAGTGTAGGGTTTGTCTCAGTGAATATATTTTATAAGCAACCTCAAGGTGAGTTGGTGTGTTTATATGCTATAAATTTATTGATTTTCTTTTTATATTATAGGTGATTTGTCTCAACGTGGCTTGGTGTATCCAATCATATTCATTCATAGTCGATAGACCAATCATATTCCTGGTTACATATGTAAATTCGTAACAAGAAACTATTGTATGTTTTAATAATTTATGTGATTTTTATATCTTTCGAATTGCAATGAAGATATCTTTAGAAAAAACTGTTCCCATATTCGTGACAATTTTTTTTTATTGTGGAGTTTTATTTTTTCTAAATTGTTGCCTTTTGATCTTTCTCGTGAAACACAAAATTGCATCTCCAAATAGCGTTTTCTTCATAAAGCTTTAAACAATGCAAGACATTTTGACCATCCTTAACCTACCAATGCATTATTTGAAAATGTACGAAGCAATAGATCTGATATGGGCAATCTTTCTCTGTCATTATGGGAACTCGCTTTATGTCAACTAGTTTTCAACCGTTTATAGTTTCAACATTTTGCTCATAATTTCCGTCGACCGATTCGTTCTGTTTATTTTCCCATTGAAATACAAAAGATTGACAAAAAAGGTCTATGGCTTAGTTTTTGGGGTTTTGACAATTTTCTCAACTTTTTCCAACGTCCTTCTCCAGCCAGATATTTTAATAATTAAAGGTAACCAAAGCAAGAAAAATAGCAATATTTTTAACTTTAATTACGAAATAAAACTATGCGAGTCTCCAATAAAAATTCTAATCACATTTTTACCGGTTACAATATTAGTTAGACGTAATGTCTCGTCAACCTTTACCTGTATAGAAGTGTAAGAAATAAGACAAATTTCGGAATAAAGACGATAAATTTGTCAAGAAGAAAATTGTTTATTCGTTTTACAATCGCAAATTTGATATTAATATATGTTTACGTAATTATTTATGCTATTAATACATTGTTATTTTATAAGAGATATGTTTCAAATATGAATGTAAAGTATTCAAGACTGGAAAGAATTGAAAAGGTGGTTCTCCTGCCTACCAGTCTGACTCTCGTCAATCCTGTTGTGCATATGTGGTTGCAGCGCCGGCTTTACATACAGGCAGAGCAGGCGGCCGCCTGTAGCGGCCGTTTTATGAGGGCGGCCGAATGCGTCCCTAGTAATTTTAATACTTGCATGTAAAAATTGTAAAACAATATTCGAATTTTAAAAAAATTCGTGTGTAAAAATAATAAAAAGAATAATCTGATCTGCATTTCATTTCGAAATTTACTATATGGAATAAAAAAGATATTTTAAAGTATTGTAAGGATTTAGAAGTTATACTGAGCGATGGTAATCAAAAAGACATTGAAGGTATTCAACTGTCAGAAGAATTAGTATTTATATCAAATTTGCTGAAACCATCAGATGATCCAAACGATGTATTAAAATATATTTTACAGAATGAGTTAATACCAATCTATCCAAATTTATATATTGTTCTTAAGAATGCTGTTAAGAATATTGTTAAGAATGCCAGTAAGCGTTGCTAGCGAAGAAAGGAGTTTTTCTTGTCTAAAACTAATAAAAAATTATTTGAGGTCATCCATGACACAAAACAGACTATCTATTTTGTCTATTGAAAATGATATTGCGAGAGCAATAGACAAAGAAGATATTCTACGAGATTTTACAAATCTAAAAGCAAGAAGAAGATTTTAAACTTCGGAATACGGTTACCAGATAAAGGTGTCCAATAACTCCAATAAATTTTCGGAATTTTGTAAACAACAACAGTTGTTGTTTACAAAGTTCCGAAAATTTATGATTTGCAAATAATAATAATAATAATAATAATAAAAATAATAATAATAATATCACTACATATATTTATATTTTGTATAATGTCAGACTTTTTTCTGGATTTGTTCTTGTTAATTTAATTTGGATACTAAAACCTTGTAACAAATATTTGAGTTGATCAAAGAAATCAAATTGGAGTGGGGAACATAATGAGAATGTTTTTGGATTTTGCAATCCATGTTTTTCTCATAGGTTCATGTTCAGTGTAACCTATTTCCCCTAAAGATGTATGTTTAATACCTTGATTATAATTTATAATAGTTTTAATTAAAGCTGTGTGCAAAACTATCATTTGCTTCTTCAATTTTGGGCGAATTAAAAACTAATTCAGCGTCTTTAAAAAGAATTTGTAAAAAGAAATTGTTTGTAGTTTTATTGGGAAAATATCTTTAAATGAAACATGTTTAATCACGACTTGAGGGGATGCACTATCAAAAAGACATAATTCATGTTTAGCATTAATCATTTTTCAAATATATTTCCGAATCGTCTCATTCTTTTGTTTATATGTTTCTTCATAATTTTTCTACATTTAAGTGTTCCTCCATTTTCTTTGTTCATTTTCACTATTAAATACACCAGTTACTTTATTAATAACACTAGGTAAATTTTGAATAACACTATGTAAAGAATATTTAATTTTAGATATTATATTTGATTTTAAAATATCAGAATTATTATTTATTACGTCATTAGCGATTTTCATGCCTAAATTCCCTAGACGTCTAAGAATAGATAATGTAAATCTCCCTATTGTTTTCAACCAGCCGGTTCCATATTGTTTACCTATAAAATTAAGTAATTTAACACCAGATAAAAATTACTAATACTATAAAAATTTACAATTTTAGGATTTCTCATTTGTTTTACGAAAATTTAATGTAAGAAAAGTTTTATCTTCGTTACCAAATATATATTTTCCACTATCGTCACAAATATTGATTTTTATATTGCTTATATATGTTGATGATACATGCAAATACATGGGGTTTTCTCTATAATTTGAACTAGATCATCATTTTTATGTTTTTCGACCCATACGCATTTCAATTGAGGTACCAAAACATCACCGACAAGAATTGGTTCAATGATATTTGTTTAGATCATCATTAGTTGATTACTTTGCAAAATTTCTGGTAAACGTAATCCAATAATAACTTTTTCTGAATATGATTATTCACTTAATCCCATACTTTGAGTCAAGAATTTACTAAATTTAACTTTACTGACATCATTTTGCAATTCAATTTTGACTACTTTTCCTTGTTCAATTTCACAAAATTTAAATTGATGTGGATAAAATGTCACTAATTTTTCATTTATTTGTGGTGATTTAGTAATGATTAAATTTTCTTCAAATTTATGTGTATTGACAATCTCTTAACAGAATTCGTTACTTTGAAAAAAATACAAAACTATCAAACCAACTAATTTTCTCAAATATGAGGTTTCGCTGAAAATGCTTAAAGGCACACTACTTGGAAATCAAAGATCGACCTGTTGGAGACAACCTATTGACATGTTGGAGATTGAAGATTTGTAATTTCATCATCTAAAATCCATCTTTTATCATCATAATTGTGCAATGTAGTTTTTAAAGATTTTTCAAGACAAATTTCATGATTTCTTGATCTTATATTATGAATTATTTCAATTTGTTTTTCAGATTTATTCTCAACACAATTTTTAAAATCATTAAATTTTATTTTTTTACTTATAAATTTTTTAATTCCTTTATTTTATATTTTCTTCAACCTTGACCATTTTCAATGCATATTGTTTTGATCTAATGGCAAGAACACTTAATATTGGATTTCCAGGTTTTTCATCTTTATAAGTAAATAATTCACCAGATTCGTTTATTAAACCATTTCATTTTTAATTTTTTTTAATTTCATCAAATAAATTTTCACAGGTAACAGACCAGGAATCATCAAATGATTCAATTCTTTTAATTTCTAAAAACATTGAATCAGTATCCATTAAATGTAAAGAAATTCTATCCTTAAAATGTGGTTGAAGAATATCATAATACATTTCATACATTTGTAATTTTGATAATTCTAGAATATTGAATCCAACATACATTGGTTTATTATATGTCATTACATAATTTCCAATCCCAATAGCAACTAATTCATTTGAAAATCTTTCACAATATTTAAATATTGGTTTTGAAAGCATTTTAGAACATTTTATTAAATCTTTAGGACTATTTGTTAGCAAATATATATTTACATATTTATCAATATTTTCGATAGTTCTACCAAAGACTGAATTATTTAATAATTTATACAACATTTTACCAAATTCATCCTTGTTTGATGTTGCTTCTTTTTTATTTTTAATATTATCTTTAATAAAACTTTTCATAAATGTTTTCTGTTCAAAACTAATAATATTATAAACTTTTTTCAATTTCATTCCATGTCTAAATAAAATTGTAAATTTCTGTAATGGCATAAATATTTATCTTTATCATATTGATTACATAATAATTTAGTAGCTGATTTTTTCTTTTCTGGATTTCTTAATTTTTGCCAATGTGATAATTCTTCATATACTATTCTTGTTTTTACTGGTGCAAAAGGAAAATAAATTGTCTTGTCATGAATTTCTTGAGGATATTCCAAGTCAACTTCTAAAAATTATCCAATCTTTTGGTGTTGATAATATTTTATCCAGTAATTCATCGCTGATGCTCTCCCACTTAAAATTTGCAAATGGTAAGTATTGTGTCATGATTCCGGAATACAAAGCAGTTGCATCAATATAAATAAAATCCGATTTATCATTCAATCAGAGTTCATATTCTTCTTCACTTTTAATTTCTGTTACAGGATCAGGATATTTATCTTTAAGATATTTTTCATTCCAAGAAGTAATCAATCTATTTCCTATTACAGAACTAACTCCTCCACGAATATTTTTTATAATATTAAACATGTCAACATCAGTTAATAAATCTTAAACACTACTTTTTTCAACATTAAATCTCAAGATAATGAAGGTGTTGAAATATAATTACAAGGATTTAATTAAAAATTTCTTTATAAAATTTTCAAAACAGTCAGTTAAAATAAAAGTATGAAGTCTTAAATATAAATCTGTATATTATCCAAAGTTTTTACATTGAAATAATTGATACATTTCTAAATATTTTGAATATTCTTCATCACTAATACCACAATCATTTAAAATTGAATAAAAGTCATCGGTTTTAATAACATCACCTGATTCATATTTAATATAATCATATGGATAAATTCCTTTTTGTAAACAAGTTATATATTTTTCAGCTGGAATATTATTAGGAATTAAAATATTTTCCATTGTATATTTAAAATCTTCAAGTTTTAAAGCTTTGGATATTTGATCTAAACTTCCACTTAGAAAATTTAATGAATCAATAAATTTCAAACATCCAAATTCTAAACATTTATATTTTTCTTTAGTTTTTCCTATAATTTTAAAAGAATTTTTATTATCGATTGCTAAACCTTTTATAAAAAATTGAATGTCATAATTGAATAAATTGTGAAATATTACTGGAATCTTTGATGGTTTCTTGAGTTTAATATTACAAAAAAATGATCATGATCACGAACTTTATTATTTACACCAGAGAATTCTTTTTTACAAATCCAACAAATTTTAATTGTTTCAAATTCTAATTTTTGTTCTTGTGACATGTTTAATTCATACTTTCAGTCTTTTATTGTTCTAAATAATTTATTTTCAATCTTGTTAATATATTCAACAATTGTTTTCAAAACTTTTTCAGACTGATTTCCTCGATAAAACATTTCTTCTGATTAAATTAATTCATAATAATTACTTTTTAAATATAAACAAAATGCTGGTTTTTGATTTGTAAGGGGAACCTCAAATGATTTTTAATCTTAAAAGTTTTTAATCTTCTCACATTTGTCTTCATTTTCATTATATACATAATTATATTCATCATACAAATCTATCAAATCATATTTCTCTAGGATTTTTAAATATTCTTCTTTTAAATCTGGTTTAACATTAACAGCTTCAAAATCTCTATATATAACAGCTAATGGTTGTACAAGATCTCTATATCTATTAAAAGTCATTTTTGCTCTATCACCAGATGGCATTTTAACAAGTGCTGGTTCATTAAATTCACATAATCTTGAATGTTTTTCTTTCATAGATTTGGTTGATGTATATAATAAACATCTTTCACAAATTCGACCTTCTTTGTAATTAGAAGTTGAAATTCTTTTTCTCATAAAACTTTTAAATTTTTTTATCCAGACATAAAGAGAAGAAATTTTATTTTCAGTTTCTTCATGTATTATTAAAAGATTAACATGTTTTCCATCAGTTCTTCTTGCTTCAGTAATTTGAATTGGAATTATTTCACCTTCAATAAAAGTATGAAGTCTTAAATATAAATCTGTATATTTTCCAAAGTTTTTATATTGAAATAACTATTCATAAATATTAATTAATACATTATTTAATTTTTCAAATTTATTAACATCTTTTATTTTCATTGGATGTTCAAATCCATCCAAATATTTTATTTCATTTTCATATTTTATATAATTACTTAATCTATCCTCATCTTTTTCAACAGGATACAAAGCTGAAAGAACTGCCCATTGAAAACATTTATTATCACTATTTTTAGCATTTATAATATAACTTGAAAGAAATGGATTCTTGATGTATGATTATGGTCTTGGAGGTCAGTAGTAGGATGTGAGCCCGTCAGATACAACCCCCACTGGTCAGTAACTACCCGGAGACACACTTATTATGTCACTGGTCAGTCACACACTTATTACCTAATCCTTGTTACATGACCACTGCCCACTACCTGGAGACACACTTATTACCTAACTGTTATTATGTCTCGTAGTTGTGAACCAACACACCTACCTTCTAGAACCTTCCACACACCTATCTTCTAGAACCTTCCGTTCTTAAAAATTTCACACACACACACCAACCAACGATCACCGATCCATACCGATCCGCACCCATCATCGCCCATCAGCACCCATGAGCGCCCATCATCGCCTAACATGCCTACAACTACGTCTACGACTTAACAAAATCACTCACTAGTACTATTCAAAATTTTATTAAATATAACAAGTTTGTTTCACAGTGAAAAGAATATGCTCAACATGAAGCATGCAATTCATACTGCAATCGTAGTAGAGAAGGATGAATTCAAATGTAAGTTTTCAAGTATTTGAAAAATCAGTTTCTTTTGCTTGATCAGATATGATGATTCATCGGCGTCGTCATATGGCATTGCAAATATAAATAATGCAGTAATAAATACTACGAACTAAGCTCTGATTTGATTTTCTAAGTTTTCTAAATTCAATTACGACTTTTACAAAGGAAAAAGTCAGGTTAATAATATTGAAATTAAAGATAAATTACGAATGAATCATTTCAAACAAAAAAAAATAATTCTGATCTCAATGAAAAAGTTTAAGTTAGTTTAAATATTCATTATTTTAAATTAATTGCAGAAGTCTAGTAGAATGCCGTGCACATGGTAATACCATATTTTAGCTGAGTGCAGGATATTACTCATTGCACATTCTTTAACCAGACCTTCTGTATGAAGTGGTTCAATGCCAAGTTTACAAATCAGATCATAAGTTGATGGAGGAATCGAGCCTAATGCCCCAATAATACAAGTGTAAAGCTCTAACTGATAATCAGGTTTGGCTACCTGTAATTCACTCTGAAGCAAGCTATATTTCTCAATATTTGCCTTATCAGTCAACTCAAAATGTGAAACAGAATCCATTGGACACTTGATATCAATCATGAATATTCTTTTTCTTTCAGTATCAGTTATTATAAGATCGACGCGTTGTTTAGAATTCAGGACAACAGAACAAAAATGGTCAACCACGACAATAAAATTAGGATTTTTTAGATTATTCGTTATTATCTTTAAGCAGTCATTGTGTCTCTCTAATGTCAGTATTTGGTGAATCTTGCATGACTGTAAGGCATGAGACATAGTTTCATCCTCTTTCTCACAACGTCTACAAAGTCTAGAATCCCCTTTTCTATTAGACTTTGCATTGATGTTAAGTGTATTAGTTCGAGCTCGATGTATAAAGTTCCATGCAAATTCGCCAAGTTTACTTTTAAAAATTGCTTTATTTATTTGAGGAGATAATTTTATAGCCGATGCAATTATGTCGCTTTTATTGCTCAGTTGCCACTTTTGCATATATGAGTCGTAGAATGCAGAAAGAAATATCTTAGAAATTGCTTTTCGAAACATAGTCGTAAGTATGAAAGTTCCATGACTCTTTGTTATCAGATATAAAAATACTTGCTCTTTAACAATATGAAAAGATACGGAAATTGAGTACGTGCACGTTGAAATCTCGTTTTTTTCCACCATTATTAAATTTAGTTTCAGCACCATTAATCCAATCAAAACTTTGTTGTAATGTAGGCTCTTTGATTCCAAGACGAGGACCCGTTACAAACTTTAGAGAGTCAATATTAACTTTTCTCGAGTAATCGCAATTGGAAGAAAAGAGTCGGAAAAAGTGCAAAATTGTTTGAGTATGAGTTTCATCAAGAAACTCGAAACACGAAGCTCCACCATTTTCAGTTGAGTTGTATAAATAAACTGTCTCAGAATTGTGCGGCAAGTTCAAAATTCTTCTCAGATGGCCACGCAATTTACTAGAGTTATTGCCATAGGGATTAGTATTTCCTTGAGAAGATGATAAAGCCATAGTTTTAATTTCACGTTTTCGGAATGCAAAGGTTAGTCAAGAATGAATAAAAATCTTGTAGGCCTTGAGTTTTTGCCAACCAAGTAAATCGGAATCTGCAATTTTATTCGTGTCACTAACAACTTTATCATGAATTTGCATATGGACTTTGATCATTGTCCTCGCCTACTGGAACACCAAGATATTTATAAAATTCTTTTGACAACGACTTTTTTATCTCCTTTTCATTAATCAAGATCTCACCATTGATGTTAACTCTGGGAAGCTGCATGTAGCCACACTTCTCCAGTCGGTATTCAAATCCTATTTCTGTAGCAGCTTCAACAGCAACATCAACAATTTTTGAAAGATATCGACATTGTTTGCAACAAGTGCAATGTCATCTGCATAAACTAGAACTTGATCGGGCGAATCACCAATCATAAAAGGTTCAATACAGGATCTACTTATTGCTTCAAGAACAGGATTAATGGCAATCGAGAAAAGAATCATTGAAAGAGGACATCCTTGTTTAACTCCTTTTTTGATTGAAAGATTAGGTGTTACAATTGGGCCACAGCTGTAGAAAGATTGAGTGTCGGTGTAAAGTAATTTGACAATAGTAATAAACTCTTCGCTAACGCCAATAGTTTTCAGAACATTTCACAAGCAGTCATGAGGAACACTTCCAAATGCGTCCTTAATATCCAACCAAGCAATAGCTAATGGGGAATCCTTGCTATATTTCGAATGCTCAAGTGCAGAGGAAAGTATAGAATTGTGCTCGACACAACCTTCATTGACAGAGCCACCTTTTTTCCCAATATGCAAAATATCGTTACAAATCACCCATGATGTTAGACCTGTGGTTAAAATAGACGCAAAGACTTTATAAATAACAGACAGCAGAGCTATTGGTCGCCAAGATGAAACTTTATCATAATTATCTGTCTTATCAGGTTTCGGAATAAATATAGTCTTGAATGTTTTCCAGCTAGTAGGAATGATTTTACTACTGATGATTTTATTAAACAGGAAACTTAACAAAATACCTTCAGGGTCAAGAGGAGCAAGATCTTTGTATTGAATAGCATCTATACCCGGTGAAGTGTTATCAGCTCTCTTTAATTCGTACATAACTTCAAACGGTAAAATATCTACAAGATTGAGAACATTTGTTGTGCTTCGACAATCTTTAAGAATTTTATTCCATGACTTGGATACTGGGTCCTTGTGGCTAAATTGGTTCAGAATATCCTGAATTTCAGGCCTGACAGTGACTGGTAAGTCATTAATAATTTTATAAAAAGTTAATTTCATATTAATTAAAAATTCTGATATACTTTTATATTTATATATTATATTTGAGTTTTGTTTACTTCCTAGGTTCGTGGGATTTAATTTCAGTGAAATTATTTAAGTGAGGAATTTGTCGAATAATGCTTTCAACTATTTGGTTAACATCAGCATTTTCAAAACTAATAATTAATTCAAATACTATATTTTTACGCTGTTGTAAGTCAGATTTAATTGTTTCTTTTGATTTTGTTAAAATTTTCTCTTTATCTTTGTTATTGATCTCAGAAACAATTGGAAGAACAGAGTTGATAATTCTTGATATTTCTCTCAAATTAATGTTATTAAAGGACATATCATGCGCATAGTTGTTGATGAAAGCACATGTTAGAATTTTACTGAGCAAACCTGAACCACGAACATCATGTGAACATTTGCCTGCTCTAATTGCACAACCAAGTGAGTTTTTTATTTCATTTATTTTAGTAACTAATAATTTACAAGTAAATATATAGTTTAGACTGACATCAAGTGTTGTTGGATCCAGGAGGTAATGCTCGTCAGTGTTATAATCAATTACCATTAGTGTTTCCCGAAACTTGGGTGGAGCAAAAATGGCAAATACAACTTTCGCGTTTTGAAGGCCCTTATAATTCAAATGTTCATTCAAATAATGAGTACAATCGTCAAGAATAGCAGTACACATTGTAAAACCTAAAAGAACGAAGTCTGTTGATAGACTTAAATTATTAAATTATTATTGTCGGTAATTTTTCCATTTATTAGATTTAAGTTTAATGAAATTTCAACACACTCTTTAGTGTAGTAGCTTATATATTTTATCATGTTGAAAATCCCGATCTAAAATCAATTTTTCCAAAAACACAATGAAAGCAGTGGCATGAAACGTTGGATCATCTGAAATGAAGCAGGGGTGGAGAATATCATGATTTATTTGAAATTTTATTTTCATACTCAAGAAAAAACTATTTAAATAATCCGTAAAGTTTCCTCCTATTTCGGTTAGTCTATCAGAAATATCAGTCTTTCGAAAATCGAAAATATTACAAGTCATATGACAGGCCGAATAGAGAAGTAAATACCAATAATTTTCATTGGGAATTATGCTAATGACATGTTGAATGTCTTTGAACTGCCGAAAGTTGATGTTCTCAATGATATAATTATTATTTTGGGCTATTAAATTGATCGTTAGATCCGGGGAAAGAACAAGTATATTAGTATTGCTTTTAAACCATTTACTTAAGAGGAATGACACACATGACTTTTGAAATTTTGGTTTAATATTGATACTGTTATTGGTGTTTCGTTTTTGTTTTTCAAGAGGAAACGCAATTGCTTTTTTAAAATTGATTCCAATCAGATTATTTTTAGAAAGGCCCCCACCGAGAACTTGGGATACCTTGTTTGAGCCAAAAATTTGAAAATCATGCACCTTTCGTCTTATCCCATCAATAAAATTGTTAGGAAAAGTGTCCAAACCTTGAAGTATAAGAATTGCATAAGCACAAATAAAAGGACCGCAATCAAAACTTTTCTTTTGATATATAAGATTTTGTAAAGGGTGAGAAAAGACTACGTTGTGTGAAAGGAGAATTTATAAAAATAATGTAATTTGTTAAAAAAAAGTAAAAAGAAAAAAAAAGAGAAAAAAAAAGATAAAAAAAAATAAAAATAAAAATAAAAATAAAGAAATAAAAATTAAATAAAAACAAATTAAAAAAATTAAAAAAATTAAAAATTAAAAAAACAAAAAAAAAATATATATATATATATAAAATAAAAGAAAAAATAGAAAAAAAAGTAAAAAAAGAAAAAAAGAAAAAAAACTTATACTTTTTTTTAATTTTTATTTAATTTTTTATTATTTTTTTTATTTGACTTTTTTAAATTTTTTGAATTTATTTTTATTTACTTTGTTTATTTTCTTCTTTTCTTTTTCTTTTTTCTTTTTTTACTTTTTTTTTATTACTTTTTTAACTTTTTTTTCTTTTATTTATTTTTCTATATTTATTTAATTTTTTTAAATTTTTTAAATTTTCTTTTTTTAATTTTTTTAATATTTAATTTTTAATCTTTTTTTATTTATCTTTTTTTTATTTACTTTATTTTACTTTTATTAATTTTATTTATTTTTTTAATTTTTAATCTTTTTTTATTTATCTTTTTTTTTATTTACTTTATTTTACTTTTATTAATTTTATTTATTTTTTTATGTTTTTTTATTTATTTATTTATTTTTTATTTATTTATTTATTTTTTTTTGTTTTTTTATTTTGTTTTTTATTTTTTTTGTTTTTTTATTTATATTTGTTTATTTTTATTTTTACTCTCGAATTATTTACTATATTACTATTTTATATTTAATATTTTAAAGTAAATAAATAAAAAATTAATCAAAATAAAAATTTTTAAAAAAATAAAAAAATAAATAAATAAAAATTAAAAAGAAATAATCAAAAATAATAAAAAGAAATAAAAATATAAAAAAAAAAATTAATTTAAAACAAAAAAAATAACTATATTATTTCAAATAGGTTGATAACATTTTTTTTCTTTTTTCTATCTTTTTCATTTTAATTCTTTTTTCAATTTTTTTACTTTTTTTTTCGTTTTTTAAACTTTTTTGTTTTTTTTTGTCTTTTTACTTTTTTTTTCTTTAATTTTTAATTTTTCCTTTTTTTTAATTTTTCCTTTTTTTAAAATTTTTTTTCCTTTTTTTAATTTTTTTAACTTTTAAATCTTTTTTTCTCTTTTTTCGTTTTTAATTTTATTAATTTTTTCTTCCTTTTTTCAAATTTTCTTTTTTTTTAAATAATTTTTTTATTTTCTTTTTTCTTTTTTTTAATTTTTTGTTTTTTTGTTTTTTATTTTTTAAATTTTTTTTTCTTTTTTTTCTTTTTTTTCTTTTTTTACTTTTTTCTTTTTTTTTCTAATTTTTCTTTTTTTCTTTTTTTCTTTTTAATTTTTTTTATTTTAAATTACTTTTTTTTTCATTTTTATTTTTTATTTTTTTTATTTTTTCTCTTTTTCTTTTTTTTAATTAATTTTTTTGTTCACTTACTTTTTTTATTTTATTAATTTATTTCTTTTTTAAATTTATTTCTTTTTTCTTTTTTTTAATTTTTTCTTTTTTTCAATTTTTTTTTAATTTTTTCTTTTCTTTTTTTCTTTTTTTTTTTTTCTTTTTTTTTTTTTTCTTTTTTCTTTTTTTTCTTTTTTCTTTTTTTCTTTTTCTTTTTTCTTTTTTCTTTTTTTCTTTTTCTTTTTTTTCTTTTTTCTTTTTTTCTTTTTTCTTTTTTTCTTTTTCTTTTTTTAATTTTTTCGTTTTTTAATTTTTTCTTTTTCTTTTTTCTTTTTCTTTTTTAATTTTTTCTTTTTTCTTTTTTAATTTTTCTTTTTTTTCATTTTTAAATTTTTCTTTTTTTTTTTTTTCTCTTTTTCTTATTTTTTCTTAATTTTTTTGTTCACTTACTTTATTAATTTTTTAAATTTATTTCTTTTTTTAATTTATTTCTTTTTTAAATTTATTTCTTTTTTTACTATTTTTTTCATATTTCTTTTTTTTGATTTTTTTCTTTTTTTTAAATTTTTTTTTCTTTTTTTTTCTTTTTTTTCTTTTTTATATTTTTTCTTTTTTTTTTAAAATTTTTTCCTTTTTTCAAATTTTTTGTCTTCTCTTTTTTTTATTTTTTTTATTTTTATTTTTTATTTATTTATTTTTTTTTATTAATTTTTTTTCTTTTTTTACTTTTTACTTTTTTTTCTTATTTCTTTTTTCAATTGATTTTTCAATATTACATTTATTACAAATTTTTAAATCCGTTTTTAGTTAATTATTTTATAATGAATTTAACAAAATCTAGCATGTTCTTTTTTAAAACCCACTTGAGCCCAATTGACCCAAATAATTACTTTTTCCCATGTAAAGTGTGAGAAATTTTTTGGTGGATTTTAGTATTTTCATTTCTCGAATTACAATATTTTTAAAATTAAAAAATTATGAAAATTAAAAATTTATAAAATTTAAGAAATTTATTTTTATCTTTTCATGCTAAGTAGTGTGTTTTTATGAGTAAATTAGAAAAATAGGTAATTTTTATTATAACAAGTTACCAAAGTCTCAAGAGAAGTTGGCAAATTTAGAAATTTTTTGAGATCTCGGGTTATCGGGTATCTCGGAGTCGGATTTTAAAATCATGTTTCATGTACATTAATCCTACTATTATTCGCATCCATTTATGATTTCCGTCAAACATATAATTAAATATCGATTGGAATGAATTTTTCTTTCTCTCCAATGTTGGCAAATTGAGAATGGGATCAAATGGGATATCTTCTAAGATTTTATCGGTACGGTTGACAATGAATTTTATATTTTTAATTGTATAATCATCATCTCCATTATTTTTTTTACATGTCAGCATAATCGTCATTATTAATCGTTATTATTAAAAATAAAAAAAAAATAAATAAATAATAATAATAATAATAATAATAATAATAATAATAATAATAATAATAATAATAATAATAATAATAATAATAATAATAATAATAATAATAATAATAATAATAATAATAATAATAATAATAATAATAATAATAATAATAATAATAATATGTAGTAGTAGTAGAAGTAGTAGTAGTGACAAAACGGCGCCCTGCCCATACCCCTGAGGGGGTGGTAAAAATTTTTTTTGTTTAAACGAAGTAAATTTTTGAAATTTTTTTCATATAAATGAATAAAAACAATTTTTAAAAAAAGTTATTTTTGGTTTAAATGCATAAATTTTAAATTTTTTTTACGTGGTCACACTTTTGTAAGTTCTATATTTATTTTCTTTAAAAAAATAAATAATAATAATAATAATAATAATAATAATAATAATTATTATTATTATTATTATTATTATTATTATTATTATTATTATTATTATTATTATAACAATAAGTGCTTATTGCGACCCTTCGGGAAGAATACCACTTTTCGGATCAATTGGCTTTACAATCACCTGACTACTGCAGTGGGTTTCGGAGATTGCTTAATTTCTGTTTCAAATTTCTGTTTAATTTCTTTTTGTCTTTCTTTGTCTTCTGCAATTCTTTGTCTCCTGCAAATTTCTTGTCTCTCGCAATTTTTGTCTTTCGTAGTTTTGTGTTTCGCAAGTTTTTTCTTATTTTTTTGTGTTTTTTGATTTCCTTTTTATACTCCATCCTCCAATAACACTTACTTATGTCGAATAAAATTTCTGATATCTTTTAACACTAATTCCTTTTGGGCCTCCATAATCACTGACATCTGTCCAGATAACTAATTTTTTGGAGATGCCCTTTCCCGGATTTTCAAACAATATTTCTTCCCTTATCTTGAAAGGGCTTTTGAGATAATGTGCGAATTTTGCTTTTGTTTTTGTTTTCCAAAATTTGCACTTGTTAATTATAAATGACCTTCTTTGATTTAATTGTCTATTTTTATTGATTTTCTCTTATTCCTTTCTCGTTGTTCAACATTTCTTTTTCATTCGCTTTTTATTAAGCTCCAGAACCACATCTTACGCACTTCTTATTGTTTCTCCCAGTCATTTTACACGTTCATTAATTATTTTAATCCATTATTTAGGTATCCTCAACAAAACTGAGAAATAAAGGCGGATCCCTACAAAAAGTTAATAGTAATAATGATAATAGTAAGGATAATGGTAATTATAATAATAACAATAATATTAATAATATTAATAATAATAATAATAATAATAATAATAATAATAATAATAATAATAATAATAATAATAATAATAATAATAATAATAATAATAATAATAATTCAGTAGTGGGATGTGTCACATCCAGCACATGTCACATCCAGCACAGTAACCCCTCCCCCCCGGCTGAGAGAAAATTTTTCTAAGTCCAAAAGTACAAAAAATTTTTAAGACAAAGACAATGACTCATTCAAGGTCATTGAAACAAAGATCATGACTCATTCAAGGTCATTGGATGACTCATCATATTTTTTCAAGGTCATTTAAACAAAGACCATGACTCATTCAAGGTCATTGGATGACTCGTCATATTTTTTCAAGGTCATTGAAACAAAGACCATGACTCATTCAAGGTCATTGGATGACTCATCGATTTTTTCAAGGTCATTTAAACAAAGACCATGACTCATTCAAGGTCATTGGATGACTCATCGATTTTTTCAAGGTCATTTAAACAAAGACCATGACTCATTCAAGGTCATTGGATGACTCATCATATTTTTTCAAGGTCATTCAAAAGTAGGTCAAGTTCATTCAAAAGTAGGTCAAGGTCATTGGATGACTCATCATATTTTTTCAAGGTCATTCAAAAGTAGGTCAAGGTCATTCAAAATTTCTCAAGGTCATATTATTTTTAAACATTTTTAAATTTAAATTTACTACTTATAAAAATAAGTAGTATATATTTTGTAAATTTATTTTATTATTATTAAATTAAATTGTTTGTTTTATATTATTAATATTATTATTATTATTATTATTATTATTAATATTATTATTTTTATTATTATTATTATTAATATTATTCTTTTTATTTTTATTATTATTTTTATTATTATTATTATTTTTATTATTATTTTTATTATTATTAACATTATTACTATATAATGAAAACCACGACATATACAACAAATTTATTATAAAGAGATAATTCTACTATAGTAGTATTGTCGAAGAGCTTTATTCAAAGCCCATTCCACATACTTCCGATATCGGGCGGCGCAGCAATGACATCCATCACCACAAGGGTATTCGGGTTCCATATCTTTGGACAATTTGTTTTGTTCGATATCCCATAGGAACTCATCTATTACAGTTAATATCCATATTGATGTATGATTGAATATCAAGTCTGAAATTATTGATGCAGGCTTATCCATGTATTTCTGGATAATAGAATTCCAGACGTTCTTTAATAACTTTAAAATAATCATCTAAAAGCAAATAATAATAATAATATTAATAATAAATTACCATAATGTTTTATTTCATTCATAGCTTGAACTGCGCTCGGTACAATCATTTTAATGATAAAAATTGAAATAACAATTACTTTTATACTAATTTACACACACACACACACATCTTTAGCTATAAACAATAAATATTAATTTATATAGATTTAAAAATGATTAAAGAAATTTTATTATTATTATTAGTTTTTAATATGGCCAACTCAATTGTTGTAACCGTTCAAGGTAAAAATTCAACAAGATGTGTATGTCCAGATACCGCTGTATTAATGGATATTTTGTATATAATAGATAGGCCTAGATATTTGAAAACTCCAGTCAAAAGATTATCTGAAAGAATGAGTAATTTAGAATTCCGATTTGAACATACATATGAGACTTTAAAAAGAGCTAAAAACGAATTATATGATGATATTATATATTTAAATAAGACCATTGGTACTATCAAAAATGAATTAAGAAAATCAATATTAGAATTGAAAGAAAATCATAAACTTAATGAAAAAATGATGAATCAAGTTCAATATAGTATAAAATTTTATTCTAATAAAACAACTGATCAGTTCAATCGTATAATGAAATTACAACAACACCCAGTTAACAGTGGCGGCAACAGCTTGAAAGAAGTTAACAGTGCCAACAAATCATCATTGCCATTTCCATTATATATTTTTACATATTTCTTAGTATTACATGATTCTGATTGGTCGAATATAGTATAAATAAGCTTACACTTTCATATATTTTTATAAAATGCCAGAAACTAAATTTTTTATAACTTTGTTGAATGAGCTGGTCTCTAATAATAGAGAAGATGAAATCATTAAAAACATGAAATTTATGGTAAACCGTACCGAGAAAATCGTTGAAGACATCCCATTCGATTATGAAAAAATTCTCAATTTGCCACCATTGGAGAGAAAGAAGGCATTCCAATCAATATTTAGTTACATGTTCGATGAAAATAATAAATGGATGCGAATAATAGTAGGATTAATGTACATGAAACACATGATATTAAAATCTGGAACCGACTATGAAAATTATTTCCAATGGTCTATAGAGGTATATTACTTTATATTGTTATTAATTTATTATTATTTAGGTGATAGAAACAAAAATTGATCCGTGGGTAGAATCAAACGGTGGATGGACAGCTATTATTCAAGTTGCCGCAGAAGCCAAACGCTCTGATATTTATATCGAGAATTGCAAATTTTTATTAAAACTATTCACTGGAGTATCTGTTTTATATTTATGTAATAAGGTTTATCATAGATTTTAATAAATATTTCTTTGTTATTTTATTAATAAAAAACTATATTTTAAGGATTTATTGATTATTACATGTACATTCTTCATCACCACAAGATTCTATCATAATATTTTCTATAACATGATCAATACAATTCTTAAATTCGGTAGGCTCATCTTTTTCGGTAGCTTCTTCAACATTAATAATTTCTTCAGAATCATTAATAATTTCAGTATCTCCATCATTAACAATTTCATCACTCTGACATCCAGAATCACTCTGACATTCAGATTCGCAATCCGATTCTTTACTCAATGCTTCAACTAGAGTCAACATATCTCTAATTTTTACACCGGTTATTTCTTCAAGTTTATCAAACAAAAAGTTTATTAAATATTCTAAACCAAAATTAATTAATTATTTATATTTTATATTTTACCTTTTTCAGACATCATTTTAACACTATTTTAAAACTACTTATAATTTTGTTTATAGAATAACAAAGAAACATTAATACATTTATTAAATACTATACATTAAAATAACTGTGAAAGTCTAGCAGTAACAATTTTCCAGATTGGAGAAAGCACATCGTTTTGATCTGCTTTATATCCTTGGATTGTTATTGTTATATACCAGTTTTCCTGTTCTTTGAATCCTATTTCTGTAAATGCATCATAATATCTGGTATATTGACTCGTGAAGAAAGCATTTTCATTGCATTTTAAATTTGAATTGATCTTTTTGAACGTATTATCTATATCCTTGATATCTAACATTGAGAGAGTACCAGCAAGAGATTGAAATTGAGTCTTATTGAGTTTGACCTGATTTGCCAATTGCATATTAATAGGCTCCTTTAAAAAATACATTTTATAATTGTGGAACATCTGAACTGGTTGGACGCTTATTTTCTTGGTCATGTTTGATTTATGATCTCTATAAGGTGGTGACGCACTTTTATACCCTTGACTGATACTGATTAACCAATCAGAATCATGCATGATAAGTGCATGATAATTGCATGTTAAGTGCGTGACTGTATGTAAATTAACTAGTTGAGTTTTATGATTTTACACATATCATCTATATAAAATGTATTATTATTTTTATTATTATTACTATTATTATTACTATTATTATTATTATAATTATTATTTTTATTTTTATTATTAATATTATTACTATTATTATTACTATTATTATTACTATACTAATAAAAATTACTATTATTACTATTATTATTATTACCAAAACTAACAAAAATAAAACTATTACTATTATTATTATTATTATTATTTTTATTATTAATATTATTATTACTATACTAATAAAATTACTATTATTACTATTATTATTATTACCAAAACTAACAAAAATAAAACTATTACTATTATTATTATTAATATTATTACCAAAACAATAACAATAAAACTATTATTACCAACACTAACAAAACAAAACAAAAAATAAAATTCAATACATTTATTTTCGAAAAAGTTGGTATTTCGAAGAATTTCTAACTGATTTTGCCAGGCACCATTCCACATAGCGCTGGTATCGAAAATCGCAGCAGCTACAACCCAGAATACAAGGGTATTCGGGTTCCATCTCCTTTGGTCTTCTGTCAAGCTTAATATCCCATAGAGCTTGATCAATTATGTTAAAAATCCATATGTTGGTGGTTGTATAGACCAAATCTGGAATTACTGATTCAGGCTGGTCTTTGACTATTGCTCTGAGTTGAGGATAGAAGAAGAATAACCTTTCCAGTAATACGGCCTGATATTTATCTGGAAACAAAGATATTAATATTAATAAAAAATAAATAATAAATTTACCATAATTTTCGATCTCTTTTTTGCTTAATTTTGTGCTTGAAGTATTTTCCATTTTAAAAATGAAATAAAATGAATAAGCAAGTTGTTTTAATCAATCATTAGCCAATCAGATATCGACCAATCCGGTGATTTCATTTTGTATATCACAAACAATATTTTTGTACTCTAGATTTCGCACCCCTAATATAACTATTTTGCCACTAGCAAACACGTTAACACACATTGGGTTGTATTTTAAAAGCCTCAGTGCAGGAAATAATTCTGGTTCGAACATACAAAGACATTTTGTTGACATGTTGTATAGATTGATAGATTGTCCTATATCCATGGTAACTGTAATTGACTGTATTTTAAGATCCTTTATTCTATATTGTAATTTATTGACGTAATTTGGAAACGTCATTTTTGATACATCGAAAGTTCCTTTATAATTTATATTTGATAACATAATTAAACAATAAAGAAATATTAAGCTATATATATAATTTTTAGGAAGAGTTCATTAAATCATATAATATAAACAAAAACCTATAATTATACAAATTAATAATGGAATTAAGAAATGATGCGGTATATCAAATCGTTGGCCCAAGTGGTAGTGGTAAAACTATGTTTGTGTGTAAATTACTGAAATCTAATTTATTTCAAACAAAATTCAACAAGATGTATTGGCATAAGGGTGCAGATGAAGAACATGGATTAACTCTAGATAATTTCTGTAAATTGAAAAACATGAAAATAGTAAAGGGTTTCGATAAAAACTGGTCAAGTCGATTAAGGAAAGGTGATGTCATCATTATTGATGATTTGTATCAGGAAGCTAATAAAGAAAAGGATTTTAATAATTTATTCACAAAAATCAGTAGACACGTTGGTGTTACTGTGATCTTTATTACTCAAAATCTATTTCATCAGGGTGGCACACATCGAACAAGGAATTTAAATGTTCAATATTTAGTTATTTTCAAGAATCCTAGAGATGCAACAGTTATTGATTTTCTTGCTCGACAGGCATACCCTAATAATCGTAATTTTCTCATCAGTGCATTTCAAGATGCTACAAAATCACCACATGGATATATATTTCTTGATTTCACACAACAATGCAATGACGATTTACGGGTAAAAACCGATATTTTCAATAAAGAAGGTGCCATGGTATATAAACAAAGTTGAAAACTTTAACATGTAAAAATGTTTATGAAATCCAGGCTTAAAAATATCCGAAAACTTAGACAGAGTATTAAAAAGACTATAAATAAAGTTCCACCAAAAACCAGTTATACACCATCTAAAAAGCTAATAACTGAGAATTACCCTGCAATGAATCTTATTTCGAAAAACATTATTAAAAAGAGTAAGAAAATAGATAAATTGTAAAAAATCATAGGAGTTTCCCATATTTTAATGCATTGTTAAAGGCTTCGAGTATGAAAAGAATGTCTATTTTACAATCATTTCCAACTTTTGTTGTCGATGATTTACTCAAAATTCTATTAAAAGTAGTCAGAGGTAAAATTAAAATCAGTAATTCTAAAAAACTAGTACTGAATAAACATCGTAAGCCTTTGTTATCACTAGTAAATAATAAAAATCGTAAGCAAATGAGAAAAATCATATATAAACAACAAGGTGGTTTTATTGGAGCAATGTTACCATTAGCATTATCATTATTATCACAATAAACGATGGGGCAATCATTACCTAATGTTAAATTAAAATTTAAATCATCTTGTTGTAATGGAGAAGATTTGGACGAACCCAGAAGACGAAGCAGGTTTCGGTGGAGTGGCAAAGTTAAAGAAAAGAGTCCCAAAGTCGAAAAAGGAAACGCAAAAGTGGTTGTCAGATCAGCTTGCGTACAGTTTAAACAAACCAATGCGGAAAAGATTTCCAACGAGAGCTTATAAAACATTCGGTATTAATGATTTATGGCAAATGGATTTGATGGAGATGATACCGTATTCGAAAATTAACAAGGGTTATAAATATATTTTAACGTGTATTGATGTTTTCAGTCGTTTTGCTCGCGGTGTACCAACAAAGACAAAATCTGCAGAGGAAATATCTAAAGCAATTAACTCAATGTTTAAAAATGAGCATCCAGACAATTTGCAAACCGATTTAGGTATTATTATTATTATTTTAATTATTATTATAATTATTATTAATATTATTATTATTATTATTATTATTATAGGCAAGGAGTTTTACAATAGTAAAGTTAAGCAAATCCTGGATCGTCTGAAAATAAATCATTATTCTGTACATTCTCAATACAAAGCCGCTCATGTTGAAAGATTTAACCGGACATTGATGGATAGATTGAAGAAATATTTCGTGCATCAAGGTAATAAAATATGGATAAATGTATTACCGAAAATACTTGTTAGTTATAATAATTCATCACATCGAGGTCTGAATGGTTTGAGACCCGTAGATATCAGCTCGAAAACATTAGCTAAATCAGTACGATCTAAAACAGTTGCTATTACAAAACCAAAATATAAAGTTGGTGATTACGTTAGAATTAGTAAAATATCTGCTTCACCTTTCATCAAAAATTTCGATAGTAATTGGAGTGATGAGGTATTTCAAATTACTAAAATTAATACTAAACAGAGTCCTGTAATGTATGTTATTAAAGATAGTGATAACAATTTAATACAAGGGAAATTCTATGAACAGGAATTACAAGTTATTTCCAAACCTACAGTGTTCAGAATTCAGAAAATATTGAAAACTAAAATGGTGGGTAAGGATAAACAATACTATGTCAAATGGCATGGATATCAAAAACCCTCATGGAGATCATCAAAAGACCTAGTAAAATGAGTTTCTATACAATTTTACCGAGTAATAGTTGCCCACTAATCCATCCGGAAAATCAAGCAAGTAAATTTATGGTTGATCTTCAAAATCCCATTTATTTACATGGAAATTGGGAAGTTGCTTTGCAAGACTTTACATTTGTGTACAATACATTCCCATTTTATAGTCATTGTAAAATCGGTTACAAGAAACGTGTACCCAAAACCTGTAGTGGTATTTTCTCAATCAATAATTTTGAACGATATTGTCATATTCCGAATCAGATTTTAGATGAAAATTGTGGCATGTTTTTCAAAGATGGATTGAATGTTAGTTGTGATTATAGTCCATTTACAATAAAGTTTGAAAGTATTGAGGATGCCAAGCGAATGGGTTGTGATAAGCTTAGCATTGTTGTTCCTGGTACTGAATACCTAATACGTTTCAAAACATTTGATGAAAAAAGTGTAACAATCGAAAACATCAAAATATCACTATCATATATTAATGAAGTTGAAGAGACATTTACATTTACTAATGATTTATATATTGAAACACTTGAAGAATTACATAAATATATTTCATTCAATTGTTTACATATATTTAAAACTATTGAATTTGTTAAAGATGGATTATGTAAATTCAGTCTGAATAATAACATTTGTGAAATTACATTTGATAAAAATTTGGCTAATACATTGGGATTAGATAAGCAAACATATAGGACAAGTGCTTTTGGTGTACGCAAACCAAAAATAATAAAACTTCATAGGCAAATGTTCATATATACTAACATCATCGATCCTATAATTGTTGGTGATTCTTTGGTTCCTCTTTTGAAATCTGTTTGGGTTGATAAACATGACCAGGATGAAGTTGTCAATATAAATATCGATAATCCCATGTACTTACCGGTATCAACATCATGTATAAACAATATAGAAATAAATATTCGTGATGATAGCGGTAAATTTATTGAATTTAGTAAAGATACAAAAACTCATTTGACATTACATTTTCGTAAATTAGATGGCCAATAACGATATTATTAGTATGTATAGTGGTAGCCAAAGTGGTGGCGAATTACCATATTTTATTGGTAAACAGTATGGATCAGGTTGGTTGAGAACAATTGGTAGATTTGCACTTCCTATTCTTAAACGCCTTGGTAGTATTGGTATGAAAACTGCTAAAGATGTGATAATGAATGAGCAGAAAATATTGCCATCTCTGAAATCAAATGCATTATCCGAGTTAGGGAAAGTTCTACCTAGTGTTGCAGGTATGTTTCAAAAACAAGAACCTGCACCAGCTCAAAAACGTAAAAGACATCATAAACATATAAACAAACGAATGAAAGGACATGGAACTATATTTCAAAAATGATTTGTGGTAAATCTGAATTGTGCTTATTTGATAGACCGTCTCCCCAGGCAGTAATTGAAATGGGGGCCTTTGAAGAGGTATTCCCGATGAATTCTATTATGGATAGTAGAACCGATATTGAATTTTATATTAATGGTTCCCAAACTGAATATTTAGATTTGAATGATACATTGTTAACTGTTCAGATCAAAGTTGTAGATAAAGATAGAAAACCGTTGGGTGAACCTAGTGATGTTATACCAAACAATTTCTTGTTTCATACACTTTTTAAAGATGCAGTTCTCGGATTTAATAATATCAAGATTGAGGGTGGTAACAGTACATATATTCACAAAGCTCTAATAGAAACTATTATAAATTACAATAGTGATACTAAAAATACATGTTTAACTCCTATGGGTTATGGTAGTGATGATGATAGGAAAAAGTGGATTAAAGGATCGAAATTATTTACCATGTGCTCATCATTACAACTCGATTTTATGGATCAACCGAAATATTTACTCCCAGGTGTTAATGTACACATTAGATTGAAAAGATCTGATTCGGCATTATCACTAACAAGTGCCACCACAACACCAATTCTTCAATTAGTTGATGCAAAATTATTGGTAAGAAGAGTTCGTGTTGAGCCCTCTGTATTAGCCGGTCATCAATTGGGGCTTAATTCTAAGCATGCAATATATCCATTGAAAACAAAGGAAATTGTTCAATTTGCTATTGCTAAGGGTTCAGCTTCTTTCTATAAGGAACAAATATTTGGAGATAGAAGAATGCCCAACTTTATATTGGTAACATTTCAAAGTGAATCTCAATATAATGGATCATACTTAACATCGAGCTCAATTTTCAAAAACTTTGGTGTAACATCGCTAACTTTATCGAAAAATAGTGATTATAGAGAAACATATACTCAAGATTTCGAAAATGATAATTATTGTGCTACATATATGCAGAGTATGGTTAGAAATATGGGTTATTTGGATAAAAACCTTAATTGTGGTATAACTCTTGAAGATTTTAAAAGCAAATATCCATTCTTCACATTTGTTTTGGCACCCGATTTCGATTTAAATCAGAGTCAATTACCTCAAAATGGTAATTTACGATTAGATATAAAGTTTGCTAAAGCTACAACTGAACCGGTACATGTTGTAATATATGGAGTATTTGAAAATGAGGTTCAAATAACTGCAAACAGAACAGTGTTGGTTTGAACGAGCATTGTTGGTTTGAAAATGTTGGTATAAATGTATAGATAATTTATGATAGTTTGTCATGGAGTAAGTTTTTAAATGTATTATTAATATTATTGATGTAGTTCTGTTCAGGTCTATCGAATTGGAAAACAAATACTAGGACATGAATTTTTAGGGGTTTTTCCTCTTGATAAAATTCCATATTTACGTAATAATCAAGCCATAATCGTCAATACTCAATCATCTCATCTCGGTGGAGAACATTGGTTAGCAATATATATGAAGCCTAGCAAGATATTTGTATTTGATCCTATGGGTTTCTATTATCCGGCTTTAATGGTTTCGAAACTGCAAACAATGGGTAAACCTATTGTCTATAATAAAACTATGTATCAAAAACCATGGACCTTAACATGTGGTCAACATTGTTTAGCTTGGTTATTATCCAAGAGATTTGATGATTAATAAATGTATTAATGTTTATTGTTGTGTTTTACCTATTAATATTTATTATTATTATTTTTATTATTCTTTTTATAAATATTATTATTTTTATTATTCTATTATTACTTATTATTATTATTTTTATAAATATTATTATAATAATAATAATTATTATTATTTTTATAAATATTATTATTATAATAATAATTTTTATTATTATTATAATTATTATTATTATTATTTTTATTATTATTATTAATATTATTATTATTAATATTTTTATATTATTATTATTAATATTATTATTATTATTAATATTATTTTTATTATTATTATTATAAATATTATTATGTGTTTAATTAAAGATAATGCATCATCACAAAGACAGTGCATGATAAGTGCATCATCACAAAGACAGTGCATGATAAGTGCATGATCATCACATGATAAGTGCATGCATACACAAAATTGAATAAAGAAAACACATGCAAACAAAAGTATGTATGTGATTTACAAAGAAAACACATACAAACAAAAGTATGTATGTGATTTTACAAAGAACGCATGCAGTCAAAGTGTAGACTGCATGTGTTTTACAAAGAAAACATGTCTAAAAATCTCTCACCTATATGTGTCTGTTGCTTAAATGTGATTGGCTAAATCCTGAAAATATTATTCTCTTTATAAACATTGACAAATGTAGAATTTGTCACAATTATTTCAAAATTTTACTCGCGGGATTTCAAAAATTTTAAAATGGAGAACTCAAGAATTTTACGCCAATTGTTGGTCGATGAAAATGGTAAGGATTTTTAATTTATTTTTAATTTTATTATTATATTTTTCTAGATTGGTATACTTTAACAGAAATACAAGATCAGTTAGATCGTGAAAATGATGTTATAATTATCGAAGATGATGGTAAATTTTAATTTTATATATGTTTTATTTATAAATTATTTTAGAAGTTATTTTAATCGAAGATACAATTGTTATCAGCGATAGCGAAGAGGATATTATCGAAGATGGTAAATTTTAATTTTATATTTGTTTTATTTATAAATTATTTTAGAAGTTATTTTAATCGAAGATACAATTGTTATCAGCGATAGCGAAGAGGATATTATCGAAGATGGTAAATTTTAATTTAATTTTATTATATATTTAAAAAACATTTTAGTTGATTTGGATGCAGATGATCATCATAATGCCACCGTTTTGGAGATGCCCCCATTTCTGGGATGACAATAATTATGCCACCGTTTTTGGAGATGCCCCCATTTCTGGGGATAACAATAATTATGCCACCGTTTTTGGAGATGCCCTCGTTACTGGGGAAGATATGGAGGACCTCTCTTCTATAGAGGATGATGATTCGTCGGAATCAGGAGATAAATGTTAGTTTTTTATTTATTTTTATTTATCGAAATTAAGTTAATGATATTTGAAGTATTATTAAAATATTACATCAAATATCAATAATTTATAATAATTTATAATAATAAATTTATAATAAGGATCTATTTATTTCAAAAGTTTTATGATAATATATTTTTAAATTGATGAAATTTAAAGTATTATTTTAATAATACTTCAAATATCATTAATTTATAATATATTTTAAAAAAGTATTATTACTGAAACATATATTAACATAATAAATTATAAACAAATATAGTTGAACAAATAGTTTTTGAATTATATAAGCATTTTTATTATAGATCTTACGTAATTGAATTATATATATGAATTATATAGGAATTATTTTAATAGATATTTTATTTAATAGTTTGCAGTGAGCATGCAAAATATTATTGTATTTAAGGTTTTATTTATTAGAATTATTTAATAGTTTGCAGTGAGCATGCAAATATTATTGTATTTAAGGTTTTATATATTAGAATTATTAAATAGTTTGCAGTGAGCATGCAAATATTATTGTATATAGGTTTATTTGTTAGAATTATTAGATATTTTATATCATAGTTACTTTATATAGGTTTTTAATTTAATTTTTATTAGGCACTTTTTATCCAAGATATTGCATCTCATCATTGCAACATAATGAAAGTTGCCATGAAGAAATGAAAAAATATTACCGCCATAGATTTAATGGCATCAACTTTTTTATCTGCGCCATATGCAAAACATCCCAGAACATTAAATATAAAGAATTTTATAGGGAACATGGGGTTCATTTAAATTCTTTCAAGTCGAGTAAAATAAATATGTTTAAGAAAATTAATAAAAATAACGTCGATATTTTGAATATATTACAAAATAAAAAAACATCAAATAAAAAGAATAAAAGACCTGCTGCACCTATTAAAATTAATATCCCAAATAAAATAATTAAAAAAGAAGTCATCGAAATCAGTGATGATGATGACTCTAATATTATAAATAATGAAAATATTATAAATAATATACCTATTATGAATAATGAAAATACTATAAATAATGAAAATATTATAAATAATATACCTATTATAATTAATGAAAATACTATAAATAATGAAAATATTATAAATAATATACCTATTATAATTAATGAAAATACTATAAATAATGAAAATATTATAAATAATATACCTATTATAAATAATGAAAATACTATAAATAATATACCTATTATAAATAATGAAAATACTATAAATAATGAAAATATTATAAATAATATACCTATTATAAATAATGAAAATATTATACAATTCGGAGGTTCTGTATTAGAGAATGAGCCGAACATTTCAGTAAATTTAAATGGAGCTATCAAAACTTTACGTTTTGATATATCTAACGCGCAACTAATTACAGTAACTTTAACTGAGCGAATCAGTAATAAATTAATTTTTGAGATAAATAAAATGGGGAGCGTTAAAATTCAATTCGCGATATTAATTAAATTTGAAAAAGATGGCAAGATCCGTGACAATTATTTTTCAAATAATGCGGAGACATTTTCAGATAACTTTTTAAGTGAAGGGGTTAATAAGCTTAATGAAAAAATAGAACAATTCACCCATTTAGGCAGTGGATGGCGTGTTATTAATATTATGGAAATTCACTTTATTTTAACAAAATATGCTCCTATTAATCGTTTGTCTGGACATAAATATATTAAAACCCCTTCTGCATTGAAAAATAAAGGAGCCATAGTAAATATAAAAAACAATGACGACAAGTGCTTCCTTTACTCTATTCTTTATTTATTAAAGAAAGATATAATTGGTGAAAACCCCCAAAGAGTCTCTAAATATATTGAGTTTTTAGACGAATTAGAGTACGATGAGATCACGGATTGTCCCATGAAATTAATAAACATCCCAAAGTTCGAAAAGAAAAATTCGACTTTAAAATTAGCAATAAATGTGTTTTCGTACACACCAACTGTTATAATTGATGAGGTTCCAGATAATTATGTCTTTCACCATCCTCATTTAAGTTTGATCCATAGAAGCAAAGTCACTGACGGAAACCCTATTTATTTATTACTACTTGAAAATAATGATAGATATAATTATACCGCTGTGACCAATATCAACTGGTTAATGAATTGCCATCAAAACCCTGACTGTAACATTCAAATTAGATGTCGTTGGTGTCCACATTGCCTTAATGGGTTTAGATTAGATAATGCATTCAATACACATGTTGCATTATGCGCCAAAAATCAGACTGGCACAACCCTATACACGCTCCCCGAAAATAAAAATTTAGAATTCCTAAATTATTCTAAACATATCACCCCACCTTTTGTGATTTATGCCGATTTTGAATCGGTTTTACCTCCTGATGATAGACATCATCAAATTCATATGCCTATTGCAGCAGGCCTTTTATTAATTAATAATTATACTAACACAAAATCATATTATTACTTTTACGGACTTGATTGCATTCCTGATTTTCTTAAGAAAATTGAGGAAATTGCAACTGAAATTGTTATTCCGTACTATGATTCGGAAGGTGATAAATTGATAGGGCCTATGTCTTTCAGTGAGGTTCGACAGTTTAAATCTTGTCGAACCTGTTATTTATGTAAAAAACCGATTGTAAATCCGGTTAGAGATCATTGCCATTTTACTGGTAATTATCTAGGGGCAGCTTGCCGAAAATGTAATATAGCTCGTAGGATTTATCGGTTACTACCTATAGTCTTTCATAATTTAAGAGGGTATGACCTTCACCATATTTTAAAATATGGTCTCGATCGCTTTCCTTCATGGAATTTAGATATCATACCGACCTCTACAGAAAAATTTATTTCATTAATTGTTCACATTAACAAATTGGCTGTTCGCTTTATCGACAGTATGCAATTTGTTAATTGTTCGTTAGCTAAGGCTGTGAAAACGCTAACTTCTCTTCCATTGACTTCGTCTGTCTTTCAAGGTTCTATAGTCGACTGTAAAGGTATTTTTCCATATAATTTTGCTGTTTCGGAGGAAGTTCTTGAGACTACTTATGAGTTGCCTCCAATTTGGGAGGGCGTAAGTGAAGATGAGTACGATAGGGCACAACTAATCTGGACGCAGCAAAACTGTAGGACTTTGCGTGATTATATGTTAATTTACCTTAAACTTGATGTATTCCTCCTTGCGGACTATTTTCAACAATTCCGTGCCAAGGCTATTGTTTACAATGGTCTTGAACCTCTAAACTTTTATGGCATTCCGGGTATGTCATGGGCTTCAGCGCTTATGACATTAACGGAACCCATTGAACTTTTACAGGACATGGAAATGTTCAATGTTTACGAAGGTGGAATACGGGGTGGGTTAACATTTGTTAACAAACATTACATTGCTGCTTCGGAGGATACAGAATTATTGTACATAGATATAAATAATCTGTATGGTTGGGCTCTCAGCCAAAGTCTTCCTTACGCTGATTTTACTTGGGTGTATGATGGTTTGGATGAGGTTTTGAATGAATGTGCGAATGTTGTGGATATTGAAATCCTTCCATATGGATATACTATGGAAGTTGATATCGAGATTCCAGATAATTTACATGATTTTCTAAATGACTTTCCGATTGGACCGGAAAAGATGTGCCCACCAAATTCAAAAGTTGAGAAGTTAATGCTAACGCATTATCCTAAGAAGAACTATGTTCTTCATTGGAGGCTTCTCAGGCTTTATCTTTCTCTCGGGGCTAAGGTTACACACATACATAGAGCTATTAAATACAAGCAAGCTCCTATTTTTAAACATTATATCGATAAAAACACTAACTTGCGTGCAAATGCAGTTAGTGAATTATATAGAGATTTATTTAAATTGTATAACAACAGTCTGTATGGTAAATCTGTTGAGAACCTTAAAAAGAGGATGAATTTGCGATTATGTAATTCAGCTGAAAAGTTAATTACATATTCATCAAAACCGGAATTTAGAAAAACAATAGAGATTACTGATGATCTTTTTGCCGCTCATCTTAATAAGGACTCAATATGTTTGGATAGACCTAGTTATATCGGTCAATCAGTTCTAGATTTATCCAAACTACGGATGTACCAGTTACAGTATGTTGAGTTACAAAATTATCGTGATATTTACAATTGTGATATCAATCTAGTAGCGGGTGATACAGATAGCTTCTTTTTGGAGATAAAAAATTTAAAATTAGAAATTTTATTAAAAGCTATGATTTCGGATGATCTGTTAGATACATCAAATTATGATCCTTCTCATCCTTTATATTCTAGACGACTTGACTCGGTTATTGGCAAGTTCAAGGATGAGAGTAAAGGGTTAGGATATAGCGAGTGGGTTTTCTTGCGCCCTAAATGTTATAGCTTGCTAGGAAATAAATCAACAATGCGAGCTAAGGGTGTAAAATTACCGGGTACCGACATTAAACACCAATCATATTTGAATTGTTATAATAACAATAGTATTATGTCGGTACCTCAAACTAGGATTGGGACCCGAAATCATCAGCTGTTCACTTTTAAAAATTCTAAAATAGCATTAAATAATCATGACGACAAGAGAGCTTGGGTAGGGAAAAACTCGAGTTTTGCATATGGTCATTATAGAGGGGTTGATGTCCTTGATGTTGGTGGTAATATAATCATGCCTGAAACCGATCCAACAGTTCGCAATCAGCAATTTGATGAGATATTTGAGAATGTTATTGATATTTATTAACAAATTTGTATATAAAAATAAAAATTGTGAAAATTTCTCTTTGGTATTTTCATTTGTTATAATTTATTATTATTATTTTTATTAGCAATATTTTCATAATCAAATGCCAAGCGTGAAGAAACGTGAAATAAAACTTGATATTTGTTTAATTGTATTATTAATAATTGATTTACTTTTTATGAAGTTGTTGTATTTTATATATAGTTGTTTTTATATAGATGTTTTTTTTTTTTTATATAGTTGTTTTATGTATTTGTTTTATTATACATATATATGTATTATTAATAAAAAAGTAATAAAAATAATGATAATAATATTTATAATAATAAATAAAAATAATAATAAAAAGAATAATAAATAAAACTTGGAATAAAAATTAAAACCTGTAATAAAAATTAAAATATGTAATAATAATAATAATAAATATAATAATAATAAAAATAATAATATTAATAATAAATAAAGCTTGTAATAAAAAAAAATTAATAAAAAAAATTAATAATAATAATAATAAAAATAATAATAAAAATAAAAAGAATAATATTAATAATAAATAAAGCTTGTAATAAAAAAAAATTAAAACATGTAATAATAATAATAAAAATTATAATCTTAATAAATAAAACTTGTAATAAAAATTAAAATATGTAATAATAATAATAAAAATTATAATCTTAATAAATAAAACTTGTAATAATAATAAAAATATTAATAATAATAATAATAATAATAAAAATAATAATAAATATAATAATAATAATAAAAATAATAATAAAAATAAAAAAGAATAATATTAATAATAATAATAATAAAAATAATAATAAAAATAAAAAGAATAATATTAATAATAAATAAAGCTTGTAATAAAAAAAAATTAAAACATGTAATAATAATAATAAAAATTATAATCTTAATAAATAAAACTTGTAATAAAAATTAAAATATGTAATAATAATAATAAAAATTATAATCTTAATAAATAAAACTTGTAATAATAATAAAAATATTAATAATAATAATAATAATAATAAAAATAATAATAAAAATAAAAATAATACGGTTTTCAATATATAATAATAATAATAGTAATAATAATAAAAATAATAATAAAATAAATTTACAAAATATATACTACTTATTTTTATAAGTAGTAAATTTAAATTTAAAAATGTTTAAAAATAATATGACCTTGAGAAATTTTGAATGACCTTGAAAATTTTTGATGAGTCATCCAATGACCTTGACCTACTTTTGAATGACCTTGAAAATTTTTGATGAGTCATCCAATGACCTTGAAAATTTTTGATGAGTCATCCAATGACCTTGAATGAGTCACGGTCTTTGTTTCAATGACCTTGAAAAAATATGACGAGTCATCCAATGACCTTGAATGAGTCATAGTCTTTGTTTAAATGACCTTGAAAAAATTTGATGAGTCACCCAATGACCTTGAATGAGTCATGGTCTTTGTTTAAATGACCTTGAATGAGTCATTGTCTTTGTCTTAAAAATTTTTTGTACTTTTGGACTTAGAAAAATTTTCTCTCAGTGGGGGGGGAGGGGGTACTGTGCTGGATGTGACATGTGCTGGATGTGACACATCCCACTACTTAATTCTAGTACTAACTATATGAATGACAATATTATTTGCCCAAAAATTTATTCTCAACAAATTCGATTGTATATTATTATTAATTAATTAATGTCACTGTAATTGCTATTGATTCTATACAAAATATTCCATAAAATTTGAAAAAAAATTTATCAAATCTATAAATTAACAAAATCGATCATTTTTCACTTTAATATTTTAGTTACTTAGAATTGTTCTAAGATTATTACAGTGAATTTGTAAATAAATTATACTGGGGTCGAAGTTGAATTGAATTTATTCATAATTTTCACCTGATGGAAACCAATTACAAATTCGACATTTTAGAGAAAATTTTGGAATTTTCCTGTTTAATCTATTTTGTGCTTGGTTGCTTAACAAGTTACAGTTGGGCGTCCAAGGAACTCGATTACAAAACGCTGAATTCTCGAATTCTACTATTCTGGGAACCAATAGCGGCAATCATGGGAATCGTAAATGTGTTTCATATTATTCTCATTGGATTTTTCATTTATAAAAATTCAAAGAAAAAGATTATGAAAAAATCCCACAAAGAAATTAATATTTTATTTTACATTCTTTCAATTCCTCTGCTGCTAGTGAGTATGAGTTATTTGATTCTATTAATCATTCGAGATTTCCACTGTCAAGAAACAATTGGTAAGTTTTCCATATTTCTGTGTTTTGGAGAACTCGGTTTCTTCATTGCCACAATCGTATTTATTACTTTCATCAACATCAGTAAATTAATTATCCCAACCAAACAAATGGCTCAATTTTTCCGATTTCTTAAATTAATAACTATAATAGGAATGGTTAATTATTTCTTCTTTCATATAGTTTCACAACAAATTTACAATTTCATCAGTGTCGCATCAAACACCTCGATTTATCCGAAAATCAATAATAGAAATATACCTGCGCTGCCATTTGATTTTGATTCGCTGAGAAATTACATGCAACCGCTAGTGATTCTATTTTGTTGTATTTGCGTCATTTATCTCGTAATAATTTTTCGATTGGCCAATGCAAATAATCCAAGTATCAGTGAAAATGATGAATACATTCAGTTGATTGAATCTGTTCACAACCAGCAGAATCTTAGCCAAACTTCGAAAAATTCGAATAAAAGTTTCATGAAGAATTTACAACTGCCTCCAATATCTCTGATATTGGGAATATTATTAATCACTTCTTCCATCTTGATTATTATTATTATAAATTCCTTTTTAAATGATAAACTACTTTACAAGAGCGGTCAAATTATTTCCGCCACTTTTGCAAGCTTTATCTATCTCATTTCGATAGTTCTGTTAATTCTACAAATCTTTGAAATGAAGAGATGGAGAAAAAATGAAGAAAATTTCAATATTGTCGATAAAATTCTCACATGGATCGGTGTTTGTGGACAGCTAATGATATCCACTGCACAAATCTCTTTGAATATTTACAAATTTGAACCGGCATCGGCATTTTTGTTGATTGAATATTTTTTTTTGATCGTTCAAATATTGTTGCAATATGTCACCGTGACTCTAGCTCTTGATCGTCAGTGTATTCCACCGAAAATAAAAACTTGGCAAGAATTCATTTGTCCGGCCGTTGGAATATTGAGCATCAATTTGGGATTGCTTTTCCTCAGTTTATTTGATGTTATAAATGCAAATTCTCAAAAGTCTTTTAATTCATATGAAACCGATATGTTTATACAGATATTCGGCGCTGGATTTCAATCTTTCGGAGAAACTTTGTCAATTCTTCAACGTTTGCATTCGTTATTAATTTTCGGAAAAATAATAATTATAATAAATCAATGAAGAAAGAAAGATTCACTATAATTTCATTATTATTCACTAAACTGTTTTAATATCATTAAATAGGATCACAATGAAACAAAATTTTAATATAAATGTATGAATATTATTTCATTTTCACGTCCCGTGCTCGTGAAGGCCCTAGTCGTGCGCAACGACGAGCCCAAACATCAAATCATAAAAATAAATAGCGAAAGAAGGTAGCTCGAGGGTGGGTCTTTTGGCTCGACTTTCTTGCACCCAATTTCGATAAAATCGACATAAACTTTTAAATAACATTCGGCTCAAAATCACTAATGCCGAGCAGTGCAGTGGGCAATCGTTAAATACAATGTGAACACAAGTAGATCATAAGGACAAAGAAAGAGAAAGGGTAGAGGGGAAAATTGCGAAATCGTTGCAACAGTAAAAATGAATAGCCATCGGAAAAAGATTAATCCGAACGATCAAAATCATGTAAAGGAATAATTTAAATAATATGTAAGAACTAAACAAATTATTTTGAGTTGAGGTGGAAAATATGGGCGAACGCTGCCCAAATTTTCCGAAATAAATAAAATACTTTATCGAAAATTTTAAAGTAAAAGTGGAGTGCGTCTCAATTATTTGTATAATTAAAATATTCTGATAAAACTGAGAAATAAAGGCAGATCCCTACATTAATTTAATAGTAATAATGTTAATAGTAACAATAATGGTAATTATCATAATAACAATAATAAGAACAATATACAAGATTTCTGTTAGAAACAATAACAAGCAAGGAAACTTCGGGACGACATTGGACAACTTATAATTCGTAAAACTATCAACAGAAGATTTAAAACGAGTTAGCGGCAAGAAAACGGGGGAAGCAAGACATTTGACAGTAACAGCCGAGACGACATTTCAGACAAATGCGGGAGGAAATAAATAGAATTAAATAAAACAAAAACAATGAAAAACGACCAACTTATCTACATGGATAGCAAACTAACTAGTGAAAGAAATATAGAAAGAAAACATCTGTGCGAAATAAGAAGTGAAAAACTTTGTTTGATCACTCGAAGCTGAGATTTTGTGCAACGGAAAACAAATGTCAAGGAAAATTAAGAAACCACCAATATTCTCAGAAGCACACTCAACTGAGCATGAATGACGATTCTAGATGCAAAAAAATAATGATCTAAAAAACAATAAATATTGGAACGGAATTTTATCGAAACGCAGACAGATAACAAATGGAAAATATTGATAGAAACTTTGAAAAATGACCGGTTTGTCTCATTGGAAAATAAAAACACAGAGTATGAATTTTTAGAAACGGTAGAATATGAATTCACTTAAGACAACCAGAATGTGAGTGATATGAGGGTCAGGAACACCTTCAAGATTGCTGGCAAAATATGGAGAAAATTCAACAGGACAAAAGTAGAAAATTTCACGACATAAACAATAGTTACTGGAGATCCAAGAAAATTAGATAGTATCGTTTTAAATAAATTAAGAAAGATAGAAGGTATCTTAAGAGTCCTAATAATATGAAATAACAAAATCATAACAGATAAAACAATAATAGATAACCTCGGAAAATACATGAGCATAGTTGATCAAAAAATGGAGGGATGAAAAAAAATAGATAATGTAAAATATGATGAAAATAAGAAGGAACAAAACACCAGTTTAGAAAGCCCATGAACGATGAGTATTGTGATAAAAGAGAAAACTATTAATACATGCATATAAATTAAAATACTAAATACATAAAAATTTCAAGGGAAACGATTCAACAGGAAAGTGGAGACAAAAATAAAATTGTCAATAATTGTAAAGCAAAAACCCTGAAAATAAGAAACCATAAATAAAAATAATGGGTATGTTGTATAAATCAATTGAAATCAACATGTAAATATTATGCAAAAACTGTAGAACTACAAATAAAAACATAAAAATAAATAAATAAAATTAAAATATTGAAAATGGAAAAAGGTGGAAATCACGAGGGTTAAATCGATTAGAAAATGGGAAACCACAAAAAAGGGGGGTCGTGTAAATATTGTATAAATAAATTTCAGAACCATATAAATAATAATTAAATAAGTATGAGAATAGCGGTAAGAGTTCGGGATAAATTGGGAAAGTAGAAATTGCCGGATTAATAGTGATTGAAAGAAGACGAGGCCGCCAAGTCAGTTGAAATAATTTTAAACTTAGTAAATGATTAATTAAAAGTAATTAAATCAAAAATCAAAATTATTAACGGAAATTCATCAAAAGGTTGCAACGATTTCGAGCCCCTACTCATATGAAATGTGTATGGTAATAAAGTTAATGAAAAACTATAACAGAATTTACGATCAACTGGTTGTGTGAATTTCAAAAACGTGAGACTAAGTGAAGCCAAATTCAGTACAAAAATGAGAAAGTGATAATCGATCAATTTGGAGAAATTGACGAAAATATAATCAAGATGATGAAGAAACTTATGTGTGAATAAAAGAAATGTTTTGGCATAATTGAAATGAATAGATAGCAATGAGTGTTAATCAATAGAATGGTGATGCTTGTAATACATGAAAATATAGGATTTGGAGTAAGTACTGATAATTTACGAAAGTAGTGGGATGTGTCACATCCAGCACATGTCACATCCAGCACAGTACCCCCCCTGCTGAGAGAAAATTTTTCTAAGTCCAAAAGTACAAAAAATTTTTAAGACAAAGACAATGACTCATTCAAGGTCATTTAAACAAAGACCATGACTCATTCAAGGTCGTTGAATGACTCATCATATTTTTTCAAGGTCATTTAAACAAAGACCACGACTCATTCAAGGTCATTGGATGACTCATCATATTTTTCAAGGTCATTTAAACAAAGACCATGACTCATTCAAGGTCATTGGATGACTCATCAAATTTTATAATATATATTTTTAATTTTATTTATTTTTATTTAATATACTTTAATTGTTTGTTTTAATCAAGTCAATTATTTTATTATTTTATTTTTAAATTATATTATTATTAAATTTAATTGTTTATTTTAATAAAGTCAATAATATTTTTTATTTTTAAATTATATTATTATTATTAAATTGTTTGTTTTAATGAAGTGAATATTGTTTTAATCAAGTCAATAATATTATTATTTATTTTTAAATTATATTATTATTATTAAATTGTTTGTTTTAATGAAGTGAATATTGTTTTAATCAAGTCAATAATATTATTTATTTATTTTTATTTATTTTTTTTATATACTATAATTTTTGTTTTAATCAAGTCAATAATATTATTATTTATTTTTAAATTATATTATTATTATATTTAAATTGTTTGTTTTAATCAAGTCAATAATATTATTTATTTATTTTTATTTTATTTTATTTATTTTATATACTATAATTTTTTTTTTGTTTTAATTAAGTCAATATTTTATTATTTATTTACTATTTTTAAATTATATTATTATTATTATTGTTATTGTTATTGTTATTATTATTGTTGATATTATTATTATTATTATTATTATTATTATTTTTATTTATTATTATTATTATTATTATTATTATTATTATTATTATTATTATTATAAGTTCACGTTTTATTATTATTAGTATTATTATTATTATTAATGTATAATAAAAACAAAACAACTACATAAAACTTTTATTATAAGGAAATAATTTTATTATTTTTAATATGATTATTAATATTATTACTTATTAATATTGTTATTAATATTAATATTTCTCCGTCCATAAGTGTCCATCAAAATATATATATATATATATATATATATATATATATCCCTATTTAAATATAATTAACCGACAAAATCTACTCAATTGTTAGAAAGTTTTAATTGAATATAATAGTAATTCATCCACTCTTAAAGTACAATTCATTTTCAGTGAATATTTTCATCTTTTAAGTATATTTGTTGATCAGTGAATAATTCAGACTCCGTTTAAAGTATTTCCCAATATTTAATTGATATTTCATCTCATTATTGAGAAATTTACCGTCTAATTTATTATAAGCAATTCTCGATTCACTGAATATTTGTTAGCTTCAATTCATATTTTCTCACTTTAATGATTGCTTTCCTCTTTAATGAATATTTTCTCTCTTCAACTAATGTTTTCCTTATTCAATGAATGTTTTTTCCTCTTCAACGAATATTTTTCTCTTCAATGAATATTTTCCTCTTCGATGTATATTTTCTCCATTCAAAGTATATTACCTTTGTAAGTGTTTAATATAGCAATTGATATTTCATCTATTTAGTAGATATCTTTAACTATCCCACTTTTTTCAGTAATTTCACCGATTTTAGTCACTTAATGTACTCTCTCACCAATATTACTTCTTCACTGAAAATTTGTATTCGACAAAAATAAAATAATTTTAGGCTATGTAAATCAATTAAAGCTTTTAGGGAAATTTTATGATAATTTAAGTGATATCTAGTTTTACGATGTATTTATTTTAGTAAATTTTAATCATCTTTGTGAATTTATGGTTTTCTTTTGAATTTTAATGGATTTAGGGTTTGATTATGTTTTAAATGAAATTATTGAAGAAATTAGGGTAAATCTATAATTTTAGACACTTAATTTCTTGAAAATTTATTAGATTTGACTTGATTTTAAGATTATTTTAAATAAAAGTTAAATTTAGGATCAAAATGTTTATGAAACATCTATTTAAGATAATTATTTCAGAATTAGAATCAAATTTGACTGATAGATTTAATGATATTTTAATTATAATTTTATGTTCTATTTAAATAGTTGATTAAATCAGTTAATTTTTAAAAATATTTTAGTGAAACCTAAGATTTTAATTGATTTTACAGTGTAAAAAGAGATCGATAATTACTTTCATTTTCAATTTTATTGATTTCATGGATATCAATCACAAAAGTAGTATAATTTAGAGATTTTTAAGACAATGCTCAGTGTGGTTATCAGTATACTTATGAAAATCATTGATATATCTCTATGGGTTGATTGGTAATTTTTATTGAATTTATACTTGATTTACTGATTAATTTTAATTATTTGAGCAACATGATATATATTTTACAATAATTTAATTTATGTGGGAAACATAGACTTTATTCGATTTTAGTCATTTTTGATGAATTTTTTTTTTATTTGATAGAATTTTTTGCCAGAATCAAATTGTGGTGATTTTCAACGGAAAATGTTGGGTATCGATAACAATTTTGTAATACTAACGAAAATTTATTTTTATTGGTAAAAATTTGATTTTTATGATAATTTTTAGTGGGAATTTGATTGGTTGAATACATATAGTAAATATGATCCGAATGATGGATTTTTAAGGATCTTATTCGGTTAAATATAGATTTCTAAAGAAATTTTACCTTGTACTTTTTTTTTTACAAAAAATATGTATATTGTTGGTGCAGTGAGGAAAATTGTCATTTCAAGGGAAATTATTGATTAAGAGGAAATTTTATGATATTTTAAGGAAATAATCGATTAAGAACAAGTTTGTTGCCATTTTTAAGGGTATTGAGTTGGTTGAATATCTGTGTTCAAAGGGTAAATATTTTCTAAATGGAGAATATAGAGGAGGAATTTATAATATTTTTAGGGGGGATTTATTCAAATAGATATTAATGTGTGTAAATCTTTTGAGAGAGTGGGAATATTGTCATTTAAAGAGAAATTATTAGTTAAGAAGAAAATTTATGATCTTTTAAAGGGGAAAGGATTGGTCACTAGATGAATTCTATTTTAAGGGAATTTCAAGAAATTTATTCGGTTGAATATCGATATAAGTCGGTGATTTTTTATGAAAATAATGAATATAGCTTGGATTAATGTCATTTAAAGAGAATTGATTGGTTGAGAGTAAATTTTATTTTATTTTAGTGAGAAACAATTGGCTAAGAACAAAATTTATAATCTTTTAAGGGGAAATAATCGATTAAGAACAGATTTGTTGATATTTTTAAGGTACTGAGTCGGTTAAATATCGTTATTTAAAGGATGATTTCTATAAAAAATAATGAATATAATTGGTAGGGTAAGAGTAAGTGTTATTTGATGGAAATGATTGGTCTAGAGTGGAATTTACTTTAGTGAGAAATAGTCAATTAACAAGTTTGTTGTCATTTTTAAGGGGGTTGGGTTGGTTAAATATTGTGATTTAAAAGGTAAATATTATCTAAATTGGTATTTTTATGATTTTTTTAATGAAAAATATTGAATATGGCTGGAAATATTGTTATTTGATGGAAAATGATTGGTCAAGAGAGTAATTTATAATATTTCTAAAGAAATTTACTGGAATGAATATATGTATTGAAAAGGTTAATATTATCTACTTGATAGGCTTTTATAAAAATTATGAATATAGTTGGTATAATGGAGTGAAAAATGACATTTGAAGAGGAATGATTGGTTGAGAGTCGAATTTATAGTATTTTTTTAAAGGGGATTGAGTTGGTTGAATTTATAAAATACTTAGGAAAATTGTTACGTTTTTCATTGATTTAAGGTTAATCAGAATATATCGATAAGATTTCAGTTCTAAGAAATTGATTGATTCATATAACTATTTGTATACAAGTATTTATTTTATTATTATTATATTTGTAATTAAATTAAAAACTAAAATTGACTAGTATTTAAAAATATTTGGTTACCTATTATTTATGTTTTTTATTGACAATTTTCTGAATAATTTAAATATTTACGATTATTTCCAGGAATGAAGAGAAATTGTACTATTAAAAACTATGAGCTGTTGATAAAATACATTAATTTTTATTCAACAAGTACCTAGAACAATTACCTAACAATCTTAAAATTTTAAAAAATCTAACAAATTTTTTCAATTATTTTACAACTTAGTTAATTTAATTAACTGATAAGTACTAGTTTCTTTACGATTTGCTACTGTGTTGAAACTTTTTTTTTTTTTTAAATTCTTATTCAAAGTACTAACAAATTTTATTAAAGATCTATCAAGACTTGCCAAAAATTATAAAACTTTGGTAATTTTAATAAGTATTACTCAATAACTACTATTTTCTTACCAATTAGCTGAAGGTCTTATTTTAAAATTTCTTCAAAATAATAACATTATTTACAAATTAATCAGTTTTATCTCAAATTTAACAACGTTCTCACAACTTTAATCAAATTCTAATCCCATGATAATCATAAATTACGTGTATTTTCTTAAAAATTGTCCATAGTTTTTCTTATATCGATAAAACAAACACACATATTTCAATCAAAAAACACGTGTGTATCATAAATAATATACATTTTCTTAACAATCTCAAACTTTACATAAATATTGAACTATTTTTATGATTTAACACATACACATTATTAGCCATAAAATAAATATTTCATAAATTGTTGAAAAATTACACATATTTTCATTAAAGTTTTTCCATAAACACTGTAACATATCGATGGTTTAACACACACATTTGAGCCATAATTAGTTTTGATATTTATTTCCACATATTTTCTTAAAAATATAAAATTTTTCTTTAACTTTTTACAAACATTTACAATTGTTCTATCCCTGTATACTATGAACCACAATTGAACAAACTTTTTCTATTCAATATTAATTTTATATACTTTGTTGAAAATTTATATAAAATAATAATGAAAATTATAACTTATAAAAACTTGTAATATTAATAATAATAATAATAATAAAAATAATAATAATAATAATAGAATAAAAATTTAAAAAAAAAATTAAAACACTACTTATGAGATAATAATAATAATAATAATAATAATAATAATAACAATAACAATAACAATAATAAAAATAATTATAATAATAATAAAAATTAAAAAACATTAAAAAACACTACTTAAAAAAAAGTAGTATATTAAAATTAAAAATGTCTAAAAATACTATGCCCTTGACCTACTTTTAAATGACCTTGAAAAAAAAATATTATGAGTCATCCAATGACCTTGACAATAATAATATTAAGAAATAAAAATAATAATAAGAAAAATAAATAATCATACTAATTAATCATATTATTAATCATATTATTAATAAAAATAATAATACTAATAATAACAATTATAATAATAATAATAAAAAAAAAAATTTAAACAATATTGATAAGTAATCATACTAATTAATAATATTAATAATCATATTAAAAATAATAAAATTATTTCCTTATAATAAAAGTTTTATGTAGTTGATTTTATTATACATTAATAATAATAATAATATTAATAATAATAAAACGTGAACTTATAATAATAATAATAATAATAATAATAATAATAATAATAAAAATAATAATAATAATCATAATAATTATAATAAAAATAATAATAATAATAATAAAAATAATAATAGTAAAAACGATAAGTATAATAATAATAATAATAATATTAATATTAATAATAAAAATAATAATAATAATAATAAAAATAAAAATAATGATAATAAAAATAATAATAACAATAATAATAATAAAAATAATAAAATAATTATAAAAAATATTATTAATAAAAATAATAATAATAATAACAATAATAGAATAAAAATTAAAAAACACTACTTAAAAAAAATAAATAAGTAGTATATTAAAATTAAAAATGTTTAAAAATACTATGACCTTGACCTACTTTTAAATGACCTTGAAAAAAAAATATCATGACTCATCAAATGACCTTGAAAATTATAAAATTAAAATTAAAAAATATTAAAACATTACTTATAAAAATAAGTAGTAAATTATATTAACTTGTAATAATAACAGTAAAAATAATAATATTTAAAACTAAACTTATAAAAATAAGTAGTAAATTTATATTCAAAATGTCAAAAAATACTATGACCTTGAAAATTTTTGAATGACCTTGAAAAAATATGATGAGTCATCCAATGACCTTGACAATAATAATATTAAGAAGAAAAAATAATAAGAAGAAAAATAAATAATCATACTAATTAATCATATTATTAATCATATTAATAATAAAAATAATAATACTAATAATAACAATAATAATAATAATAATAATAATAATAAAAAAATAATAATTAAACAATATTAATAAGTAATAATATTAATAATCATATTAAAAATAATAAAATTATTTCCTTATAATAAAAGTTTTATGTAGTTGTTTTGTTTTTATTATACATTAATAATAATAATAATATTAATAATAATAAAACGTGAACTTATAATAATAATAATAATAATAATAATAATAATAATAATAATTTTAATCATAATAATTATAATAAAAATATTAATAATAATAAAAATAATAATAGTAAAAACGATAAGTATAATAATAATAATAATTATAATAATAATAATAATAATAATAATAATAACAATAATAATAACAATAACAATAACAATAATAATAATAATATAATTAAAATAGTAAATAAATAATAAAATATTGACTTAATTAAAACAAAAAAAAATTATAGTATATAAAATAAATAAAATAAAATAAAAATAAATAAATAATATTATTGACTTGATTAAAACAAAAAATTATAGTATATAAAATAAATAAAATAAAATAAAAACAAATAAATAATATTATTGACTTGATTAAAACAATATTCACTTCATTAAAACAAACATAATAATAATAATATTTTTTAATTATAAAATAATAAAATAATTGACTTGATTAAAACAAACAATTTAAATATAATAATAATATAATTTAAAAATAAATAATAATATTATTGACTTGATTAAAACAATATTCACTTCATTAAAACAAACAATTTAATAATAATAATATAATTTAAAAATAAAAATATTATTGACTTTATTAAAACAAACAATTAAATTTAATAATAATATAATTTAAAAATAAAATAATAAAATAATTGACTTGATTAAAACAAACAATTAGAGTATATTAAATAAAAATAAATTAAATTAAAAATATATATTATAAAATTTGATGAGTCATCCAATGACCTTGAATGAGTCATGGTCTTTGTTTAAATGACCTTGAAAAAATATGATGAGTCATTCAACGACCTTGAATGAGTCATGGTCTTTGTTTAAGTGACCTTGAAAAAATATGATGAGTCATTCAATGACCTTGAATGAGTCATGGTCTTTGTCTTAATAATTTTTTGTACTTTTGGACTTAGAAAATTTTCTCTCAGCCGGGGGGGGGGTACTGTGCTGGATGTGACATGTGCTGGATGTGACACATCCCACTACTTACGAAAATAATAGTCAGCAACCAGAGGAAAATAGATGGTTGAAAACAAGTACGATAAGTTGAGATAAATAAAAATATGAGACAACAATAGCAACCGATAGGTGTAAAACATACGGAAAAAGCCGAACACATCATGAAAGCCGTCAAATAAATTATAAGTAGACAACTAAAACACAACTTAAACAGCAAAAGCTGAAAAATCACAGATAAGGTACGGCAAAGTTTCGATGCATCTCATTTCTTAGTGTATTTTTTAATGTTATTTATATTATACTATATGAGAATAATATTAGAAAGTAAGATTTCAAACCGAGCTATCATAACTATAGTAGGCTTACTCAGATGAGGAATCCTGATCAACTCGACGAGAGGTAAGGTCGCAAAGGTTGGCAAGTTTCTGTCGAGAGATTGATTACCTCTCTGGGGGGACAAACCAACACAATTACTACAATTTTTGAATTGAGAAAGTGAGGGGGAAACCGAAGGGTAAAAAAATAGAGAAAAATCAAAAGTTAAAATAAAATTGAAACATGCGCATTATAAAGGTGAAAGAACCATAAGTCCTGGAAAAAAGCCCTACGAATAAGGTACGGGAACTATAAGTCCTGGAAAATAAAGTGAGGGAGCCATAAATCTCGCAAAGGTACCTACAGGAATATTTTTTCACAAGCTGGTGGCGAGGCACCAGAGGACAGCGGGAGACTGTTGTGTTCAGGATGTTATCAGCCAAAGGACTGATAGCGTTGGATTGCTCAATTCACAACCCGGATACCCACACCGAGTATTGAGGACACCAAACGGTAGGCGAGATGTGAACTAACCGGTAAATGGTTCATACTCGAAAGGACCTACTAAGGATCAGATCAGGGTGGCCAAATTGTGCCGGAAATCTGACGGGAGAGCGGGCAGATAATAGATAGATATATTAAGAATTTCCGCGCCCATTTATCGCTTCTTTTTCTTTTCACTATTTGGGAAATCAAGTAAACCGTTTTTGGAACTTGATTGAACGTCTAGGCATTTCCATACTTTTATATTCTCCGAGGTACACAACCCGGATCCCACACCGAATACTGAGGGAATGTTCTTTTTAGTTTTCCCAGCAAGGAGTTCAGTACAAAAACCCGGATTCCACACCGAATGCCAAATATCCGAATGGCGATGAGAAAGGCGTAACCGGTAAAATGAGCAAGACAAAAGACGCCATGGATTGAGAGTCAGTGTGAGGCCTCAAACTCACCCAAAAGTCACTGATGAAACTCAACTCCGATATTAAAGATAAGATAAGATTATGATTAAAGATGAGAACAGGTATTAAAAATAAAGATATGATTAGATATGAGTATGATTAGATGTTAAAGATAAGAAATGATCATGAAACAAGATATGGTTATAACAGTAAAGATGTGACCAAGAATAGATACTAAAGATGAAATATGATTATAGTTAATAAGGATATGATTAGATATTAAAGTTGAGACACGATTATGATTAAATAAGATATGATTAGATGAGACAATATGTTAAGATATTAGAGGCCATAGAGTGCCGAATGAGACGCGATTATGATTGAATATTAAAGGCCACAGAGTGCTAGTTGGAAATAAAATGCCGAAGGTAGGAGAGCCAACGGTAACAATAGAGGGTATAGAGCGCCAGCGACTGAGGATCAAGTAAATGATTTTTAAATCCATGAGACAGAAAAAATAATTAACGGATTGAATGAGATCACGAGTGTGATGATTTTATTTAGTTTTATTATTATGATATAGATAATTGATGCGACTATATAGATGATTAATAAGACCATATAGATAATTGATACGAGGTCAATAGATAATTATTACGAGATATAGATAATTCAAAATAGACTTAAAATGAGGGGGGTGAGTCGGACGAAAAGGACCTCCACGGAAAATGCGAACAAGGGATAATAACGTATATAGTATAGTAAACGGAGGAGAAATTGGTATAGAGCAGGGATGGCGAACCTTTTTTTGACTGCGTGCCAATAAATATTATTTTTATAAAATGAAAATACATGCGTGCCAATACAAATTATTTTTATTAAATGAAAATACATGCTTTTAAAAATTATATATAGATTCATTTCTATAATATGCTGACATATTTTTTAATGGGATTTTTGTTGCTGAATATTTCTCGATAATGCATCAATATTCGGATCATAGTTTGACAATTTTAATGAAATACAACCCTCCCCACATTCATCGGTAAGTCTGTTTCGTACATCAGATTTTATATTATTCATAATCGAAAATAGACTTTCACAGCTATACGTTGATGAAAATATTGTTAGAATAGCTAAAGACAATTTCTTCATCGCATTAAATGTTTCTGGGAGCGAACACCATGTCTTCAACAACATATTATTCATGTTTTCGTATTCTTCTTCATTTAATCTTTTTTTTTCATTATTTTCTATTTCTTGCCTTAACTCTATAAATTTCAGCTTCCAAATAGAACTTGATTGAAACTCTGCCAACTGCATTTCTAAATTCTCCAACTGTAACCAGTCTAATTGATCCATTTTTAGCAGTTTCCAAATCAAACTTGTCTGGATATTTAATAAAGTTAATTAATGGTTGAAATTTTTTGAAATCTTGAAATCTCTTAGCAAAACTGTCTTGTATGTCATTTATAACTTGGCTATAAAAATTTATATTAATTTCATAGACTCCATGAATAGAAAATTTTTGGAGGTGATCTTTCAACAAAGGAAAATACTTAAAATTATTGTTGTCAATATCGCGTTTAAATATTACTAATTTGGACTCAAAACCTTCAATAATATCGAACATTACATAAATTGATTTTCCGGGACCTTGCAATTTAATATTTAATTCATTTAAATGGTTGGAAATATCCGTTAAAAACATTAATTTGGTGGTCCAGTTATTATCAAGAAGTTCAGGAAATTCGGGTTTTTATCATTAAGAAACATGATAATTTCATCAAAACATTCTACAAAACGTTGTAACACAAATCCTCTACTAAGCCAGCGTACGTGATTATACATTAACAATCCATGATAATTTGAACCTACCTCTTGTAGAAGCAACTGAAATTGCCGCTTATTCAAAGCTCGAGCTGCTATAAAATTTATTATTTTGGAAACAATACTTAAAATATCATCAAATGCTGCCAAACCAGACTTCGCACATTGAACTTCTTGATGAATTATACAATGAAAATTAATAATTGGATGCCCAACGTGTTCTTGAAAAAGAGATACAAAACCAGCTTGCCGTCCTATCATTGAGGGAGCTCCATCAGTTGTAATTGACACCATTGTTGATGTATCTATCTCAGCTATTTGAAACGTTTTTATAACTGCATCACTAATATCTTTCCCAGTTGTTTTTGCTGATAAGGAAACTAGTGAAAGCAATTCCTCAACTATTTTTTCTCCTTTAGCATAACGAGCAATTATGGACAAGCGAGCTGAAGATGTTACGTCGGTACTTTCATCAAGACATATAGATAATTGCTTTGCTGAACGTATATCATTTATTTTTTTAATATTAATATTTTTATGCATTCTTAATATCCTGTCTTTAACAGTATTTCGACTTATACTTAATTCTTCAATGCGCTTAAGTATCTGCTCTTTATTTTGAAAATCTTCAAATAAATGTGGTGCACATTTAATGAAAGCTTCTTTAATATAATCTCCATCGCTAAATGGTTTGCTATGAGTAGCAATAGTCTTGGAAACCTCAAAACTAGCAGCAGCTAAATAATTTGTATGTTTCAAAAATGTAGTGAATGAGTTTGATTGTAAATTTTTATTTTTAACGTCACGTGCAATATATTCTTTTTGTTCTGAATCACTTTTAGATAAAATAAATGAATGAGTAGTTTCATAATGACGTTTTACTGAGGATGTTCTGCACACTACTGTATTTCCACACAACGCACACAGGGCATTGTTATTGCTTTTCATCATTCCATATTTATCAGTCCACCAATCTTGAAATGGTCTGTTAGAGCTGGCCTCTGTTTTCCTTTTCTTATTTTCTGACATTCTAAAGTTGAAACATATTATTTATTTATCATTAAAATTGTTAATGAATTACCTTTTGAAATCAATTATAATTGTCTTCTAAAAATATAAATAGATTTTTTTTTATTAGCAAAAAATAATACTAAAATAAGAAAACACAATTTTCAATCGCACTTACAAAGTTTTTAACTGAACTGAATTAGAATTAGTGAATTTCAATTTTGGCGAGAATGAAGATGTTCATATATATATGTATGTATATATTTGAAAATCCAAAGCATACTATGTTCATTTTAACATTTTTTTTTATATTTAAAATTACATGTTCATACTTGTACATACCTATACCTACATACGCAAATAATATAATTATATTATAACGTTATGAATAAAGGCGCCAGAAATCTGGAAGTTTGTTTTTAAATATCAAAATTTATGCATTAAATTTGAATTGAGTTCACAATTTTTCCAATATCAAAAATGCATTTGGATTAGTCAGTACATTACATACGTATGAAAATGAAAAATATTATACGTGCCAGCAAAAATTTAGCTGCGTGCCACTTTGGGCACGCGTGCCATAGGTTCGCCATCCCTGGTATAGAGTATAAAATATTGGAGTGTCATTTATTTTTAGATCAAAAGTCAAAGCAGAGCAATAACAAAGCAATTCAAACCAATTTAAAAACAACCAAAGCAGAAAAGATTTGAGCAATCAGAACAGAAAAGATTTTTGACCAGACATCAAAGCAGTTACAGAATAATAACAAAGCAATCCCAAGAGATTTCAAAGCAATCAAAACAAAAGAAGATAAACTAATATATCAGAAGCAATAAAGATAAAAAAACAGTCCAATCAGCGAATAACCATAATCATTGATAGCATCAGCAATCATACGAGAAGCAAAAGCAAAGAGAAAAGAGAAAGGAGCTTATTGAAAGCAGAAGAAAAGAAAAGAGCCCCCAACAGCAGAAGTGTCAATACAGGAGCATCAACCACAGCAGGAACAGGTACAGATAGCGGATTAAACGATTTCGAATTCAACAGCAGCGAAGAAAACGAACTAATCAATACAGAAAATCAGTTGCCGATAATAGAATCAGAAAACGAAGAAGAAAGATTAAAGAATCCGAACAACAATTCAAACATGTCAACCTCCGAAAGTGTAAATATAACACCGAATCCAAACCTAACACAAGTCAATATTAACGCAACCGAAGGAGAATTCAGAGAAAAATTTAGAGGAGAACCTTTTGACGGCAGTCTCAATAAATTGGATACATTTATAAAGGAATTCGAAGTGTACAAAACCATTTGACATTGGACAGATCAAAAAGTAAAAGAGCGACTACCCCTATACTTGAAATGGAGCGCACAAGATGTATTTGTGGAGGAAGCAAGAGACCCAACGAAATTAACAACATGGGCAGAGATTAAAGACTTCTTAGTAAAAATATTTGGAATAGAGAAAAAAGGAAATAGGAAGATATTAGACCTCCTACATCGGAAACAAAGACGAGACGAATCTAATGCAGTATATGCCTGTGAACTAAAGAAATTATGTAAAGAAGCCTTCGGAGATACAGATATGCCCGAAGATAAAATGGTAGATGTCTTCATAAGAGGAATTAAAAGGGAAGACATACGAGCCAACCTAGGATGCTTGGCACCGGAAACCCTTGATAAAGCAGTAGCAATCGCAAATAGAGGCGAAGCCCATCTGGGACTGGGATACCAAGTAGCAGTAATGGCCACATAACCAACAACTCCAACAGTCAATGCCAACAATCAAAACAACAATACAAATCCAGCCATGAATCAATTCATCCCAAGAGCTCAACAGATGTTCAAGCCACCGCCAGCAAGGAATCCTGAAGATAGAGGTAATAATCAAGTAAGTTATAATAATAATTTCAAGAACAACCCAAACGCAAATGAGATATGTTCCACATGCCAGCGAATGGGACACCGAACGGAAAATTGCTTTCGGAATCACAACTGCCAGAAATGCGGCAGAAGGGGACATACTGAGAGAATATGCGGACAATTCGAAAACAAGGCCTGCTACAATTGTGGTCAAAAAAGGCATATTGCAAGAAGATGCAACATGAGAAGAGAACCGAATCAGCAAAGATTGAATAACCCTACGAGAAATCCACAGATTAACGTAATACAAGAAATCGATATGTTGCAGGAAACACTACAACGAATGCCCATGGAATTAAAGGAGATGATGCAATAGATGCCAGCCAATATACTACAACGAATTAATGTAATGTAAAGTATTGAAGAGATTCAGGAGCTGCGAACAAGAGAATATCAAGAGCAACAACAAGCCGAATGGCGAAGATTACAAACAGAAGAAGCTCAAGAGATTCAGCAAAGATGGGAAAATCGAAAACAAACTCCGAAAAGAATTAATATAATGAGAATAGAAACCCCAGATGAAATCCACACTGCAGAGCAGTGTATTGGGAACGAAGTGGGAGGAGATAGGATAATTAATGAGAAAACAACCAAATTAAATACAATGGAAAAAATAGAAGCAATCAAAGAATTTGCAGAAGAGGAAAAACAAAGACGTCGATAACTAAAGGAAACAACAACTGAGAAATTAGATGAACCAGAAACCCAAGAAAGAAAACAAGTAGAAATGATGGTAACGGAAGACCAAAGCGAAGAAACATTGAAATATGAGATGGAAGTACTTGCGAAAGAAGCATTAGTGCAAAAACTAGATAAAGTACTCGAAAAAATGGAGCAAGAAGAAGCTCTGGAACAAGATAAAGAAGAAACTCTAAAGCAAGAAAAGGATCAATTAAAAAAGAAGGCACTAATACTGAAACTAGATGAAGCATTAAAGAAAATAGAACAAGAACAAGCGCTAGATCAAAAAATAGAATTATTGGCAAATAAAGCCATATCACAAAAGATAGAAGAGCCAAGATTAGAACTACAAAAAGATGAACAGAAAGCATCAACGTCAAAAGAAAAAGAAAAGATATCAGAACCAATAACAACGAAAAATCGAATCCAGAGGATACTGCTACAAAAAATAGAAACAAGAATCAGAAGAGAAAAACCCACGAGGAGTGAGGAGCAAATCGAGAACAGAATAAAAGAAATATGGCTTCAAACAAAAGGGCCAACAAAGACAATGATTGAGGAAAAACGGCCGCATATCAATATGCTAAGACAAATATCAGACGACTAAACAGACGAAGACGAAAGCGAAATAAGCAGTCTAGGTGGAGAAATATTCCAATCATGTGAAGAGAATAGACCAAATAAGGATGAACCGAAATCAGAAATAGAAGAAATGGAGACGAACGTGCCAAGAGAAGATGAAACAGAGATATTAAAAGAAATCAACGAGATGGTGGAAGAGGTAGATCGAAACCAGATGTTTATAAACCTCAAAGATACAACAACGTACAGCAGAATAATGAAACTAATTGCGAAAGAACACCAGCAAGATAATGGTACGTTTACAACATCATGGAAAGATATGATAAAAAAGTATATGAAAGAATATGATAGAGCAGAATATCACGTAATTATTGAGCTTCCAGAAATACCAAGACAGATAATAGCAACAAGAGGCGAAAGTACAAACGAATTATACGAATGGGTAGTGAAAAAACTAGAACCCAGTTATAAAAACAGACCTCTATATCACCAAGGAAGGAAAATAAAACGAGACATACACCTCGCAGATGCCCTAATATGGCCAAATGGAATAAACGTAATAACATTAAACAAGAGTGAAACCGAAGAGACGACAACGGAAATATGGCAGAAAATTCAAACGTTATACCTCAAAGAAATAAAACCAGGGCTAGAAAAAGAAAGACAAAAAATAATGAGGCAAAACCAAATTAAAATGACAGAGCAAACCATAGATCAAGCCAGAAAATATATTAACCGATTGTCTCTAACTAGACCGATCTCAATGAAAATATTTGTATAAGCTGTACGAGATACAGATATTATGAAATTTGATAACGAGAGAACAGATGAGTTAATAGCCAAATATGGAGAGCATCAAAGAGGCATGAGGGGAGACGAACCAATAAAGATAAAGATAAAATTAACCAATGATGAAACAAAAGAAATATCAGTGGACCCCGATTGTCAAATGCATGAACTATACCGACGAATAAACCAGGAAATCATACAACCGATAATAGAAAGCAGCGATGACGGTATGGTAAAAGATGTGGCAATAATGTACCACAAACGACAAATCAGCCTGCGAGAACGAACCTCGATATACGAATTAGGTATATGGGAAGATGGACAGATCATCAATATCATAGCCATGGATGAACCAGAAAGGAGAAATACGACAAAAAAGGAACAACAAATCCGAGAATTCCTGGAGGAAATGAAGAGAAAAATGGACCAAATACTAACGATATACCAGGTATGGAGACAAGATGCGAAACTGAGCACAAAATAACAACCCATCGACGATTCGCGATGCCGATCAACACCATAGAAAAGGGTGTATGATGAAAATACAAAGGAGTGGAAATGGGAAACGAAGAGGACCGAACAGAAATGGAGAAATTACGTACCAGAAGAAGCGCCGGAAGACGCAGCTAATGAAACAACCTTAGAACTACACGAAGATGAGCCATACGAAGATTTACCAAAAGAAATGATAAACGAAATCGAATGGCAACCAGAGGAAGATGAGGAAATAAATGATAGAGCACGATTAGCCCCGTATACATTAAAATACGTGGATGGGCAGAAAAGGTGAAGTCGGAAGAAGAGGAAAAAATCATCAGCTATACAAGCCATCAGTTCTATACAGAAATTGGAGGATACCGTATGAAATTGAGAGTATACCCAAACGGGGATGGGGTAACAAAAGGAAAATATTTATCAGTGCATTTTCTATTAGCAAGGGGCAGATACGACGAAAAATTGCAATGGCCATTTAATCGAAAAACCGTAATTTCGATAGCTAAACCCGGACATTGGGAAAAGCGACATAGTGAAACATTAGGAGTAGAACCAAGATCCGTGATCTGTCAAAACCAAAATCCACAGAAAAAGTAGCAGGAGGAATACCACAATTTCTATTGAAAAAATACGTGACGGGAGAAGAATCCCAATTCGTGAAAGATGACACGATATATATTACGATCGAAGTAGAAACGGAACAAGAAATGAAACTGCGAATCCAACAAGAACAAGAGAGACCGCGAATCAATGTACTCGAGAAACGAATCCCCGGAAAAAGATATTTACCAACAGACATGGACGATTCTGTTGAGGAAGAATTGACAAGACTAACAGAAACGCAAAAAATGCAGAGAGTTAGCAGCGATATTGAGAACTTGCGCCAAAAACCAAAGACGAACCGTAACAGAGCTGGCAAAGTGGATAATTGACTCATGCAACAGAATAGAAAATCTACGAAATATCGTAAAGGAAACAGAGGAATATCGAAGAATTTATGTGTGGTACCACGAACAATTCAGAGAAATCATCAGAAAATTGAAACATACCGAATGGGCAGCCGAAACGATAGAAAAGTACAGTCTAAAAATTATGACGTCAGACTTCGAACCAATTGAAAGGGATTTTTACATCACCGCCAAGGTAAGTGAGGTAAAAAAGAGAATACCATACGAATTACCATTCCACTTACAACACGAAGGACGACCACTTGACGACGATCTCGAAATTGGAGTCACACCGATGCAATTGGGGGTAATAAATATATTAACTGTGGCAAAAATCGCAGGTAGAGAACTCAACATGAGAGAAATCAAAACGAAAACACCAATAGGACGACATGAAAGTCTAAATACGCCAGAAGTCCCACCTGCGCAGATGAAGTAATTGTCTTCACAACAGGAGATGAAGAGATATTGAATGATCTCAATGACATCGTGAATGAAGAAACAACCATAAAAGTCCCGGAATCAAGAGATTTATTCATCACGGACAATGAAAACGACATGGCAACAGACAAACTGGACGAGCTAGTACGTGCACAGAGGCGACCAGTTGAAATAATAGAACCAGACACTGAAGAGGAAAAAAGAAAGAAAGAGAGAAGACGCCGAAATTCAACAGGAGACGAATGGGACAACTGGATAAATGAGCGAGGAGCTACAACATCCAAAGATACGGCAGATGAGGAACCCAAACGAAGAGAAACAGGTACGGCAATGGAAAAGAAATCCAGAGGACGACCGAAAACAGACAAACCAGCACCAGAAAGAAAAACCAAGGAACAAATACAGATGGATCAACTGACAACGAAATTAAACAAGCTCAGTCAAGTAACAAAGCAGTAACAAGGAAAACTGAAGGGTCAGGAACAAGAAGCAAAGTGGATCAACAGACTAATAGCTGATATGTTGGGACTAGCAAATCCAGAAATAAAGAGAAATCTAAAACTCAGTAATATTGGAACAGAAGCAAAACAGCTCTGGGCAGCAATAAAGCCAATAATAAATAAAATCATGGACAACAAAGTGCGAACTACAACCAAAGATCCGGAAGAATTGCTATTGATAATAAATCATTTAACAAAACGATCAGATGACCCAAATAGATATTTGGTAGGAATGGCCTACCTGATGTACAATACGATAGCGATATACAGGAAACGAACTCCCAGATACAACCCAAACGGATATGAATTCGCAATAACAGATATTATCAGGAAAGTAATCGAACCATTCATCTTAACTCAAGGCGGATGGCAAACTTTTATAAATTTAGTAAGCGGAGACGATCAAACGGAAATGATGCAAACAAAGTTGAAGGAACTATTGACGGAATTCGAAACAACCATCAATGCAAGCGATCCAAGGACAACTCAAAAAGGAATGAATGCGATCATCACCACAATACTCATATGGATAATGTGCATCAAAGGAGTAGAACCATTTGTAGTATATGACTGCGACAACATAAAGATTGGTGATAAATATTCACTGAAAGAAACGGAAGAGTGCAAAGCTGCAAACCCCGGAATATTGCAGACAACAGCCACAGCAGTACCATTTAATGTATATCAATAAGTAGACTTCATAAAAACGGAAATCAAAGAATATTCAGTGACAAGGAAAATTGTAGCATTTCACTGTGGACATCACTCACATTCAACAATTATAGAAGCCGGAACGGAAACAACTGTGGTCACAGTAACGCGAAATGAATGTGACGAAGGATTTACGACAGGACGTATCCAAATAGCCGGACGAATTCAAGTAGCAGCAGAAGAGAGAAAAATAAAAACTACCAGAGTATACGCTGCGGGAAGAATAACGGCTGGAGACGGAACATGCGAAGGTGGAGAGTACACTCTACTAAATCAATTAGTTAAGGGCGTAGTAGTAATAGAAAGTTATCAAGTAAAGTTAGAAAAGTATCAAGGGTATTTTGATCTAGATACGCAAGCAATGAAAAAGTACCCTCAATGTCTAGCAACAGATAAATCATGCAATACGGGGATGTCAACAATCGTATATCATGCCGATACCAGAACTTGTCGACTCACCTTACTAAAAAGTGCAATATTTGATGAAGTACAAGGACAAGTGCACAGCGAAACAGAAACTAACACGCAAAAGAACGCAATGGACGAATTACGGAGAACCGGAAAGATCGGAAAACCAACAATCACCACCAATATCGGATCGGAAGTCACACCAACAGTTATAATATCAAATGATACTACAATAGGAATGAGATTTATAAAAGGACGAATGGTGAGTAAGTGCGACGAAATGGTAATTAGGACAAATTACAAAGGAATATTTCTATCACAGAGAACAATATCAAATGCAAAAGCCCAAGTAGACCCAAAGGATGTAAAGTTGTACCTCTATATGAACATAAAAATGGATTTTCTATACCACAGAGGCCTAGCATCAATGGAGAAAATATATTACGATTTGGTCAAAAATGACTGTATATTAAACAGAGAAATACTAAAAACTAAGATAGCTATGGCAATCACCAATCCGGATGACGCAATTCCACTGCTACCACTCCAAGAAGGATATTTTGGAAGAATAGTATTGTGGGTTAATGTGAAAGCGTTTCCATAACTGCGTGTTGAGGGTGTTTATATGTTTTCTGAATTCTTTGGCCGTGGGTAGTGTATTGGTGTAGCAATTGTCTGAGTTGTCATACAACACTCTCATACCCGATTAAACGCAGACAAGTGTGACCATACAACAACCAGATCAAAACAGACGGGTGAAATACAACCGTCATCTGATGAAGAAGAGAAACTCCTAGAAATAGATTATAATAGGAGGCATGAGCACTGCCTAGAAAAGTCGATAAGCTTACAGACCCTAGGCAATGTAAATCTGATAAAAAACCAAAAACAGACCAATCAAAATGTTGGGCTATAAGCCATCATTAAAACAAAACAAAATGACTAGGAAAAAGTCATGTCAAAAAATTGTGAGAATGGCTATTTGTAACACAAGCACGCACCGCAAACAGAAATTAAAAATATAATAAAAACATTAAATAAAACAAAATAAAAAATAACATAATTAATTAAAACAAATAATTAATAAATTTTGCACGAAAAATACATGGAAAAATAAAGTCAAAATACAAAACCGCCAAAACCTTACAAAATAAGGTTTAGAAAATACACATGCGGAGGAGGCGACCAGAATAAGAATCAGCAAAAAATAAAAATGCAAATTTAATAAAATTAATATTAAAAAATTAAGAAAAATAAATAACAAAAGAGAAAAATATAAAATTAAATAAAAGCCATCAAAAAACCAGAAAAAATGGCCAAAAAAGATTCGAAATTAGCTGATTGGTCGCACACACGCACGAAAACAGTATAAATACAATAGCCATTGTCACAACTATTGACCTTTAAAAATTTTTATAAAATCTCATTTTTAAATTTTGAAATCAATTCGCACTTTAGCAGTAGGTAATTTTTGTTTATTGTATTGTTATGTTGAATATATTTTTGATATGCACTTTAATTGTTTTCATTATCATGGATGGCCGCGATACTTTTTAGTATCAGCGACAGATCCCCTTAAATTTAATTTTATATATTGATGCATTAATTGTGGGGAATGGCAAAGTAATATTCGATTCCGGCTGTTAAGTTGGCAGGACGTCGACGTGTTACTTGGTCACAAACCACCCTTCGGTGTCTGCCTAGTCTGGTCAGGTCTCGTTACACTGATCACGGGGTAGGACACCGTCGTAATTCACCGAGGCGGCCATTTTCAATGTTGGTCGGAGCGGTATGAGTAAAATGCGGGTAGATCGCCATACCTAGGGGGTTGACATTTGTAAGATGTCTAAGTAGGGATATAATATTTTTTTTTAAATGCCTGTCGAGAAATCGATTATAACAAAGGGGACGACTAGGGTTAAGTATAGGAATAAATGCATAACACAATAAACCGAAACGAATTCAACGAAACAAAAAGATTGAAAAATATCTTAACGTAAATCGCAATGACCGGAGCATCAATATTTTTCATTTTCTTTTGTACCGAATTATTGTCAGCAGACCAACAATAGATGTTTACGCGGAAATCGGCATCGTAGAAATTAATATTAAATATGAGTTTGGTGTAGGAATGTGTGATATGACATTCTAATTAATTATTTTCTTTTATTATCCTTATTATTAAATTGATAAAAACTTTCTTTTTACTAAATTATTCCCCTTCAGTTTCTTATATTTTTTTTTTAAAAAAAAAGATCTTCGACAACATGCAGCCTGGATATAAAATCCCGAAATTAACGTCGCAGAGATCGGAAAAATCTAATCCATCAATTCTCAATAACGACGACAAATCCCACCAAGAATGCCGAAGAAAATATGATCAGTTGGTCGTAGCACACGAACGTACGCTCGGTACGTGGTTCGCCCCCGAGGTTGTGAAAGCCCTCCACAAACAAATTCACCGACTCACCAGGTGTCGCGAAGATCTCATTGCCGAGAACCGAGCGCAAAGGATCGTGATCAACAACCAGAGCGCCGTCCTAACGGCCTCTTTCAACGAAACTGAACTGAAAAAACGTCTGGCCGGCCGTGATCTGGCGATCAAACTGAATAAAATCCCTGCAGAACACGTACCCGAAACGGCCACAACTGGCCCTCCACAAATGCCGAAAATTAGCAAGAAACATAACCCCAGTAAAAACCGGCGTCGCCGTGAACGACGTCGGGCTGAGGGAGTCACCCTGCTAAAAAATGCAGCCCAGACTCTGGAAGAAGCGGCGATGCTAGTCGCCGAACAACAGGCACAACTAACTAGAAATACTGAAAACCTGCCAGAAACGATTGAATCCGGAGAAGTTGCCATCCAAATCTGTGCCGGCGAACCGGACGGAAATCGCAAGCCCTCTACTTCAATCAGTTATTGGACGGACGAATTTGGGGACGAGCTCTGTCACTCGGTTCCCCAAGTCGGATCCAACAAACTAAGAATCGATAGAAAACGAAGATTTCCCGTCGACATCGACGAATAAAAGCCGATTCTTATGGATAACCAAGTTTCGCGTCGACAAACTAATTAACAATTATTTATGACTGATTATATCCTATCTTTATTTTCGTTTATTTTCTTTTTGTTGTTGTAATTGTAAAATAGAATTTTTATTTGTTAAATTCCTTAAATAAGTTTCAATATGTTTGACACAGATGAGAAAAAGATGTATGGAGGTTTGCCTGAGCATAAAATAAGATTGGTGAAGCTTGGTGTATGTGAATAAGATGATTGGAAAGTTGTATTTAATTTAAAATATTGAAAATTGAAATAATTATGATTGTTGAAAAATTGATTTTAAACCTTTAAAAAGAATATGTTAAAAAACGAGAGAGTAGAGGTGAGTGAAAGGAAAATTGTAGATGTTAAAAGGATTTTATTTTCTTTTGAAAGCAATCAGGAGATTTTACCAATCCTAAAAACAGCTGATTTAACAGCAAATTGCAATTAATTATATAATAACTTAAATTTTCGCCAATTATTTAAGGAAAAGATTTTCCAAATTAAAACAAAATTCGAGGTTACCAATATTGTTTCGAAATTTTAACAATTAATTCAGAGGTAAATCGGAAGTTTTTAGATAATTTAAGGATCAGAATTTTCCAAAAGTTATAAACCCAATTTTTCTTTGGAAAATGTCCTATATTTTAGAAATTAAAATTAATTTATTAATTATTTAAATTTAATGCTAATCAAATTTAACGGACCAAAGATATATAAGCGGCCAGGTCGCAAAGGAGTACATTTTCGGCAGTAAGGTGTGCTAAGACTCGCCAATAACTTAAATGAGACTTTAAAGGAATTCTGATTCAAATGTATACATATAATCGATGATAATGGATAGGAAAGTGGGTGCCAATATCGAGGGAAATAGATAAATGAATTAGACGTAAGTCCTTCTATCGGCCGTCAGGAACCCGAAAGCGAGATTATCACAAGGAGTAGTCTTGGAAACGAGGCTCACCTGCTTGTGGACTCTCGGTTGCTGTATACAGTACCAACATGGGCTTGCTCATGGGTATACAGTGGTGATGTCAAATTGTGGAAGTCTGGGAGAGAAACCCTAGAAAGGCAAGAGTGATTGGGGAAGTGGAGTTAACAAATGCGTATCGATTAAAACAAAGTTAGTTCTACCCAGTACGCCAACAAAAAGATCACCGACCCTAATAGGATAATTAATTATAGATACCCCAAATTAAACCCGAGATTTACTACCTTGGGCATGACACACCTTGAAAATGTATTAATAAATAAGGTCTCAAAATTGATGTCACAGGCACTGGGTGCTTAGTGACACAAAAAACCTAAATAACGTGATATCGACTTCATTTATAATAATAATAATAATAATAATAATAATAATAATAATAATAATAATAATAATAATAATAATAATAATAATAATAATAATAATAATAATAATAATAATAATAATATTAATAATAATAATAATAATAATAACAAGTCGATATCCCGGTAATGGTAACTAATAATAAAATGTACCCACATGTACCTAATGGCATAGTATGCTTATTAGTGCATCCCTACAGATGAAGGAAGATAAAAAAAATGTTACTTGGGGTATGGCATACTTCCAAGTACATTAATAAAATAATAACAGTAACACAAAATAAGGTTGGGTTATTAATGACACTTGATGTCATTATTAACCTTGTGATCCGAATGTTATTATTAGATAAAAGTGAGGGTAGAAGGACTGGATGCTCGCTAGCCTGCACTCTCCTACCCATAAATAGCAAAATAATGGGTACGAGACCACAATAGTTCCCAATAGAGCACTGGCACTTAGATGCCACTGCCTATGAATTAGAGGACAATGGGATGATATTTAGCCAATATCATCACATCAGCAGTCATAACAAATCAAAGGTATGTCTGTGAAGCATCGCTAAATGATGCTCAAAATTGGCTCTGAACTGGCATGGGCTGGAGGAGGGGATTGGCGGGAGTGCTGTGAATTCGAACAGAGTGTTGTGAAGGCGACAACTGATGATCCTCATGGGGAACACAGTAACACCAATAAATAGTAGAAGCTCAAAAACAGCAGAAGCACTAATGTTTCAGCTTATCCGAAAGGATTGTGCCTACTCTTTGGAGGGGCTGGTAAAACCAAGCTTGGTGACTTATTATTCCCAGCGCAAAGACAAGCAATATTATCCAATATTGTGACGATAACGGGAGGCGACAAATACAGAGAAAAACCCAACTATGAATTGTTATTATCACCAGACCATTTCCAACATGCTACAGCAAACATGATGAAAGCCATGTGGGGAAGATTCTTAACCTTCGGACAAATGATGGCAGGAAATTTAGGAATCATACTCATCATCCAAATTGTGAGAGTGATCCTAACACAGATGCTAGCATGCTTTGAAATGAATGTGACGAAGGATTTACGACAGGACGTATCCAAATAGCCGGACGAATTCAAGTAGCAGCAGAAGAGGGAAAAATAAAAACTACCAGAGTATACGCTGCGGGAAGAAGAACAGCTGGAGACGGAACATGCGAAGGTGGAGAGTACACTCTACTTAATCAATTAGTCAAAGGAGTAGTAGTAATAGAAAGTTATCAAGTAAAATTAGAAAAGTATCAAGGATATTTTGATCCAGACACGCAAGCAATGAAAAAGTACCCTCAATGTCTGGCAACAGATAGATCATGCAATACGGGAATGTCAACGATTGTATATCATGCCGATACCAGAACTTGTCGACTCACCTTACTGAAAAATGCAATATTCGATGAAGTACATTACAAGTGCACAGCGAAACAGAAACTAACACGCAAAAGAGCGCAATGGACGAATAACGGAGAACCGGAAAAATCGGAAAACCAACAATTACCACAACCATCGGATCAGAGGTCACGCCAACAGTTGTAATATCAACCGATACTACAATCGGAATGAGATTCATAAAAGGACGAATGGTGAGCAAGTGCGACGAAATGGTATCTAGTACGAACTACAAAGGAATATTTCTATCACGAACAATAATACCAAATGCAAAAGCGCAAATAGACCCCAAGGATGTAAAACTGTATCTCTATATAAATAACAAGATGGATTTCTTATATCATAGAGGATTAGCATCTATAGAAAAAATTTACTACGATTTAGTTAAAAATGATTGTATCTTGAACAGAGAAATACTAAAAACTAAATTAGCAATGGCAATCACGAATCCAGATAACGCAATTCCATTACTATCACTCCAAGAAGGATATTTTGGGAGAATCGTCGGCAAAGTAATGTATACGTACAAATGTGAAAAAACAATCGCAAAACTGCCGGAGAATTCAACAATCCCAAGAGACAAATGCATAAATGAATTGGAAATAATGCATAAAAGGAAAATCAGATTCGCTCAACCAGTAACAAGGATGATAAATCCAGAAAAATTTGTACCCAACATGTTCAGTTGCAGCAACGTATATGGACCATTGTTCGAAATAAGAGATGGAAGTTGGTTACAATTTACAACTCGAGTAATTGTAGCCCCACCAAAAATATTCGGACTCACAGAATTGGCCAGTGAAGCAGAATTCAAACCAGTGGATATATCACAAAGTGGGATATACCAGATAAAAGATCTGGAACGAGCCAGAGAACATTTATTATTCCAGCGCAAAGACAAGCAATATTATCCAATATTGTGACGATAACGGGAGGCAATAACTATGGAGAAAAACCCAACTACGAATTATTATTATCACCAGACCATTTCCAACATGCTACAGCAAACATGATGAAAGCCATTTGGGGAAGATTCTTAATCTTTGGACAAATGATGGCAGGAATTTTAGGAATGATACACATCATTCAAATTGTAAGAGTGATCCTAACACAAATGTTAGCATGTTTCGATATATATAAAAGAGAAAGGAAAATAAACTGGAAGATGGCCATAGGATTCTTACTGTTCTTAGCAAAGGCAATGGTGTTGCATGGACTCTCAAAAGATATCCATAAGATAAAGAGATTGGTATGAATTCTAGCCAAAATGAGTGGCATCGATGAGGAAGTTGGACGAAAATTCAAAGCGATAATGAGATTAGAAGCCGAGAGAACCAGAATAAAACGACAGAAAACAAGCAACTGGAAGCGATGGATGGACCTCAAAAATGATAACAGCGACAATAGCGACAACGACGACAATCAAGGAGGAACACAGAGGCTAACCCAAGAACAGCTCCAACAATGGGAAAACTGGAAGACAAGACATAGCGAACATTACAACCACCCACCACCAGTGTATGAATATCTTAAGAAAGCAGCGAAACCCGTAGAGAGAAGTACGCCGGTAAAAAGACACGTGCCAATACCAAGACCAACAACACTACGCAACATATATCCAATACCATACGAATCGAATTGGGCAGAATTGATACCAAGAACCAGCCAAAGATCTAGAAGTGTAGATCAAGATCCAGAAACACGAACCATAGCCATGTTGCAAACATAAGCTGGACCAACGTTAACGATACCCATAGAGATAAATGGAGTAGAGATAAAGGCAATGATTGATACCGGAGCAAACATCTCGGCGATAAAAATGGATAAAATAAAGATTATGGCCATGTATAGAGGAAGCTAACATGGATGTGATAACTTGCAGCAAAGAACCTGTACCAGTCATCGGGAAAATCTGATCGATAATCGAATATAAAAATGTGAAAATTAATACTTATTTGGCAGTCATCAGGAGATTAAGCGCGGACTGCATAATTGGAACAGATCTCATGCCAGAATTATTAAAGGAAATAATAATAGATCTAGGATCTATGGAGTTGAGAGACAAAACTGGACGAATATGCATGTTGAAATCAGAAGTGAGATGCTCAGAGAAAATAGTGGTGCCATGACGCACACAAATGATCTGTTACGTAAAGGTGAACGAGGAAACCAGAGGTGAAATGATCTTCGAACCTAACCATAAATTTGAGAAAAAGAGAGAACTGCCATTAGCTAGAGAAATAGTATATGTAAACGATAACAGTGAAATTCCAATCAACATTACTAACTTTGATGAGGAAGACAAAGTAATTTACGAAAACGAAAGATTGGGGAAACTAACACCGATGATGGACATTGAATTACCCTCAACGAAAACTGAAGGGACTGAGGAGGAACTATGGACAATTGATAGTCAACTACTAAATGAAACGGAGAAAGAACAATTACAAAAAATTCTAATGGAATTTAAAGATATATTTGCAGCATCCGATTTAGACCTCGGTACAAGCGACGTGACGCAACACACGATACCATTGACAGATGATACCCCAATAACGCTACGACCATATCGATTGGCAGAAGCTCAGAAATCCGTTGCAGAAAAAGAAGTCCAAAAGATGTTAGACGCTGGAGTAATCGAACCCAGTTGCTCACCGTGGCAATTTCCAGTGGTCATGGTAAAGGAAAAGGACGGAACACAACGATTCTGTATAGATTACCGACGACTCAACGCAGTAACAAAACGGGATACATACCCGTTACCAGATATAAATGAGATGCTACAATCGCTACACGGAGCAGCTTATTTCACATCGCTAGATTTAAAAAGTGGTTATTGGCAAATAAAGGTCAAAGAGGAGGACCGAGAGAAAACTGCCTTTACAATCGGAAAAGATTTATATCAATTCAAGAAAATGCCATTCGGATTAACCAACGCACCAGCCTCCTTCCAGAGATGTATGAACTCTGTAACTCACGGCATTAAACAATGTATGGTATATATTGATGATTTATTAATTTATTCTAGCACCTTCGAGCAACATCTAAAAGATATACGAAACGTATTTGTTCGACTACGACAATGGAAGTTAAAATTAAAACCATCAAAATGTGATTGGGCCAAGGAAAAAGTCACCTTTTTAGGACACATCGTGTCGGCAAAAGGCAAAGAACCAGATCCGAGAAACATTGAAAAGATAAAGAACTGTCCAGTACCAAAAACAGTCACACAAGTGCAAGAATTCTTAGGCTTATGCGGATATTATCGGAAGTTTATCAAGAACTATGCAACCATCGCAAAACCAATACAGGAGCTCACCAAAAAAGATATCCCATTTATATGGGAAAAGGAGCAACAAACAGCCTTCGAAACACTCTGAGATAAACTAAAATCAGCACCAATACTCGTACACTAAGATTTTAAGAAACCATATTTATTAGCAACAGATGCATGTGGATACGCATCTGGAGCAGTCCTAGGACAATAGGACAATGAGAAAAGGGAACGAATTATTGGATACTACAGTCGAACATTCAATAGGCATGAGAAGAATTACTCAGTGATCGAAAGGGAGGCCTTAGCAATAATTACAGCCATCAAACATTTCAAATATTTGTTATTGGGTCATGAGATGTATATCACAACAGATCATCAACCACTGGTGTGGTTAGGCCAAGACAAAGAAGCCTCTAGTAGATTAATGAGATGGGAAATGCAGTTACAAGAATACTTACCATATTTCAAATTCAAATCAGGAAAAGCCAACGCCAACGCAGACTGCATGTCAAGGTTTGTATTTGAGGAACTGATGGACTACGACGTGAGACGGATCTGCATGATAATAGCAGAGGATATCGATTTCACGAAACTAAAAAATGATCAGAAAGAAGACGAAGAATTGAAGACAATAATCGAATTTATGGAAACCAACGATATGAAAACCTTCGATAATAACAAAAAATTAAAAGAGCATATGGAAAAACACAGACATCGATATACAATGAAGAAAGGATGGTTATTATTAATGGATGGCGAGAAACGACTCATGTGCTTACCAGAGAGTAGACGAAGAGAAGTGCTAATGCAATACCACGACGGGAAGCTTGGAGGACACATGCCAGCAAAAAAGACGGAAGCAAGGCTACGTCAAAAATACTATTGGCCAAACATTGGAGAAGATGTAAAGGGATGGATAAAGAATAGTTTGACATGTGCAACATGAAAAAGCACAGGAAGTAAACTAAAGGCACCGCTAAAGCCAATGCCGATTCCACCAGAACCTATGACGATGATGGCAATGGATGTAGTAGGACCATTGCCGGAAACCAACGACGGAAACATCTATATACTAGTAGTAACAGATTATTTAACACAATCTCCGGAAGCATTCGCAATACCAGACCAGAAAGCCAGAACAATAGCGAGAATTCTAATAGAAGAAATATGCTGTAGATATGGAACACCCAAACAGATTCTAACCGATCAAGGAACCAACTTTATGAGCGAAATCATAGAGGAAGTAACGAATTACTATAGAATTGCAAAATTGAGAACATCGCCATACCACCCGCAAACAAACGGACAAACCGAACGATTAAACGGTATATTAATCGAAATGATGTCAAATTATGTAAGCAGACACCAAAAAGATTGGGATAGATATATAAATCTATGCCTTATGGCATATAGAATGTCGATACATTTGGCAACAAAAATGAGCCCATTCAAACTGATGTACGGTAGAGAATGTAACATGCCAATAGACTTAGAATACCAACCACCAATATCACAATATATGGAGATTGATGATTATGTAACGGGATTCAAGGAACGAATACAAGAAATCTTTAAAAGAGCTGAAATCGTTCAGAATACGAACAATGGACGACAAAGGAATCCCAAGTAAAGGAATATGCCTACACCTGACAACAAATACAAGCATAAGCTGTCAATTCGACTCAATAGGAAAACCAGGAAAAATGTAAATACGGTCTGAAACCTCATCATCATGCCAGACCACCGAAAACATATGTAGAGATGCAGGAAAAGGAGATGGAAGCATAAGAATCCAAGTAGAACCAGGGATAGGCAAACTACGAATAACGAACATAGGGACGGAAACAATTAAACAGGTATGCGTACAAAACCAAATTACCGACTGCTGGCAAATGAACCTGAAAGTAGGAATAAAATGTGAATGGGACAGTATAGAAGGTGATGCGGAATATATAAATGTGCCAACGATAACATTATAATAACCTGTGTAGTAGCCAAAACTCTGGGGGAAAAACCCACAACACCAAAAGAAAACCATATCAACGTCGATTACGGGAAAATAAAGCAATGATAATAAAGGTGGAATCAAACACAAAGGATGGAGAAGAGATAATAGTCGAAAATATGGGTAAGGAACCCATTACGAAAGTCTGTGTATTCGAAACCAAAAAGAACAAACGATAAATGAAAGAATTCAATGCCAATCAAATGATGATATAAAAAATCAAAAATACCGCATCCCAACCAAATGAAAATGCGGAAAATACATAGTACACGTTCAAAACGGAAGAGATGACTATTGGAAATCGGTAACAAGAAAACTACCAAAGTCAATTACGACAAAGCACCCAGAAAAAGAAGCAAGAGGTTGATTATAAAGGAATATGCCTACACCTGACAACAAATACAAGCATAAGCTGTCAATTCGACTCAATAGGAAAACCAGGAAAGATGGAAATAAACCAAAGGAAAGGGAACGATGAACAAAAGAATTCAATGTAAAACAAACAAAACTCTAAAGAATCAAAAATTTCGCATCCCAACTAAAAGAAAACTCGGGAAATATGTGGTACACATCCAAAAAGGAACTCATGAATATTGAGGGACGATAACAAGAAAACCATCCAAGTCAATTGCGACAGACCAACCCACAACAAAGCAACCCGCGGGAAAACAAGATATGTAACAAGACATTGCAAAAAGAAAGGATCATGGACGACAGTCACCTTTCAATCCATGAAGCTCTACAACTCCAGAAAGCACTTAAAAACGTGCAACCAAAAGAAAGAATAATGGAAACAACTATCCCAAGAGAAAAAACAACAGCGCAGCCCAATGAGACGAACTACGTGACAAAGATGATTTGGATAGCATCGGCGGTAACAAATATCGTGATAATGCTGATAATAATTCAACTAGTAAGAACCACCAACAAATGTAAACAAAAGCCAAAAAAGAAAAGATTATGGCCAGCAGTAGAAATATTCAACTACAATATCGAACTAGAACAATATGATGCAGGAAGAACAGAAGAATATGAAGTCATAGGAAATTCAAGAACAAGCGAACTCTGGTTAAAAGAATCGCCCTTTATTGAAACGCCACAGGAATGGTCAAACGAATTTGATTTTTACCAGATAACAGACGAGAGATACGGGGATATACGGACACTACGTATAGAGCCCCCAGAGACAATGGTATAAGATGAAAAGGAGACGATGTATATAATGTAGAATATTATGTGGTATAAAAGTATTAATAGTATGTATTATTGTGTGTAAATATTGTATAAAATGCACCAGAAAAAAATAATCAAACAGAAAAGAATGCAGATGAATTAACGATGTATTATAATCGATAGATGGATCCGAGTAACGTTAATCAACAAAATCAAGCCAGAATACCACCATTCATAGAAGTAATTCAACAACCTACAGCTGCCAACTTACCCATAAAAATCGTAGAATTAGACCGTGGGATATATCAAGACCAAGGAATCGAGGTAATATGGAGACGACAATGTGAATTAATGACGCAAATAACAAACAACGCGCAAACTCAGTGGACAAACACTCATCTAGTATTAACAGAAAGTGTGAACCGAGGCTTACAACAAGCAGCGAGAATAGAAGATCAACAACGAACCATATTTCAACCACAAAGAATAAATGAGCAACTAAACGATCAAGTCAGATGGCAAGCAGACGAAATTAGAAGATTGCGTAGCAGCCAACAGCATGTAGATCCAGCAAGTTGGGTGGAATGGATATCATCGATGCCAGAATTCACCCCAGAACCGGATTCCACAGTGGAGTAAAATAAAGCGTACTATGTAAATATGTGTAAATAAACCGATAAAAGTAAAACGACGTCAAGTAATCAGAAAATTATTGTAGAGATGCAGACAATTATCGAGAGAATCAGAGGAAGCGAGAATCCATCCGAAACTATGAGACAAATAATGAAAGACAAGATTAGAATGGTGAACGATACAGAAGAAAGATTAAAATGTTGTAAATGCAAAGGATTACTGATTGGAGCGAGACAGACAAAGTGTGGATGCAGAATATGTACAGATTGTACGATAGAAGTGATAGAAACAGGAATAATAAAATGCCCTGGATGCGATGAAGCGATTGAAGGAGACGAAGACCCTACAACAGTGGACAAAGCCACCAACAAGGAAATCAATAATCTAATAATCCAATGCAAAGTAAAGGAATGTGAATGGAAAGGATTTGTGAAAGAAGCCGAAAGTCACACAAAAGAATGTGAATATAACGAGATACCATGCGAAAAATTTCAAGCTATCACAGGGATGGCGAACCTATGGCACGCGTGCCCAAAGTGGCACGCAGCTAAATTTTTGCTGGCACGTATAATATTTTTCATTTTCATACATATGTAATGTACTGACTAATCCAAATGCATTTTTGATATTGGAAAAATTGTGAACTCAATTCAAATTTAATGCATAAATTTTGATATTTAAAAACAAACTTCCAGATTTCTGGCGCCTTTATTCATAACGTTATAATATAATTATATTATTTGCGTATGTAGGTATAGGTATGTACAAGTATGAACATGTAATTTTAAATATAAAAAAAAATGTTAAAATGAACATAGTATGCTTTGGATTTTCAAATATATACATACATATATATATGAACATCTTCATTCTCGCCAAAATTGAAATTCACTAATTCTAATTCAGTTCAGTTAAAAACTTTGTAAGTGCGATTGAAAATTGTGTTTTCTTATTTTAGTATTATTTTTTGCTAATAAAAAAAAATCTATTTATATTTTTAGAAGACAATTATAATTGATTTCAAAAGGTAATTCATTAACAATTTTAATGATAAATAAATAATATGTTTCAACTTTAGAATGTCAGAAAATAAGAAAAGGAAAACAGAGGCCAGCTCTAACAGACCATTTCAAGATTGGTGGACTGATAAATATGGAATGATGAAAAGCAATAACAATGCCCTGTGTGCGTTGTGTGGAAATACAGTAGTGTGCAGAACATCCTCAGTAAAACGTCATTATGAAACTACTCATTCATTTATTTTATCTAAAAGTGATTCAGAACAAAAAGAATATATTGCACGTGACGTTAAAAATAAAAATTTACAATCAAACTCATTCACTACATTTTTGAAACATACAAATTATTTAGCTGCTGCTAGTTTTGAGGTTTCCAAGACTATTGCTACTCATAGCAAACCATTTAGCGATGGAGATTATATTAAAGAAGCTTTCATTAAATGTGCACCACATTTATTTGAAGATTTTCAAAATAAAGAGCAGATACTTAAGCGCATTGAAGAATTAAGTATAAGTCGAAATACTGTTAAAGACAGGATATTAAGAATGCATAAAAATATTAATATTAAAAAAATAAATGATATACGTTCAGCAAAGCAATTATCTATATGTCTTGATGAAAGTACCGACGTAACATCTTCAGCTCGCTTGTCCATAATTGCTCGTTATGCTAAAGGAGAAAAAATAGTTGAGGAATTGCTTTCACTAGTTTCCTTATCAGCAAAAACAACTGGGAAAGATATTAGTGATGCAGTTATAAAAACGTTTCAAATAGCTGAGATAGATACATCAACAATGGTGTCAATTACAACTGATGGAGCTCCCTCAATGATAGGACGGCAAGCTGGTTTTGTATCTCTTTTTCAAGAACACGTTGGGCATCCAATTATTAATTTTCATTGTATAATTCATCAAGAAGTTCAATGTGCGAAGTCTGGTTTGGCAGCATTTGATGATATTTTAAGTATTGTTTCCAAAATAATAAATTTTATAGCAGCTCGAGCTTTGAATAAGCGGCAATTTCAGTTGCTTCTACAAGAGGTAGGTTCAAATTATCATGGATTGTTAATGTATAATCACGTACGCTGGCTTAGTAGAGGATTTGTGTTACAACGTTTTGTAGAATGTTTTGATGAAATTATCATGTTTCTTAATGATAAAAAACCCGAATTTCCTGAACTTCTTGATAATAACTGGACCACCAAATTAATGTTTTTAACGGATATTTCCAACCATTTAAATGAATTAAATATTAAATTGCAAGGTCCCGGAAAATCAATTTATGTAATGTTCGATATTATTGAAGGTTTTGAGTCCAAATTAGTAATATTTAAACGCGATATTGACAACAATAATTTTAAGTATTTTCCTTTGTTGAAAGATCACCTCCAAAAATTTTCTATTCATGGAGTCTATGAAATTAATATAAATTTTTATAGCCAAGTTATAAATGACATACAAGACAGTTTTGCTAAGAGATTTCAAGATTTCAAAAAATTTCAACCATTAATTAACTTTATTAAATATCCAGACAAGTTTGATTTGGAAACTGCTAAAAATGGATCAATTAGACTGGTTACAGTTGGAGAATTTAGAAATGCAGTTGGCAGAGTTTCAATCAAGTTCTATTTGGAAGCTGAAATTTATAGAGTTAAGGCAAGAAATAGAAAATAATGAAAAAAAAAGATTAAATGAAGAAGAATACGAAAACATGAATAATATGTTGTTGAAGACATGGTGTTCGCTCCCAGAAAAATTTAATGCGATGAAGAAATTGTCTTTAGCTATTCTAACAATATTTTCATCAACGTATAGCTGTGAAAGTCTATTTTCGATTATGAATAATATAAAATCTGATGTACGAAACAGACTTACCGATGAATGTGGGGAGGGTTGTATTTCATTAAAATTGTCAAACTATGATCCGGATATTGATGCATTATCGAGAAATATTCAGCAACAAAAATCCCATTAAAAAATATGTCAGCATATTATAGAAATGAATCTATATATAATTTTTAAAAGCATGTATTTTCATTTAATAAAAATAATTTGTATTGGCACGCATGTATTTTCATTTTATAAAAATAATATTTATTGGCACGCAGTCAAAAAAAGGTTCGCCATCCCTGAGCTATCACAACAAAAACGAATATGGAAGAACATCATAAAGTGTGCATCAGGAGAGAGGAAAAATGCGAATTCTAAGGAGCTATCGACGAATGGATAAATATAGAAAAGGAACATCGGAATCCAAATGAGGAACAAATATGCGATTTCTACGAAGGAATATGTGCCAACAACTGCAACAAGAAAGATAAAATCAAACTAAAGGAACATTGGAATGAATGTATTGGCAAACCAGTCAAATGCCCGTTAGAATTATTCAATTGCCAAGCCCGACTACCAATTGCGGAAATTCAAAACCATATGATGGAAAACAGTATTGAGCACACAGAAATCATGATGAAAACGATAGGAGTGATAGCATGGGAAGTGAAAAGCCTACGAACAGAAATGGAGGCACAAAAAGCACTAATGAGAGAAATATTGGAATCCAGAAAGAAGTTCGAGAAAAGCCAATAAAATACACCCTAGAAAATAGCCGAAATGGAAGAGAAAATGCAACAGATAATCAGCCGCATGCAGGATCTAGAAACAACCAGCCCGGTAGCCAGAAAACTACCTACAACACCATTCATATGGAAAATAACTGGATTCGCAGAGAAGCTTCAAAGAGCAAAAGAGGGAACACAGAGAATCATAGATAGCCCCCCAATATATAGTTGGAAAAACGGATACAAATTGGGCATTTGACTATATCCAAATGGGGATGGAAACGCAACAGGCACCTATATCAGTGTCTTCATTAGAGTAGGAAGAGGAGAATATGATGAACTATTAACATGGACTTTCAAGCAGTATATGATATTAACGATGATAGGACGAGAAGAACGTCGCAATCCAATCAGAGCAGGGAATGAACCACAGATGGGAAGACCAACAACCGACTGGAATACGGCAGTAGGTACACCATTTTTCTATTCACAGCAACGATTAAGAGGGGAAGGATTCTTGCGAGAAGATAATTTGTATATAAAGTTAGAAGCCGGATAAGACGTTGTAAAGGAAGAAAGGAAAGTGTAAACAGAATGTAAATAAAGTATAATAAAACCATATAAAAATCAAAAATACTAATAAACAGAAAAAATTAGAAAAAATAAAAATAAATAAAAATAAATAAATAATGACGACATTTACTATTAGATGGCAAGCGGAAACAGCGAGGAGATAACAGTACAGATGAGAAAAGGACCAGATTCAATATGGACGAAACGTTGGAAGAAACGAGATGAAGAAGAAAGAATCAATATATTAACGACAACAATCGCATATTATTCGAATTATGACGGAACAAGAATGCCTCAACAAGCCAAGAGAATAAAATATTCGGAGCTGAGAGTAAGAAACGAAAACCTGAGGAGTGAAGAACAAAGATACCTAACCTTTAAAGACAATAAAGTATTTACCGACCGACAAAGCCAAGAAATGGCCACACAAGGATTTTATTTTTCAGGAACACCAGAACTACCTGACGAAGTAACGTGCATCTATTGCAAAGGAAAACTCACAAAATGGAAAAAAGGAGAAACAGCGAAACGAGAACACCTGAGGAAATTTTCAACCTGTCCATTTAGAATTAATCTTGATGTCAGAAACCAAGCAATAAACAGATTGGAAGGATTCCCAAAATTGGAAGCAGACAGAGATGAAAAAGGAGGAGAGAAAAAGATAATGATAATAAAGAGTTTTGAGGATCCAACGGAACTAATATGGGAAAGAGAAACCATAAAGAGAACGTTCGAGGAAAGGATAAAAACTTTCAAAGGAAACCCAAGAGCAGCAGAATTTGCAAGTCAAGGTCATTGTCAAACAGCAAGAGGAATAATGTGCGAGGGATGCAAAAACCAACAGCCAATACCAGATCAAAATGTGAAAAAACTAAAACATAAAGGAAAATGTATGTAGAAGGAGGAAAAAGAGTCAAAGAACGTAGAAATAGTAATCACAAACCAACAAGTAGAAGATATTTTAGATCGACCAAAAACGAGGACTCTAATGTTATTATCAGGTGTAAATACTCAAAAGATGAGGAAAATAATCAGCGAAAGGTTGGCTAACAACCTAGAATGGTACGACTCGACACAAGCAGTAATTCGAGCCATCAAACGATACCAAGAGAAACCGAAGGAAAATTTTGAAAAATCAATGATAAAAGAAGCCATTTTAGAGCAGCACTAATGCGTAACATGTTGGCAAAAGCATGTCGAAATAATTTATACACCCTGTGGACATATGGTCACATGCGAAGCATGTGGATTAAAGGTTAATATATGTCCAGTATGCAGAAAGCCGATCAACGGGCGGATCAAGGGATTCGCTGATCAGTAAAAAAGAGGATAAAATCGATGTGTAAAAAAAATGTAAATAGTAAATAAAACGTTAAAACAAAAAATTATAAAAACCAAAAACTACAAAAACATGATATACGATGTAAATTATGACATAAATTATAATATAAATTACGACATAATTAAGAAGGGAGAATAATTAATATTAATATTCAGAAACCATAATGAATCAAAACGAGATGAAAAATCAAATGATAGAAGAGGTCGAAGCAGAGAACAAGGAGCCAAGACCAACGATCGAAAATCAACCAGAGCAGCTAAAAGTAAGCAGAACAATGGCGACAACAGACAACACGACTTAAAAAGATGTTATTAGCCGTAGAAGAGGAGCTAATGAAAGAAACAATAAAAACTAAAATGATGAGAGAGAAATGGGAAAAACAGATGGAACAGAGAATAGTATATCCAGAAGGAAAAGAGAAAACCTACAAAGAACGAGAAAAGGAACTGATGAAAGAATCCCTTCAAAATCAAACAAGAATCATAAATCAGAGAAAAGAGATACGAACGTTAGAACAAGATAAACAAGACCAACAGAATGAAATTGAGAAACTACGAGAGATAATAAAAGATAAAGAAACCGAAATACAAGAAGAAGGGGAAGAAACTATTAAAGTCCTAAAGGAAATGCATGAAGAAATAAAACAGATAAGAACCAGATACCAAGAGGAAAAGACCAAGAAAATAAGAGAGGAACGAGCCAAAGAAGCGGCAAAGCGTCAAGCAGCATACTGGAAAACAAAATGGCAAAACCTGAAAGAGCGCACAAGGAATAATGAGGAATCGCGCACCAGATATTATACGCAAATGATAGTAGAAGAAGAAGATCGAACCAGAGCCTATAAAGCCAAGTGGGAAGACGCGGAGATAGAAATCAACAAACTTAGAAATCAAGGGCCAAAACCATCAAGAAAAATAAGAGAGCCCAAAGATGACAGACAAGAAAGAATGATGACCCAAATAACAGATCAAGCAAGAAGATGGAGGATAGATTATAAAATATTAGAGGACGCGAACGCGAAACAATGGGAGTACATAGTGAAACTAGAACATGAAACAGTATGGCAACAAACCAAAATAAAAGAGATGTTACTGGAACAGGAGAGAACTCTCAAACAAAGGCAAGAGCAACAAAGAAAGACGGAGATCAAGGAAGAATCGATAAAAATGGAAGCGAGAAAGTGGAAAGAACAATACCGAGAAGCCAAGAAAGAAATAAGATTGTTACCCAAGAAGATATTAAATACTGAAGATTGGGAACTATGGGAGCAGATCGCAGAGCAGAAACGAACAATGGAAGACTACAACAACCAGATCCAGACACTGGAATTGCGGGAACGAATCAGATAAAGCACAATGAAAAGGCTCAAGAAAACCGAAACCAGTCTCAGGAAATGGATCAGGCAGCTAAACCAGAAGATACTGGAAACACTAAACGAGCTAACCGATGAAAAATGACAAAAGCAACAATTGGACGAGAGAATAACGGAACTCCAACAGAATGTGAATGGACATCAAGGAGTCGTGGTGTCCAAAGAGATCCAATTACGATATCAACTCGAAGTCAACGAGCAATTGAGAGGACAAGTCGAAGCAGAAATAAAAACGATAAAACAGGGGTATGAGGAAAACGAGCAGAATCTGAGAAAGGAAATCGAAAAGTTGAAAGCGTTAGAGAATACGCATAATCTAGAAACGCAAGTGGAAGGGCTGACAGAAAATGTGGAATACCTCACCTACCTATTAGATGAGGAGATACAAATATCAAATACCCTACGAGAGGAAGTAACCACTCTGCAGAACCGAACACCAATTTTACTCGTACCTCTTTAACCAACAGCAATACCAGACCAGACCCCCGCAGAACCCGATGAAGAATTCGGGGAAACGGATGAAACGTTTGTATAATTAAAAATGAAAAAAATTGTAAAAAGTGTAAAAAGATAATCCGGGAAAAGAGAAAGAATAAAAAGGGCTAAAACTTCACTGTATATAACTGAACAACACTGTAAATAAATATGAAATTAACTAATGTATATTAGAAATAAAAACCATGAACCAAAAACTATGGATAATGATAATAATAATGATGAGAGAATACAGTACCGAGAACCCTTTAGAGAGGTGCGAGAGAACCCAACCATTCAGAAGAGAAGACAGCACCTGCGCAGACTACAAAGAGATCTGTAAAAACCCCGAAAATGACGAATGTCAACAAATAATCCTACAATGTAATCAATGTCCCACAAAAGAAAACAACGACGAATTGAAACAAAGTATCAGAGAAACCCAACAAATGATACAAACCCTCTTAAAGAACAACGAGGAGGTATCGAAAATAAAAAGCGAGAACCTGGAAATGAAGAAAATCTAGGAAACAATCATCAGAAAAATCCAGGAAAAGGTCAAAGCCAACCCCGAGAACAAACCAATGTACGAAATCCTCAAGATAATCATCTCAACCAAAAGACAACAGCAGAATAAATCTCGACAAAAGTATGAACCCAATCTAACAATCCTGTCAATGGAACAAATCCTATCACTCAGTGTAACATTGAATATCCTACTCCTAATATGCTGTACCATCATCTGTCTAACAATAATAAAACGACAAAGACAAAATACCCTAATCCGAAAAACTAAAGGACTATTCAACCGAATCTGGAACAACGAGAAAACCAATAAAACATCAAAACTCTCTCACATCTCTATCAACCACCCCGGTCAATCAAAATCAACCCAAAGAGAAAACCAGCTTGAAAGCGAAACCCAAGCCGTCAGTGATTTGTTCGAGACTAAGTATAACTAATTTACATTGATTTTATTGATTTACACTGATCCAAAAACTAAACTATTCGACTTCATTTTTATTTATTTGATCATACGTACAGTAGTCGGACCTTAAGTCCATCCTTATCTTGATATTTATTTATACCGTAGACACTTTTTATGAATGTGAGTATTGAGATCACGATCAGAGAGCTCGTAGACTCAAACCAATGTATGAAAGTATTGATCTGAAACAGACTATTGAAATTGCGGGTCGCAATTTTATGGACTCCCGAGTGTTTTATGTTGGGCCAGAACACAAATGGCCTTGTAAATGTTTAAATAAATCGGTAACACACATGCAAAAATAACATGGAGATTTAAATTCAAACCTATTAAAACACCAATTAACCCTATAAAAATATGAGAGAGAAAACAATAAAATATAAAATCATAAACACAAAAATAAATTAAAATAATAACAAAAGGCAACAAGATCCGCACGAATTAAACATAAAAATAACACGAAAACATGAAAATTTGACAATTTACTAAAAAATGAAAAAATCCATAAAAATGGAACTAAAATTAAATAATTTAAATTGGAAACAATTCAATTAAAAAATTAAAAACAAAATTGTCAAATTATATTACAAAAACATAAAATTAAGATTAGAATATACTAGAAAATCACAAGGTCAAATTTTGTTTTACTACATCAAATCTAACACGCAAGGTTAGGGTCGTGCAATAGGTATATATACCGATTCATTTTCACATAAAAAAATCAGTTTTCACAAACTTGAATCAGTTTTACTCTGTATAATCAGTTTTAATAAAAAATCAGATGGATTGCATGAAATCAAATTTTAAATTTTAATGAGGTAAAATAATAAAATTAAATCCCTTACTATCCTGGGTGTTGGTTCTGCGCTCCATTGTTATTCCTTCTGGGGCAGTCGTGCGAGAAGAACAGCCCCCGGTCTTGAAATCTCCTTGTCGGTTCGAATTCATTTAATCTAATAAACTAAAATTCAGTCGATGATCTGACTATTTATATCCTACTCGCAATACATACGGGTGTGCATGCACTTTACACTCTTCACTTGCTGTACCAGCCTTCCACGTCATCGGTTTATTTGCTAATAAAAATTCTCTGACGACTGGGTGAACAAAATTTTAAAAAAATTTGACATTATATCACATTTCAATATTCGCGTAATTTGAAGGCACCGTTATGATTTTTTTGGGAAATGTCAACATTAAATTTTCTCTTTCTCGTAATGGAACTTTCTCGCCTTGATTGATAATGCTTATTTAGTGTGCCGCTCGCTATGCTAATTCACAATTTTTTCAAATAAGGTTAATTCGAATTTTCCGATCGACTTCTATTTAATTTGGAATTTTCAATGGTCATCGTCGGTCATGCCATGGTGGTCCTCATCTGGATTTGTTGATTTATTGTCCCAACGTCAGGATATGGGTTAGATGAATTTTCTTTTGATTTTTGTAAATAAATTTTGACTAGATATTTGCGTTGATTTGTGAATGAATGTAAATTTCCCCATGGTTCTGGTAGATTACAGATCGCTGTTATTTCAAGGATATGCAACTCAATTATTCTGACTGATTCGTTGATTTATCTTCGGTCGTAGTCAAAAGCTTACTACTGCATTAAACGTGTTATTGTGAGTTGTATAGACTTATTACTATGTTAAACGTGTTATTGTGATTTATATATTTATTGGTCTTATTTAATTATTATTTGGGGTCGGTTAGAACGAGTCTCCTCTGGGTAATCGTTTACAAAATTAACTGGGACATAGTATTTTTACTACCTGGTCATGTTTTTGTTTTATTTTTGACACTAAAATATTTTTTCTCTTCAATGGTAAATTCAATTAATTTACGTTACTCATATGTCCATAATTTTTGTCGTTATTTCAATTAAGTTTATGTTTTATATATAAATTAATTATAGAGGATCTTAATGTGATGATAATTTATAAAAGATGGTGTATTATTAGTTTTTTCGATAAATTGTAAGAAAGTTGAAGTTAATTTAACACGTGTAATCCTGTTTCTTATTTAAACAGATAATGTTTTCTTAGTAATGTTTTGGTTAGCTGTCCGGATTTCGGATTTCTTTCGAAGGAGATGTTTTGAATGACGATTTATCTTTAATTTTTGGCAATTTTAAAAATGATGATAGAATATCAGGATTCCAAATAAATAATCAAAAGTTAAAACAGTTAATTATAAAATCTTATCAAACAAAATAAAAGCACAATTTTTATTAAAAATTCAATCTGGCAATTTATTTACTATGATTTTGTTTATCCTTACTTTTATGCGGTTAACATTGTGGATCATCGCATTAAGCTATGCATATCGTGGCGATAGTTTTAGTACCGGAATTTCCTCGTTATTTATTATATTTTTATCTACGGTTCTTAGGTTACTTTAATTTTTACCATTAGTTTCTCGGGTTTTTTGTATCGCCTCGTTTCGTTATTTTAATTTAAGATTCATTTAGAGTAGTTTAGACACACAATTATTTCCGATTTTTCCCCCACTCCCTTTCCTTTGATTTGACCTTAGGATAATTGTGTTAATATTATGATTTTAAGAGTGCCCACCGAGCTATTCAATGTTTATGATTTTTAGCCGTTATGTGCAATGATTTTAGTTTGGTCGAGATTATATGAAATGGGTGGTGGAGGAATAGCCAAAAAAACTACTTTCCCTCCTCCCAGTTTCCCCTATGACGGATAGTATTGACGTTTAGGCTCTGCGTTATTCACGCCGGAACCTTCGCGGGGACAGGCTATTGGCGGATAAATCGCACTTACACAGCCTGAATTGTTATGTTGATTTTACTTTCTTGCGGTGCGTGAGTGGCTGTGGGCCGGAAAAATTTCGACAAAAAAAATGACTTAGTGAACAACTTTTATTGCATATAAATAGGCCATAATATCATAATTGGCATTTCATCGATCGTTAAACATAACTCTTTCCCCACGCCGACGCCCAAACAGAACTCATAAGAGATTGAATGGCCGCGACGTGGAGGGAGCATTCCAACATCTCTCTACTCACATTTGAGAATTTATTCAACTGGTTCTGGCTTAAGACTAATTAAGACTGGTTCAAGTTTTTAAAACTGAAAAACTGATTAAAATTATGTGAAAATGAATCGGTATATATATCTATTGTACGACCCTAACCTTGCGTGTTAAATTTGGTGCAGCAAAACAAAATTTGACCTTGTGATTTTCTAGTATATTCTAATCTTAAATTTTATTATTTTCGTAATTTAATTTGACAATTTTTCTTTTGATTTTTTAATTGAATTGTTTCCAATTCAAATTATTTATTTTTTAGTTCCATTTTCATAGACGTTCGCTTTTTTTGGTAAATTGTCAAATTTTGGTCAAATTTCCATGTTCTCATGTTATTTTTATGTTTATTTCGTGCGGATCTTGTTGCACTTTGTTATTAATGAGCCAAAAGACCCACCCTCGAGATACTTCCTTTCGCTATTTAGGTTCAATGATTTGACGTTTGGGTTCCTGCGTTCTCACGCCAGAACCTTCACGGGCACGACTGTTGGCAGACTTACACCGCACTTACACCGTCGACAGTTATGTTTAATTTTACTAACATGCAATATGTTTTGGCTGTGAGCCGAAAAATAAATAAATAAATTTTACCATAGTAGTTGAAATAAAAGCTTCGATGCACAAAGGTTGTTGGTTGAAAATATTTTTTCAGCATATTACATCGTCCACGTGAAATTCGTTCGGCCAAATACGACAATTGGCAATTCATAAAAGCATTGTGAGTATTTCATAAATACCATTCGTAAAATCATTGTGCACATTCCATAAATTCAAGTCGAAAAATCATTGTACACATTCCATAATTTCAAGTCGTAAAATCATTGTGCACATTTCATAAATTCAAGTCGAAAAATCACTGTGCACATTCCATAAATTCAAGTCGTAAAATCGAATCAATAATCATACACTAGCCGAGAGTGGTCGTGTTCAGGCAAAACACTTAACAGTGTTAATTGCCTGAATGCACGGCTCTCAGCTAGTTATACACCCCAACTAATTTTCTGAAAAACTAAGACTGCAAGTAAGAATGAAATGTTTTCTCCGAAAAATAAGACTGAAAATTTGTCAAAACACATTAGTATATATACCTATAATTTGGCCTTAACCTTGCGTGTTAATTTTACTGCGATTAAACAAAATTTGAACCGGAAATTATTTGTGTTATCTAAATTAAATTTTTATTAATTTCTTAATTTAAATTGGTAATTTATTTTTAACATTTTTAATAAAATTTATTCAGCCAAAATTATTTTATTTTTATTCATTTAATTCGTTAATTTTTACTTTAATATAAATGGTCATTTTACGGTCAAATTTTCTTGTTATTATGTTATTTTTTATGTAGATTTCGTGCAGTTCTTGATGCATTTTGTATTTATTTTATTTTACTTTTATGTTTTTTGATTTTATATTTATTTATATTCTCTCCGATTTTAAAGTGTTTAGTTGGTGTTGTATATTGTATTTTAAGTTATCTTGGTGCTGGGGTTTCGTGCTGTATTACTGATGAATTTAAACAATTCTCAAGGCTATTTGTGTTCTGGCCCAACAGTGTCAATGCTTATAATATAAAGAGCCGGATTTGGCTTGAAAGCTATAAGTTGTCGTTTCCAGCACTCAGATGTGCTAAATAAATATGAAAATTATGCACACATAGAGGCGCATATACACCTGTTCCAGGTCATTAAAAACTATTAAAATGTGTATTACTGCCTTCTTGTTTAATTGATTATCTTGATTGTACGATTTATAAAATTGTATCATTGCTTATTATTGATCCCAATGATGCATGTGCTGACACATGTAGTATGTATATTGACTGCTTTTCATGAATAAACCTTTTTGAAATATCGAATTTTTATCTTTTTACATTGATCATGAATAATCTATATGGATAAAATAATTATCGATTTTTTACGGATTTTATGGGCCATTACAACTCGCTTAATTTACAATTACAAGGAAGAGGAAAAATATTATCGAGTTTGTCAGTTTGGTAAATGCTTTTAAAACAAAATTAAAACTTACTTCACAATTAAAAAGACAAATTTTTAAACATTTTCCATAGTTAGAAAAACATATTAAACCTGCTGGTGAATGTAATATTGAAATATTTTGTTTTGAACTGGAAAATTTTAATCAAGAATTTGAGAAACGATTTCCAAATCTAGATAATCTTCAACCGTTTTTTGAATTTATTTAATTTCCTTTTAGAGAAATTTATAACGAGAATGTGCCATTAAATATAGCTCATACTTTTCAATTGAATTCATCGAATCTAGAGTTTTAAATTTTAACATCACAATCAGATATAATTCTGAAATCAAATGCAAATGAACATAACTTTTGGAATTTATTACCAGAACAAAAACATTAATTATTGAGATCGGTGGCAATAGGATAATTGCATTTTATGGTTTCACTGATCTATGTGAAGCAGAGTTCTCTTAAATGAAAAACACAAAATCACAATTTAGGAGTCCTCTGATTGATAACCATTTAATGGTACTTATTCGATTGTGCGTCAGTGATTACAAACCTAATTTTACAAGACTAGTTGAAGAAATGGAATATCACACATCTACATCAAAAATTAATAGAAAATTTTTTATAAATAAAGTATGTCTATATTCCATAAAATAGTAAACTCAATGTATCTATTTAATATATTATTATTAATAAAGACGTTAATTAAATTTTTTTTTTAATTTAACCATTTTTGGAAGTCGAAAGGCATAAATAAGAAAAATAAAAGTCGATCATACCAGTAATCAGTTTGCCAACCCCTGATCAATATCAATATTGAAATTTATAATATTCAATGAAGAAAAGTCCATGAATTATAATAAAATTATTTAATGGTGGTATCAAATAGATTAATCACAAACTATTTAATTTACTATCATTCCAATTTTAGTTATTCTCTATTTTTATTATTCTCTTTCCATGTTTTCAAACCGATCTTCTAAATCAGTGGTTCCCAAAGTGGGCGACACCGCACACCAGGGGCTACTGAAACCTTTTATGTGGCGGTAGCAGAAAATAGGCTGTTACGGAGTTTGGCGCTTGTTTAGAATTGCCCCGCATTTTTAAATAAATTTTATTATAGGGTATTTAATACTTTAAAAGATGGATTATCAACCTAACAAAAAATCAATTATTAATTTGAACTTATTGTCACTTTATGACATTGTTCGAACCAAGGAAGATGCCATTAGATTTTTGCAAGACAGAGGTATATTAAATCGATACAAAGCATGTCTAAACAACCACGAAATGATTTTATCGATCACAGATGAAAGAGAAAGATGTAGATGTACGAAAAAAACCTGTAGAAACGAGGTTTCTTTGAAGTCTGGATCTTGGCTGGAAAACATTAAGTTGTTTTATTTATATATTCTTGGAGTTTTGAATTAACTTCGATTAAATTTTGCCAAAAGGAGTTAAGTATTTCATCAAACGCAACCATCATTGACTGGAACAATTATCTCTGAGAGGTTTGTGCTAGTAGTCTGTTACGAAATTCCTTGATCATCGGTGGCCCTGGTTTACATGTAGAGATTGATGAATCTCTATTTACCAGGAGAAAAACAACGTTGGACGTGTTTATCCACAACAGTGGGTGTTCGGCGGCATTTGTATGGAAACTGGGGATTGCTTTCTTTATGTCGTTCCTGATCGCTCCGCAAACACCTTAATGCCCATCATACAGCAATCCATAAGACCAGGGTCAATTATAATATCTGATGAATGGCGGGCATATAGTCAAATTCCAAACCTGGGATTTGGTTACGTGCATGAAACAGTCAACCATTCAGTAAATTTCATTAATCCCATTACCGGTGCAAACACACAAATGATTGAAGGATGTTGAAGTTTAGCGAAACAAAGAAATAAGCGTCATTTTTGGACGCATCATGGCATGTTAGATAGTTATTTATGTGAGTATATGTGGAGACGAAGATTAAATGGTGCAAATCCATTTGAAAAGATTTTATATAATATCCGTGAATACTGGCCACCTGCCCAATGATCGAGTTAGATAACTGTTTTTACAGTCATGTTAGCTATCTTTAATAATAAAAGCTTGTATTAAAAGTTTATTATTTAAAATAAAATTTATTTAAAAAATGCGGGGCAATTCTAAACAAGCGCCCGGAGTTTAAAGCAGTCTCGGGTAGGTGGCAGATCATAGAAGATTTATGATTTTTTTTAATTTTCATTAAAATTAATAAAAATTGTTCGAAATTATATTAACTCTGTGCATTAATGATCATTTTACCAAAAATCACAGAACTATGCATACGATGAAAGATAGCCAAAATCAAGCCAGGTAATTGAAATCCATTTCCGAATATTCTCAGAAACAAACGTTTGTCAATATTTTTAACAGTCGAATGCGATGTATTTCTATTGAAATCATTGAGCATGGAAATAAATAAAAATCCCATGTTCAGACTCAATAAACTGATCGGTGGAAATAATTTTTCCTGCCAACTTTTTAATTTCGGTCGCAACCATTTTCGATTAAGAGCCATATTCAGAGCGACAGTCTGAATAAAGATTTGAACTAACAAAAGCCCATATTTTGCAATAATAAGCGCAGAAAAATTTTCAGTTCTTTCAATAAATTCCATAAATAGTTTAGCGAAACAAATAACCAATTGTCCAGCTGCGCCAATCCACAACATCATTTTATCAACTGTGAATTCATTGGTTGAAATTTTTTTCCATTCCATAATTTCATTGATTTGAATAGCCAATAAAATTATCGCCAGAAAATAAAACGGGATCGGAAATACCGTGCTGATTAATTGACCTGTGATATTGTATTGATATGAATTAAGAAAGGAATTAATAATAATTGTGAGGAATATTGAAATCGCTAAAAATATTAGCGCGAGAATCAATAATAATGGCGACATATTTAATGATCGAACTCGATCAAAAATAGGCTCGTTTTCCAAAAGGTTTGTGGTAGATGTCCATTGAACTATTACCTGACTGTCATTTTGATCTTCGGTAAGTGTATTCTGTGATTTATTGTTCAGCAAATTAAAAAACAAACAAATCACACAAAGGCAACAAAACAAGATGGCAATTGGCACCAGATATGAATTGATGTTGCTTAAATTATAATAATCAACAGTTCGATTAGTCAAAGATTTCCCATAGAATTGGAAATAAAACGAGAAGTTTGAAGCAACTTTGACGAAATTATCTATCTGTTGGGCTGACATGAAATGAATCAAACAATTACAAAATCCAATTAAAGCGGATTTGTTAATAAATTCAACTAACTTTTGCAAGTAACAATTGACCTCAGGATTTACCATTGAAATTTTCTTTCTTATCAATCCGATTCCACAGCAAAACAATATCATTTCACTGAAAGATAAAACCATTGTAAAATCATTGAAATTCATGTACGATTTGATAGTGAGAATAATCCTAATGGCCATAAATGTTACCGTACCTAAAAATGATGGAACCAATAAAGTATAAATTAGAGTTTGATATTCGAAATGATTTGGAATAGAAACTCGATTGATTCGAACATTCAAAGCGATGATTATTAAAATTCCAATTATGATATTCGAAATACCAGTTATCACAGCGATTGGATTCCAAAATTTAAAGATTTCTTTATACGAACTTGTGTAATCCAGTCTATTGCATGCCCAAAGATAATTCGTTAAATATCCTAATATGAAATAGGACAATGCAAAGAAATTTAAAATTTGCTCAAACAAATCTGACCAATAGCTTTCATTCATGGAGATGGCGATCAATAAAATTTAGCCAATCAATTTGGACTTTAATCTGTGATGAAATTCAAATTATCAAATGTATATTTATTCTATGTGTAAGGAATGCAAATGAAGTTTTCATAATCTATGCTAGAAGAACTTATATTTTATTATTGTTTAAATTTATATATTAATTACCATTTATGATGTTCGATATCCAAGGAAAAATATCCTGAAACCCAGAAGGTAAAGCAGTGGCACCCTCGCAAAATAATTTTTTAAAATTTTAAAAAAATGTTACACATTAAATAGATATTTCAAATATCATCCTTCAAAATAAAAATAACATAAAAACTAAATTAAATAGTGAAATCTTTTCCCCTTGATTTCATATTGGCAAAATCGGTAATTATATTTTTTCAGTTCCATTTTTCCAGCCGCTTTTGCTTCTGTTGGGCCAGAACACAAATAGCCTTGAGGATTGTTTAAAAGCTTCAGTAATACAGCACAAAAACCTTGCATCATGCACTTAAAATACAATATACAACACCAACTAAACACTTTAAAATCGGAGAGAATATAAATAAATATAAAATCAAAAAACATAAAAGTAAAATAAAATAAATACAAAATGCATCAAGAACTGCACGAAATCTACATAAAAAATAACATAATAACAAGAAAATTTGACCGTAAAATGACCATTTATATTAAAGTAAAAATTAACGAATTAAATGAATAAAAATAAAATAATTTTGGCTGAATAAATTTTATTAAAAATGTTAAAAATAAATTACCAATTTAAATTAAGAAATTAATAAAAATTTAATTTAGATAACACAAATAATTTCAAGTTCGAATTTTGTTTAATCGCAATAAAATTAACACGCAAGGTTAAGGCCAAATTATAGGTAAATATACTGATGTGTTTTGACAAATTTGCAGTCTATTTTTTAGTATACATCGAGTTAGTGTGCATAACTAGCTGAGAGCCGTGCATTCACGCAATTAACACTGATAAGTGTTTTGACTGAACACGTTAACTCTCAGATAGTGCACGGGTATTGATTTATATGATGTTATGAATTATTGACAAGATGATTTTATGCCAATTTATTTATGTGATTGCTCCTATGCGAATTTACGAAGTGCTATGAATTAATGACATGAATTGTGATCAAGATGATTTTATGCCAATTTGCCGGATGAATTTATGGACGATGTATGCCAAATAAATATTTTAAAGCCAACAATTTTGTGCATTGAAACTTTTACTCAACTGATATGGTAAAACTTATTTATTATTTCTTTTTCGGACCACAGCCAAAACATATCGCAAGACAGTAAAATAAAACACACTATCAAACTATGTAAGTGCGGTGTAAGTCCGCCAATAGTTAGTGCCCGTGAAGGCTACGGCGTGAGAACGCAGTAGCTGGAACGTCAATATTATCCGTATATAAGGGAAATTTTAAGGTAAGGGAGTAGTCTTTTGGCTGCTCCTTCATCCGTTTCCTGAAAAATAGACATAAAAATTTTTAACAACGATCGGCTCAAAATCTCTAACACCGAGTAGTCCAATGGGCACTCATTAAATGTAATATAAACATAAAAAGATCATAAGGATAAAGAAAGGGAAAGGGTAGCGGGGAAAATAGCAAAATCGTTGCAACAGTTAAAATGAATAGCCATCGGAAAAAGATTAATCCGAACGACTAAAGTCAGGAAAAATAATGTTTTAAATAATATTTAAGAATTAAATAAACTATGTTGAATTGAGACGAAAAATATGGGCAGAACGCTGCGAAAATTTTCGGAAATAATTGAAACATTTATCATAAAACTAAAAAATAAGGACGGAACGCTGCTCAAATTTTCCGAAGTAATTAAAATACTTATTAAAAATAGTAAAGTAAAAGTGGAATTTTGTTCAATTGTTGGTATAATATTAGTATAAAACTGTAAAATAAGGGCGGTACGCTGCTCAAATTTTCCGAAGTAATTAAAATACTTATCAAAAATAGTAAAGTAAAAGTAGAATACGTCTCAATAATTGAGAGAGTATCCGGATAAAACTGTAAAATAAGGGCGGAACGCTGCTCAAATTTCCGAATTAATCGAAATACTTCAGCGAACATTGTAAATTAAAGGTAGAATACGGCTCAATTGTTGGTAGGATAATCTGATAAAACCGTTGCTAAAATTTTTCGAACTAACAAAATTACGTTGTCGAAAACTGTAAAATAAGGATGTGTTACGGCTAATGTTGTATATCAATAAAATAATTTTTTAACCGAGGAATAAGAACGAATCCATACACAAAAATTTGATAATAATAATGATAATGGTAAGGATAATGGTAATTATAATAATAATAATAATTATAATAATAATAATAATAATGACAATAATAATGAGGATAATAATAATAATAATAATAATAATAATAATAATAATAATAATAATAATAATAATAATAATAATAATAATAATAATAATAATAATAATAATAATAATAATAATAATAATGATCATGGTGCTTATAATGATAATGATAATAATTATGACAATAATAATGGTAATAATAATAATAATAATAATAACAATAAATATAATGGTAATTATAGTAATAAGAATAATAATAAATGTAATAGTAGTAACAAATAATGAAGATAATACATATAATAGTAACAATGACAATGCTAGTATCAATAATAGAGAACATTGTAGTTATAATAGGGATAAGGGTAAGAGAGATACGGTGTGGATACTTACATAACAAAGGGTTCACATGGCATAGCAAAATCATGAATACGGACAACTATAAGAAGGACCAAGTGAATGGACATAAAGATAAATGATATGAGAGTATAGGTTAACATTTAAATGAGATAGGAGAATAATGGGACCTAAAAATCGAAATTGAGCACAGGCCTTCTATTGGCAGCTCGTTGGACCCTTGGATCGTTCGGTCAATTATAGCATTAGTAACAGCGCTCACTTTTTGCGGACGATCTACCCACTGGAACACAGTTCCAACGTTGCTCCGCAACGGGTGCCGAGTGGTAGCAAAGAAATATTTATATGGTGTTACCTGGGTAACCACAGAAAGATTAAAACAACAACAGTACCCTATAACCCACCATATAAATTTGGGGGCTCAGCCGGGATCGAATGACTATTTTTGCAAAGAACCCAAGGAAATAAACCGACATGAAATCATCTTACCAATAAGTTGATATATGAATCAATGCACGTGCACTACCTGAGAATTGATACATTCAATCGAAACACTTACCAATACCTGATAATACAATACCCAGTTAAAGTACCAATAACACTCACGCAACGAACAAGTAAACAACACATAATTAAAAGGGTAATTTTCGGGATAAAATAAAATGGGGTAAGTAAGGGGATTAACGATAAACAACGAGAGAAAGCAATAAAACCTAGAGAGTAAATAAACATCGAATAAACTCCAACGAGTAATTATAACTATTAAATGAGTATTTCAAAATAGGATAAACTATAACGAATAATTATAACTAGTAAACTAATATTTTAAACGATAATCGGATAAATTTCAACGAGTAACTATCAAATTAAAATATTGATAGATAAATTTAAATGAGTAACTATAAATATTTAAATTAGTACTTTATAGATGGAACCAGGCAAAATAATAGCAAAACTGAAGAGTATCCTGAACATCGAAAACGATAATCTAGTGGAATTAATTAATAAACAAAAATTAATTAAACGAGTCAAAGACGACATAGCAACGATTTCAAACCTGTACTCTGACGAACTCTGCACATTAATAAAATTGATCGATGTTGACCAGGTGGTGACAACTGAACGAATATACGAGATTTTATCAATGAGATTGGAAATGGCCGAATTCGGCAAAGATTGGAACACGTTAATGAAAAAAGTCGAAAACATTGTAGAAGAGATAACAGCAACGATGAAAGAGCAGACCAAAGCTTATCAAGAATGTTATGTGTGCAAAACAGAGGAAGCACGAGTAATGGTGATACCTTGCGGACACCTGAGTTATTGCAACGAATGCGCACAAGAGTCGCACTGCATGTTATGCCAACGGAAAATAAAGGAGAGACTAACTATATACTTTCCATGAACGGAAATTGTGATTTTAATACGAAATAAATATGTATTGTTTGTTAGTCGAATTAAAGTTGTTATCATGATATGAGATAAAAGTGTATTTCAAATTAAAAATGGTTATTATGCTTGAAATAAATATACATTGTTTAATTATCAAAATGTAAATATGCAGTGTTTGAGAGTAACTAAAAATAAAATAACCAAACAACGATAAATAAAAACAAATTAAATATATGAAAGCCGAATCAAGGAAAAATTAAAACACATGCACAGAGACACAAAAGTATCGGACGGAAAAATTTCGACAACCGAGTTTCTTAGTGTATAATTTTTTTGTTTTATCCGTATTATATTGAGATAGGACGAGGGAAAAACGATAACCTGAGCTGTCAAATGATAGTACGCTCACCCAAGGGAAACCTTGATCAACCCTACTCAGAAAAGAAATGGTAGGCGAAGTTGCGTATGTCAGCAAGCAACCGGCGAGAGATTGATCACCTCTTTTGGGAAGTTTGCTGATGCGATTACCACAAATTTTGAGGGGGGAAGTGAAGAGATGGACCGAGAGGTGAGAGAAAGTGCACACGATTTAGAGAATTAAAGTTTTTGTAAAGGTACCTAGAGATAAATTTTTTCCCTAGCTGGTGGTGAGGCACCAGAGGACAGCTACGGTGTTCAGGTTGTTACCCGCCAAGGGACTGGTAGCGCTGATTAGTTCGATACAAAAACCCGATTACCACACCGAGTATCGAATAAATATTTATTTTGCTGGGAGGGACTCGATACACAACCCGGATCCCACACCGATTATCGAGGACACCAAACGGTAGGCGAGATGTGAACTGACCGGTAAATGGTTCATACTCGAAAGGACCTACTAAGGATCAGATCAGGGCGGCCAAATTGTGCCGGAAATCTGACGGGAGAGCGGGCAGATAATAGATAGATATATTAAGAATTTCCGCGCCCATTTATCGCTTCTTTTTCTTTTCACTATTTGGGAAATCAAGTAAACCGTTTTTGGAACTTGATTGAACGTCTAGGCATTTCCATACTTTTATATTCTCCGAGGTACACAACCCGGATCCCACACCGAGTACTGAGGGAATGTTCTTTTTAGTTTTTCCCAGCGAGGAGTTCGGTACAACAACTTGGATACCACACCGAGTACCGAATATCCGAATGGCGATGAGGAAGGCGTAACCGGTAAAATGCGCTAGACAAAAGACGCCATGGATTGAGAGTCAGTGTGAGGCCTCAAACTCACCCAAAAGTCACTGATGAAACTCAACTCCGATATTAAAGATGAGATATAATTAGGAATAAAGAATATATGAATATGATTAAAGATGAGAGCAGATATTAAAGATAGAATACGACTATGATTAGATTTGAAATTAAAGATAAGAGATGATTATGAAATAAGATATGATTATGATAGTAAAGATAAGATGTGATCACGATGAGACATTGCAGATGAGATACGATGATGATTGAAAAGATATGATTAGATATTAAAGATGATATGATTAGGATTAAAGAGATGATTATGATTAGATATTAAAGGCCACAGAGGGCCAGCTGAAAATAAAATACCGAAGGCCGGAGAGCCAACAGAAATAATAGGGGGTATAGAGCGCCAGCGACCGAGGATTAAGTAAATGATTTTTAAATCAGTGAGACATAGGAAAAATAATTACCGGATTGAATGAGATTATGAGTGTGATGATTTCATATTTTTTTTTATTATTTATTTATGATATAGAAAATTGATATGACTATATAGATGATTAATAAGACCATATAGATAATTGATACGAGGTCAATAGATAATTATTACGAGATATAGATAATTCAAAATAGACTTAAAATGAGGGGGGTGAGTCGGACGAAAAGGACCGCCACGGAAAATGCGAACAATGGATATTAACATATATAGTATTGTAAACGAAGGAGAAATTGGTATAGAGTATAAAATATTGGAGTGTCATTTATTTTTAGATCAAAAGTCAAAGCAGAGCAATAACAAAGCAATTCAAACCAATTTCAGAGCAACAAAAGCAGAAAAGATTTCAGACCAAACGTCAAAGCAAAGCAATTTGAGCAATCAGAGCAGAGAAGATTTTAAATCAAATATCAAGCAGTTACAGAAAAATAACGGAGCCATCTCAGAAATTTTAAAGCAATCAAAACAAAAGAAGATAAACTAATATATCAGAAGCAATAAAGATAAAAAAACAGTCCAATCAGCGAATAACCATAATCATTGATAGCATCAGCAATCATACGAGAAGCAAAAGCAAAGAGAAAAGAGAAAAGAGCTTATTGAAAGCAGAAGAAAAGAAAAGAGCCCTCAACAGCAGAAGTGTCAATACAGAAGCATCAACCACAGCAGCAACAGGTACAGATAGTGGATTAAACGATTTCGAATTCAGCAGCAGCGAAGAAAACGAAATACCAAATACAGAAGATCAGTTGCCGATAATAGAATCAGAAAACGAAGAAGAGAGATTAAGGAATCCGAACAACAATTCAAACATGTCAACCTCCGAAAGTGTAAATATAACACCGAATCCCAACCTAACACAAGTTAATAATAACGCAACCGAAGGAGAATTCAGAGAAAAATTTAGAGGAGAACCTTTTGACGGCAGTCTCAATAAATTGGATACATTTATAAAGGAATTCGAAGTGTACAAAACCATTTGTCATTGGACAGATCAAAACGTAAAAGAGTGACTACCCCTATACTTGAAATGGAGCGCACAAGATGTATTTGTGGAGGAAGCAAGAGACCCAACGAAATTAACAACATGGGCAGAGATTAAAGACTTCTTAGTAAAAATATTTGGAATAGAGAAAAAAGGAAATAGGAAGATATTAGACCTCCTACATCGGAAACAAAGACGAGACGAATCTAATGCAGTATATGCCTGTGAACTGAAGAAATTGTAAAGAAGCCTTCGGAGATACAGATATGCCCGAAGATAAAATGGTAGATGTCTTCATAAGAGGAATCAAAAGAGAAGATATACGAGCCAACCTTGTATGCTTAGCACCAGAAACACTAGATAAACCAGTAGCAATCGCAAACAGATATGAAGCCCATCTGGGACTGGGATACCAAGTAGCAGTAATGGCCACAGAACCAACAACTCCAACAATCAATGCCAACAATCAAAACAACAATACAAATCCAGCCATGAATCAATTCATCCCAAGAGCGCAACAGATGTTCAAGCCACCGCCAGCAAGGAATCCTGAAGATAGAGGTAATAACCAAGTAAGTTATAATAATAATTTCAGGAACAACCCAAACGCAAATGAGATATGTTCCACATGCCAACGAATGGGACACCGAACCGAAGACTGTTTTCGGAATCACAACCGCCAGAAATGCGGCAGAAGGGGACATACTGAGAGAATATGCGGACAAATCGAAAACAAGGCCTGCTTCAATTGTGGTCAAAAAGGGCATATTGCAAGAAGATGCAACGTGAGAAGAGAACCGAATCAACAAAGAACGAATAACCCTACGAGAAACCCACAGATTAACGTAATACAAGAAATCGATATGTTGCAGGAAACACTACAACGAATGCCCATGGAATTAAAGGAGATGATGCAACAGATGCCAGCCAATATACAACAACAACGAATTAACGTCATGAGAAGCAATGAAAAGATTCAAGAGCTGCGAACAAGAGAATATCAAGAGCAACAACAAGCCGAATGGCGAAGATTACAAACAGAAGAAGCTCAAGAGATTCAGCAAAGATGGGAAAATCGAAAACAAACTCCGAAAAGAATTAATATAATGAGAATAGAAACCCCAGATGAAATCCACACTGCGGAGCAGTGTGTTGAGAACGAAGGGCGAGGAGATAAGATTGTCGATGAGAAAGCGACCGAATTAAATACGATGGAAAAAATATAAGCAATCAAAGAATTTGCTGAAGAGGAAAAACAAAGACGTCGACAACTAAATGAAACGACAACTGAGAAATTAGATGAACTAGAAACCCAAGAAAGAAAACAAGTAGAAATGATGATAACGGAAAACCAAAGCGAAGAAACATTGAAATATGAGATGGAAGTACTTGCGAAAGAAGCATTAGTGCAAAAACTAGATAACGCATTAGAAAAAATGGAGCAAGAAGAAGCTCTAGAACAGGAAAAAGATCAATTAAGAGAAAAAGAAGAAACTCTAAAGCAAGAAAAGGATCAATAAAAAGAAGGCACTAATACTGAAACTAGATGAAGCATTAAAGAAAATAGAACAAGAACAAGCATTAGATCAAAAAATAGAATTACTGGCAAAGAAAGCCCTATCACAAAAGATGGAGGAGCCAAGATTAGAACTACAAAAAGATGAACAGAAAGCATCAACGTCAAAAGAAAAAGAAAAGATAGAACCAATAGTAACAAAAAATCGAATCCAGAGGATACTGATACAAAAAATAAAAACAAGAATCAGAAGAGAAAAACCCACGAGGAGTGAGGAGCAAATCGAGAACAGAATAAAAGAAATATGGCTTCAAACAAAAGGACCAACAAAGACAATGATTGAGGAAAAACGACCGCATATCAACATGCTAAGACAAATATCAGACGATCAAACAGACGAAGACGAAAGCGAAATAAGCAGTCTAGGTGGAGAAATATTCCAATCATGTGAAGAAAATAAACCAAATAAAGATGAATTAAAATCAGAAATAGAAGAAATGGAAACGAACGTGCCAAGAGAAGATGAAACAGAGATATTAAAAGAAATCAACGAGATGGTGGAAGAGGTAGATCGAAACCAGATATTCATAAACCTCAAAGATACAACAACGTACAGCAGAATAATGAAACTAATTGCGAAAGGATATCAACAAGATAATGGTACGTTCACAGCATCGTGGAAAGATATGATAAAAAAGTATCAAGAGAACCTGAAAGAATATGATAGAGCAGAATATCAAATGATTATTGACCTTCCAGAAATACCGAAACAGATAATAGCAACAAGAGGCGAAAATACAAATGAATTATACGAATGGGTAGTGAAAAAACTAGGACCCAGTTATAAAAATAGACTTCTATATCACCAAGGAAGGAAAATAAAACGAGACATACACCTCGCGGATGCTCTAATATGGCCAAATGGAATAAATGTAATAACATTAAACAAGAGCGAAACCGAAGAGACGACAACGGAAATCTGGCAGAAAATTCAAACGTTATACCTCAAAGAAATAAAACCAGGGCTAGAAAAAGAAAGACAAAAAATAATGAGGCAAAACGAAATTAAAATGACAGAGCAAGCCATAGATCAAGTCAGAAAATATATTAACCGATTGTCTCTAACTAGACCGATCTCAATGAAAGTATTCGTAGAAGCTGTACGAGATACAGATATCATGAGATTCGATAATGAGAGAACAGATGAGCTGATAGCCAAATATGGAGAGCATCAAAGGGACATGAGGGGAGACGAACCAATAAAGATAAAGATAAAATTACCCAACGACGAAACAAAGGAAAGATCAGTGGACCCCGATTGTCAAATGCATGAACTATACTGACGAATAAACCAGGAAATCATATAAACGATAATAGAAAGCAGTGATGACGGTATGGTAGAAAATGTGGCAATAATGTATCACAAACGACAAATCAGTCCGCGAGAACGAACAAACCATCAATATCATAGCCATGGATAAACCAGAAAGGAAAAATACGACAAAAAAGGAACAACAAATCCAAGAATTCCAGGAGGAAATGAAAGGAAAAATGGACCAAATATTAACCATCTACCAGGTATGGAGACAAGATACGAAACTGAGCACAAAATTACAACCTATCGACGATTCGCGATGTTGAACGACACCATGGGAAAAGGTGTATGACGAAAATACCAAGGAGTGGAAATGGAAAACGGGGAGGACTGAACCGAAATGGAGAAAATACGTACCAGGAGAAGCGCCAGAAGACGCAGCTAACGAAACAACTTTAGAACTATACGAACATGAGCCATACAAAGATTTACCAGAGGAAATAATTAACGAAATCGAATGGCAACCAGAAGAAGATGTGGAAATAAATTATAGAGCACGATTAGCCCCGTATACATGGAAAATACGTGAATGGGCAGAAAAGGTGAGGTCGGCAGAAGAGGAGAAAATAATCAGCTATACAAGCCATCAGTTCTATACGGAAATTGGAGGATACCGTATGAAATTAAGGGTATACCCAAACGGAGATGAGGTAGCGAAAGGAAAATATCTATCAGTGTATTTCCTGTTAGCAAGAGGCAGATACGGCGGGAAATTGGAATGGCCATTTAATCGAAAAACAATAATTTCGATAGCTAAACCCGAAAAATGGGAAGGACGACATAGCAAAAAATTGGGAGTAGAACCAAGATCTGTGATCTGTCAGAAACCGAAATCCACAGAAAATGTAGCAGGAGGAGTACCACAATTCCTACTGACAAAATACGTGACGGGAGAAGCATCTCAGTTCGTGAAAGATGACACGATATATATTACGATCGAAGTAGAAACGGAACAAGAAATGAAACTGCGAATTCAACAAGAACAAGCGAGACCGCGAATCAATGTACTCGAAAAACGAATCCCCGGAACAAGATGTTTGCCCACAGATATGGATGATTCTGTGGAGGAAGAATTAACAAGACTAACAGAAACGCAAAAATGCAGAGAGTTAGCAGCGATATTGAGAACCGGCGCAAAGAACCGTAACGGATCTGGCAAAATGGATAATTGACTCTTGCAACAGAATAGAAAACCTACGAAATATCGTAAAGGAAATAGAGGAATATCGAAGAATTTAAGTTTAGTACCCAGAACAATTCAGAGAAATCATCAGAAAATTGAAACATACTGAATGGGCAGCCGAAACGATAAAAAAGTACAGTCTAAAAATTATGACGCCAGTCTTCGAACCAATTGAAAGAGATTTTTATATCACCACTAAGGTGAGTGAGGTAAAAAAGAGAATACCATACGAATTACCATTTCACTTACAATACGAAGGACGATCGTTGGATGACGATCTCAAAATCGGAGTCACACCAATGCTATTGGGGGTAATAAATATACTAACAGTAGCAAAGATCGCAGGCAGAGAACTCAACAAGAGGGAAATTAAAACTAAAACGCCAATAGGACGACATGAAAGTCTAAATACGCCAGAAGTCCCACCTGCGGCAGATGAAGTAATTGTCTTCACAACAGGAGATGAAGAGATATTGAATGATCTCAATGACATCGTGAATGAAGAAACAACCAGAAAAGTTCCGGAATCAAGAGATTTATTCATCACAGACAACGAAAATGACATGACAACAGACGAACTGGACGAGCTAGTACGTGCACAAAGACAACCGGTTGAAATAATAGAATCAGACACCGAAGAGGAAAATAGAAAGAAAGAGAGGAGACGCCGAAATTCAACATAAGACGAATGGGACAACTGGATAAATGAGCGAGGAGCTACAACATCCAGAGATACGGCAGATGAGGAACCCAAACGAAGAGAAACAGGTACGGCAATGGAAAAGAAATCCAGAGGACGACCGAAAACAGACAAACCAGCACCAGAAAGAAAAACCAAGGAACAAATGCAGATGGATCAACTGACAACGAAATTAAACAAGCTCAGTCAAGTAACAAAGCAGTTACAAGGAAAATTAAAAGGCCAAGAACAAGAAGCAAAGTGGATCAACAGACTAATAGCTGATATGTTGGGACTAGCAAATCCAGAAATAAAGAGAAATCTGAAACTCAGTAATATTGGAACAGAAGCAAAACAGTTCTGGGCAGCAATAAAGCCAATAATAAATAAAATCATGGACAACAAAGTGCGAACTACAACCAAAGATCCGGAAGAATTGCTATTGATAATAAATCATTTAACAAAACGATCAGATGACCCAAATAGATATTTGGTAGGAATGGCCTACCTGATTTACAATACGATAGCGATATACAGAAAACGATCCCCAAGATACAACCCAAACGGATATAAATTCGCAATAACAGATATTATCAGGAAAGTAATCGAACCATTCATCTTGACTCAAGGCGGATGGCAAACTTTTATAAATTTAGTAAGCGGAGACGATCAAACGGAAATGATGCAAACAAAGTTGAAGGAACTATTGACGGAATTCGAAACAACCATCAATGCAAGCGATCCAAGGACAGCTCGAAAAGGAATGAATGCGATCATTACCACAATACTCATATGGATAATGTGCATCAAAGGAGTAGAACCATTTGTAGTATATGACTGCGACAACATAAAGATTAGTGATAAATATTCACTGAAAGAAACGGAAGAGTGCAAAGCTGCAAACCCCGGAAGATTGCAGACAACAGCTACAGCCGTATCATATAACGTGTATCAAGAAGTGGACTTCATAAAAACGGAAATCAAAGAATGTTTTCGTGACAAGGAAAATCGTAGCATTTCACTGTGGACATCACTCACATTCAACAATTATAGAAGCCGGAACGGAAACAACTGTGGTCACAGTAACGCTAAATGAATGTGACGAAGGATTTACGACAGGACGTATCCAAATAGCCGGACGAATTCAAGTAGCAGCAGAAGAGGGAAAAATAAAAACTACCAGAGTATACGCTGCGGGAAGAAGAACAGCTGGAGACGGAACATGCGAAGGTGGAGAGTACACTCTACTTAATCAATTAGTCAAAGGTGTAGTAGTAATAGAAAGTTATCAAGTAAAATTAGAAAAGTATCAAGGATATTTTGATCCAGACACGCAAGCAATGAAAAAGTACCCTCAATGTCTGGCAACAGATAGATCATGCAATACGGGAATGTCAACGATTGTATATCATGCCGATACCAGAACTTGTCGACTCACCTTACTGAAAAATGCAATATTCGATGAAGTACATTACAAGTGCACAGCGAAACAGAAACTAACACGCAAAAGAGCGCAATGGACGAATAACGGAGAACCGGAAAAATCGGAAAACCAACAATTACCACAACCATCGGATCAGAGGTCACGCCAACAGTTGTAATATCAACCGATACTACAATCGGAATGAGATTCATAAAAGGACGAATGGTGAGCAAGTGCGACGAAATGGTATCTAGTACGAACTACAAAGGAATATTTCTATCACGAACAATAATACCAAATGCAAAAGCGCAAATAGACCCCAAGGATGTAATAGTATCTCTATATAAATAACAAGATGGATTTTTATATCATAAAGGATTAGCATCATTAGAAAAAATTTACTACGATTTAGTTAAAAATGATTGTATCTTGAACAGAGAAATACTAAAAAAACTAAATTAGCAATGGCAATCACGAATCCAGATAACGCAATTCCATTACTATCACTCCAAGAAGGATATTTTGGGAGAATCGTCGGAGAAGTATGTATACGTACAAATGTGAAAAAACAATCGCAAAACTGCCGGAGAATTCAACAATCCCAAGAGACAAATGCATAAATGAATTGGAAATAATGCATAAAAAGAAATCAATTCGTCACAGTACAAGGATGATATCGAATTTGTACCTAACATGTTCAGTTGCAGCAACGTATATGGACCATTGTTCGAAATAAGAGATGGAAGTTGGTTAAATTTTACAATCGAGTATGTAAGCCCACAAAACATATTCGGGACTCACAGAATTGCCATAAGCAGAATCACAAAAGTGGATATATCCAAGTGGATAATTACAGATAAAAGATCTGGACGAGCAGAGAAATTTATTATTCAGCGCAAAGGCAAGCAATATTATCCAATATTGTAACGATAACGGGAGGCAACAACTATGGAAAAACCAACTAGATTAATTATTTCACATAGACATTTCAACATGCTACAGAAACATGATGAAAGCATATTGGGGGAGATTCTTATCTTTGACAAAATATGGCAGGAATTTAGGATGATAACATATTCCAATTGTAAGAGTGATCCTAACACAAATGGTATTTACATGTTTCGGATATATATAAAAGAAAGGAAATAACTGAAGATGCCTAGGATTTTATGTTTTGCAAGGCATGGTTTGCCATGGACTATCAAAAGATTCCACAAGATAAAGAGATTGTATGATTCCTAGCCAGAGAGTGGATCGATGAGGAAGTTGGGAGAAAATTCAAGCGATAATTGAGATTAGAGCCGAAGACAGGATAAACGAGGAAACAAGCAATGGAGCGATGGATGACTCAAAAATGAATAACAGGACAATAGCGACACGCCTGACAATCAAGAGGACATCAGTTAACCAAGAAAGCTCCAACAGGGAAAACTGAAGACAAGACATAGCGAACATTAGACAACCTATCACACCAGTGTATAATATTTAAGAGCAGCGAAACCCGTAGGAGAAGTACGCGGTAAAAAGACACGTGCAATACGAAGACCAACAACTACGCCACATATATCCAAACCATACGAACCAAATTGGGGCAGATTTAGTACCAAGAACCAGCCCAAAGATCAAAGAAGTGTGGATCAGGATCCAGAAACTCGAACCATAGCCATGTTGCAAACATTAGCTGGACCAACACTAACGGTACACATAGAAATAAATGGGGTAGAGATAAAGGCAATGATTGATACGGAGCACTCTGGCGATCAAAATGGTAAAATAAGAATTATGGCCATGTATATGAGGAAGTAACTGGAGTGATAATTGCAGCAAAGAAAAATCTGTCAGTCATCGGGAAAATCTGATTGATAATCGAAATAAAAATTGTGAAATTAATATTATTTGGATCATCAGCAATTAAGCGCGATGATATTGAACAGATATCATGCAGAATATTAAGGAATAATAAGATCTAGGATCTTATGAGTTGAGAGACAAACCGGACGAATATGTATGCTGAAATCAGAAGTGAGATGCTCAGAGAAAATAGTAGTGCCAGGACGCACACAAATGATTTGTTACGTAAAGGTGACGAGGAACTAGAGGAGAAATGATTTTCGAACATAACATAAATTTGAGGAAAAAAGAGAGAACTGCATTGCTAGAGAAATAGTAATTGTAGATACAGTGAATTCAATCACATTACTAATTTGATGAGGAAGAAAAGTAATTTACGAAAGAAAGATTGGGGGAAACTAAAACGATATTGGAATTGAACTCCCATTCAACGAAACGAGGGAATGAGGAGGAATTATGGACAATTGAAGTTAGCTACTACGAACAGAGAAGACATTGCAAACCTATCTAATGGAATTCAAAGACATATTTGAGCATCGATTTAACTGGTACAAGGATTGGACGCAACACACTTAATGACGATGATACCCAAAACACTACGCGCCATAATGATTGCAGAAGTTAGAATCCGTTTGCAGAAAAAGAAGTTAAAGATGTTGACGCTGGAGTAATCGAACCAGTGCTCACCGTGGATTTTTACGGTGGTCATGGTAAGGGAAAAGGGAAGGAACAACGATTTCTGTTAAATAGATTACCGACGACTAACGCAGTAACAAAACGGGATCATACCGTTACCAGATTAAGTGAGATGCTACAAAGCTACACGGAGCAGCTTATTTCCATCGTAGATTTAAAAGTGGTTTATTGGATAAGGTCAGAGAGGACAGAGAGAAAACTGCTTTACATCGGAAAATATTTATATCCAATTCAAGAAAAAGCCATTCGATTAAACAAGCACCAGCTCCTTCGAGATGTTGAAACTTTAGTAATCACGGCATTAAACAATGTATGGTTATATTGATGTTTATTAATTTATTCTAGACTCGAGCACAATCTAAAAGTATCGAAACGTATTTGTTCGACTTACGAAAATGGAAGTTAAAATTAAAACATAAAATGTGATGGGCCAAGGAAAAGTACCTTTTTAGGACCATCGTGTGGCAAAAGGCAAGAATCGATCGAGAACATTGAAGAAAAGAACTGTCCAGTACAAACAGTATAACAATGCAAGAATTCTAGCTTATGACAGATATTATGGAAGTTTATCAAGACTATGCACCATTTGTAACATACAGAGCTACCAAAAAGATATCCATTTATATGGGAAAAGAGCAAAACAGCTTCGAACACTCAGAGTAAACTATATCAAGCACCAATATAGTACCCAGAATTTTTAGAAACATTTTTATTTGCAAAAGATGCAAGTGGATATCACTGGAGCAGTCTAGGAAATGGGCGATGAGAAAAGAGAACGAGTTTTGGATATTATACGTCGAACGTTCAGAGAAACATGAAAAGAATTACTCTGTGACGAAAGAGAAATTAGCGATAATTCAAGCTTATTAAACTTCAAATATTTGTTAATTGGGTCATGAATATATATCCACGATCATAACCTGGTGTGGTTAGTCCAAGACAGAGCTCTAGTGATTAATGAGTGGGAAAAAAAATGCAGTTGCAAAATCTCAATATATAAAATTCAAGTCCGGAAAAGCCACCGCCAACGAGACTGGCATGTTCAAGGTTTGTTTAATTTGAGGGAACTAATTGCCCAGAGTGAGACGCATATGCATGATTATCGCCAGAGAATATCGTTCACAAACTGAGAAATGAGCAGAAGAGGATGAGTTGAAACAATAACATATTCAAGAAACTAATGATGATATATTCGATAACAACAATAATAAATTAAAGGAGCGATATGGAAAAAACAGACATAAGATATCCATGGAGAAGGATGGTTATTAATATGGGTGGTGAAACGGTCATGTGTTTACCAAGAGAGTAGACGAAAAGAGGTATGATGCAAAACCAATGGAAGCTTGGAGACACATGTAAAAAAAGAGGGAGCGAGACTACGTCAAAATAATTGGTCAAATATGGAGAAAATGTAAGGGATGGATAAGAATTGTTTGACATGTGAACAGAAAAAGCACAGGCAGTAATTAAAGCACGCTAAAGCCAATGCGATACCCAGAACTATGGAACGATGATTGCAATGGATTTGTAGGACCTTGCAGAAACAACGAGGAAATATTATTACTGATAAACAGATTAATTACAAAAAATTTCCGGAAGCGTCGAATACAGACAAAAGCAGAACAATGGAGAATCCCTGGTAAGGGAATATGTTGTAAGATATGGAACAAAACAGATTTCTTAACGATAAGGAACAATTCATGAGCGAAATTATAGAAGAGTACGAATTACTTAGTAGCACAATTGAAGAACATCGCTACATCACAAAGAACAGAAATCGAGGTTATGCAAACCAGATCGCAACCCAGCAACTGCGTTAAACGGATAACGTTAAGCCGGAAATGGAATGAGCACAAAGACGGCAAATTTGCCGCGGACCTAACCAGAGAAACAAAAGTTATGATAACTCCACAAGGGAAATGTGAAAGATGGACATAATGTAAAGCTCGAGAAATAATGCCAGAATGGGTAGAAGGAGAAGGATGGATGAGAATAGTAAACAAAGCGGGAAAAATCGCGATGGATTACGCTAAAGGAGCTAGACAGCCAAGAATGGATTATCAAAGAAGATACCCATGTCTTCACTGAGATGTAGAGGAAATGTACTAACATTTTTGCAGTACAAAATAGAAACATTCAAGATATAGACATAATACATTCATGCAGAAGTGGAATACTCGACAAAAATGAAGAGGGACTAATCATTATGTTTGCAGTAGCGAGACGCTTTACGAAAACTTAAGGAACTACTGAGAACGGATATCTTCAAAGAAAAAGATAACGGAGAGAATAAGTACTACATTATGCACTGAAATCAAGACAGGCAAGTGCAGTAAATTTATAACCAGCAGTACAATAAGAGAAAGAGAAATAATGGGAAAAACAATCCAAACATTATGGGAAGCTCGATCCATCTACGAAGTGGACTTACGAAAGCTCTCATCAATTAAGTATTTCGATTTAATTATATGTGAGAAATAGAAACTGTTACTAAGAAAAACAATATACGCTTTACCTATCCATTCCAAAGACGATAAAAAGCAATGCTAAAATGGAAAAGACTGAAATTCACAAACCACCCATTAGAAAGCAATACGAATCGGAGACAGAAAAAAACAACTACAACAATATTAAAAGATGGATCGAAACAATAAATTCAAAAGAGTAAACAAGAGATAAAAGAAATGGACGATCTGAAAGAAGAATAATAAGGGTCTACGAGAAATAAATCGAGCAATAATTTTGAGGACGAATTCAAGAACCCGGATGGAGATAATAAAGGGAAAGGAAACATAAAATAATCGAAACGGACGATCAAAATACGGCCAGCTGCGGGAGACAAAAATAATACCCGCACAACAAAGAGGAAAAGGACCAACCCAAGGAGGGAACATCAAGAAACGGGCAAGAGGAAAGGAACGAGCAAACTGCAACAAACAACGAGAAGAAACAAACGAGGGAACTGCTACTAGTACAGAGTATACAACAACCAGAGAAATTTGAAACACGAGTCGTCTACTACAAAAACTAATGGATACTCTACGTAATCAATTACGGAAGCGAAAGGATTTTAAACGAGCTGAAATCGTTTTAGAATAAGAACAATAGATCCAAAGGAATCAAAGTAAAAGGATATGCTGCACCTGACACAATACAAGCTAAGATGTCATCTCGGAACTCAATAGGAACCAGGAAAAATGTAAATACGGTCTGAAACTCATCATCCATGCAGACAGAAAACCATATGTAGAAATGAGGAAAGAGATGGAAGTATAAGAATCCAGTAGAACCGGGAGGGCCAACTAGAATGAGAAATAGGAGGAAACAAATTAAACAGGTATGCGTACAAAACAAAATTACCGACTGCTGGAAAATGAACCATGAAAGTAGGAGTAAAATGTGAATGGGACAGTATTGAAGGTGATGCGGAACATATAAATTATGTGCCAACGTGCAAACGAATAATTAAAAACTGTGTAGTAGCCAAACTCTGGGGAAAAACACAACCAAAAAGAACCACTATCATGTCGATTAGCGGAAATAAAGATGATAATAAAGGTGAATCAAACACAAAGGTGGAAAGAGATAATAGTGACAATATGGTAAGGAACCCATTAGAAGTCTGTGTATTCGACACAAAAAGACGGAACGATAATGAAGAATAATGCAATCAATGATGATATAGAAAATCATGGAAATATCGATCCAAAAAAGAAAACGTCTGTGGAAATACATATTACCTTAGAAAGGAAGGGATGATTTATTGGAAATCGATAACAAGAAAATTATAGAGTCAATTACGACAAAGCATCCAGAAAAAGAACAAAGAGAACCTACAACGCAAATCAGAGAGAGTAAAGCGGTAATAATAAGATAAGTCGAATGCAGAAAAATGAAGAAGGAATACTAGTCGAAAAGAGTGAGAAACATCACAAAGTCTGCGTATATGAATCAAGGAAAGGGAACGGTGACAAAGATTCAATGTAAACAAAAAAAACTATAAAAATCAAACTAATCGCATTCAATAAAGAAATCGGTAATATGTGAACACATCAAAAGGAACTCATGAATATTGGTGGAGATAAAAAGAAACCATGCCGAAATCGAACAAGACCAGCACAAGACAACAAAACAACGGAGAACTAAGTTACAAAAGGAATGATCATGGAAGACAGCACCTTTCAATTCACGAAGATTACAACTCCAGAAAGCACTTAAGATGTACAACCAAGGAAAGGAAAATGGAACAACCATGCAAGAAAACACAAGAGCGCCCCAACGAAACAATTACCACAAAAATGATCTGATACAACGGCGGTAAAATATCGTGATAATGCTAATAATTCCACTGGTAAGAACCATACAAATACAAAAGAAACCAAAAAAGAAAGATTATGGCCAGCGTAGAAAAATTCAACTAAATATGAATAGAACAATATGATACACAGAGACGAGGAATGTGAAGTTATATGGAAATTCCAAGTACAAGCGGACTCGTCAAAAAAGAATCGCCCATTTAATTAAACACCACAGGAATGGTCAAACGAATTTTGATGTATACCAGATAAAACGGATGAAAGATACGGGGATTTATACGGAAACAGTATAGAGCCCAGGAGACAATTGGTATAAATGGGAAGGGACGATGTATATGTGTAGAATATTATGTAGTTATTAGTAATAATATGTATATTTATATTAATATTGTATAAATGCGCAGAGAAATAATCAAACAGAAAGATGCGATGATTAACATAATTATATCATAGATGCGGATAAGAATGGTGCCGGCTGCATTGATATATAGATCCGAGCCAAGATAACCGACAAATCAAGTCAGATAAACATTATAGAAATAATACACATGTAGATTTATGTAGTTATACAAGTATTATAGTATGTATTATTGTGTGTAATATTGTATAAATGCAAGAAAAAAATTAATCAAGCAGAAAAGAATGCAGATGAATTAAACGATGTTATTATAACCAACAGATGAATCCGAATAACGTAAAATCAACCAAATCAGTGAGAATACCGGACAATCAAGAACAATACAACAACCAAGCAGTGCCAATGTACCATGAAAATCGTAGAATTAGACGGTGGATATATCCGACAAGGATCGGGTATATGAGGACGACAATTGAATTTAATGGGCAAATACAACAATGCGCAAAACTCAGTGGCAAACTACTCATCTAGTATTAAAAAAGTGTCGAACGCGGGCTTACAGAAGAAGGAGAAATAGAGATCAAAACGACATATTTCAAACACAAGATAAATGAGAACTAACGATCCAGTAAGATGGAAAAGCGCGAAATTAGAAGATTGCTAGAGCCAACGAGCAAGTAGATGCAGCAAGTTGGTTGAATGGATATCATGATGAAGGAATTCACCAGAAGGATTCACGTGGAGTAAATAAAGGTTATGATTATATGTGTAATAAAACGATAAAAGGTACGACGTCAAGTATCAGAAAATTATTGTAGGATGCAGAATTATTGAGAGATCAGAGGAGGAGAATCATCGAACCTTGAGAAAATAATGAAAGACAAGATTAGATGGTTTGAACGATTACAGAGGAAAGATTTAATGTTGTCACATGAAAGGATTACTGATTGGAGCGGACAAGACAAAGTGTGGAGAGAATATGTAAGATTTTTACGATAGAAGTGATAGAAACAGAATATAAATGTCTATGAGCGAGAAGCAATGAAGGAGACGAGACACAACAACAGTTGATCAAGCAACAAAAGAAATCAATATTAATATCCAATGCAAAGTAAAGGAATGTGAATGAAAGGTTTTGTGAAAACGCCGGAAAGTCAACAAGATGGAATATAACGAGATAACATTGCGAAATGTAAAGCTATACAGAAAGACTATGGAAGAAATATAAGTGTCTCAGGAGAGAGGAAAAATGCGAATTCTATAAGGAGCTATATGACGAATGGATAATATAGAAAGGACTGGAATCCAATGAAGGAAATAATGCGATTTCTACGAAGAATAGTGCACAATGCACAAGAAATAATCAACTAAAGGAAATTGGAATGAATGTATTGGAACCGTCAAACTGCCGTTAGAATTATTCGAAGTTGAAGCAGCTACAATACGGAAAATGCAAAGGCTATTGTAGATAAATAGTATTGAGCCTCAGAATCTGATGAAAACGATAGGAATGTTGGCATGGGAGGTGAAAAGCCTACGAACAGAATGGAGGCAAAAGCACTAATGAGCGAAATAATTGGATCCAAAAGAAGTTGAGCAAAGCCAAGAAATAACCTAGAATAGCCGAAATGGAAGAGAGAATGCACAGTAATAGCCGCATACAGGATCTAGAAACAACACCGGTAGCCAGAAAACTACTACAACACATTCATATGGAAAATAACTGGTTCACGAGAAGCTAAAAGAAGCAAAGGGGAAACCAAGAAGAATTAGATAGCCAAATATTTAGTTGGGAAAACGGGATAAAATTTGGCATTAACTATATCCAAATGTGGAAGGGAAACGCAACAGGTACCCATATCAGTGTCTTCATCAGAGTAGGAAGAGGAGATTATGATGACCTATTGCTGGCCTTTCAAGCAATATTGATATACAATGATAGGAGAGAGGAGTGAATCCAATAGAGCGGAAACGACCACAGTGGAAGACACAACCGACTGGAATACGGCAGTAGGTAAACATTTTTTATTCAAGCAACGATTAAGGGGGGAAGCTTATTTGAGAGGATAATTCTGTACATAAACTAGAAGTAGAGGATAAAACGTTGTAAAAGAGAAGGAAGTGTAATGAATGTAAATAAATATAATAAAGATTAAATTAAAATTATAGAATTAAAAAAAAGAAAAATCAGAAAATTCAAAATCAAATAATGACGACATTTACTTATTAGATTGGAACGGAAACAGTAAGGAGATAAAGTAGATGAGAGAAGGACAGATTCATATGGGAACTTTGGAAAAAACTAAGAAGAGGAAAAACCATATATTAACTGCAGCATAACATCTAATGCGGACTTCATGTGGAGGGTAAAAATCAGCAAAAGTTTACCGCCAAATGACAGTAGAGAAGAAAACTGAGGAAGAGGAACAAGATATCTAACATTCAAACACAGTATTTTACCGCGACAAGCCAGAAATGGCGCACAAGGTGTTTTACTTTAGGAAATCCAAATACCAGGCGAAGTAACTTTGCGGTTTTTTGCAAGGAAACTCGACAATGGCAAAAGGGAGAACGGCGAGACGTGGAACATCGAGAAAATCCGAGATGTTCATTTTGTAATAAATTAGTGTGAGAAATTCAAGAAGGAACAGACTAAGAAGGATTCCTAAATGGAAAATAGACAGAGATGAAGGAGGAGGAGAAGATAATGTAAAAAGAATTTTGAGATCCCCAACGGAACTAATATGGAAAAGAGAACTATAAAAGAACATTTGAAGAAAGGATTAAAATTTCAAAGGAAACCAAGGCAGCAGAATTTGCAAGTCAAGGTCATTGTCAAACAGCAAGAGGAATAATGGGCGAGGGATGCAAAAACCACAGCCAATACCTAGATCAAATGTGAAAAAACAAACAAAAGGAAATGGTATGTAAAGGAAGAAAAGAGTCAAGAGTAGAATGTAGTAATACAAAACCACAAGTGAAGATATTTTAGATTTCGACAAAACTAGATCTAATGTAATTGCAGGAGTAAAACTCAAAAGGTTTGGAAAATATAGCGAAAGGTTGGCTAACTAGGTAGACTGAAACAAGCAGTAATACGAGACATAACGATATCCAAAGAGAGACAAGAGAACTTGAAAATAATGATAAAAGAATATTTTTAGAACATCGCATCAATTGTAACATGTTGACAAGCATGTGAGATATTTATACCCTGTTGGAAACATGGGTAATGCGAAGCATGTGGTTCTAAAGGTTATATATGTCCAGTATGAAAAGGCGTCAACATGCGGATAAGGGATTCAGTTTGCTGATGCAATTAAAGAGGGTGAAACAATTTGTAAAAATGTAAACTAGTAATAAAACGTTAACAAAAATTATAAAAAAAAAAACACAAACAGAAGATAAGATGTAAATTATGATATTAAATTATGTTCATATATTGAAAGAAAAAATAATTATATTTTATATTCAGAAACATGATGAAGTCAAAGTGAAGATGAAAATCTATAATAAAAGAGGTCGTAGCAGAGAATGAAGAGTCAAACTAACAATCGAAAATCGACCAGAACAACTAAAAAGATTGAAAGAGAAAAGCAGAGCAGTGCCAACAAAATCAAACGATTAAAAGAAATGTATTCATTAGAATGAAGAATATGAGAGCACTCTAAAGAAAAATGATAAGAGAGGAATGGAGCAACGAACAGAAAACGAGTAAGTAGAACTGAAGGAATGAAAAACATCACAAAGAAGAGAAGAAGAGCTTGATGAAGAATCTTCAATCAACAAAATCATAATCAGAGAAATAGAGATTACGAAGTTAGAACAGTAAACAAGACAACAGAATGAAATTGGAGAATACGACACAGTATAGAAAAGAAACCGACAATACAGAAAAGGGAGAAACTATTAAAGATCCTACAGGAATGCTGAAGAAGTAGAACGATGAGAACCAAATACCAAGAGAAAGGACGAAGAGAATGAGAGATGGACAGCCAAGAATGGGCAAGCGCCAAGCGTATACTGAAACAAATGGCAAGAGGAGAAAGAGCGACAGGAATAAATGAGGAATGCGCACCAGATTTATACGCAAATGATAGTAAGAAAGAAGAATCGAACAGACTATAAGCAAGTGGAAAACGCGAAGATAGAAATCAATGAGAAATCAAGGGCAAACGATAGAAAAATAAAAAGAGAAGAGATGACAGACAAAAAGAATGGATGACAAATAAAGATCAAGCAAGAAAGATGGAGGATAGATTATAAAATATTAGAGGGCAAACGCGAAGCATGGGAATACATAGTGAAACTAGAACATGAAAGTATGGCACAACAAATAAAAGAGAGTTACTGGATAGGAGAGAATCTCAACAAAGGCAAGAGCAACAAGAAGACGGAGATCAAGGAATCGATAAAAATGAAGCGAGAAGTGGAAAGAACAATAGAGAAGCAGAAGAAATAAGATTGTAAAGAGATATTAAATATGAAGATTGGAATATGGAGCAGATTTCGAAGAGCAGAAACAACAATGGAAGATAAAACAGATCAGACATGGAATTGCGGGAGAAATACAGATAAAGCACAATGAAGAAGGCTAAGAAACGAAAAGTCTTAAGGAAATGGATCGGCAGCTAAACAGAAGATACTGAGAACACTCAACGGAATTAAACGAGGAAAAACGAAAAAACATACAGTTGGACGAGAGAATAAACGAACTCCAACAGGATGTGAACGGACCATCGAGGATGCGGTGAGTAAAGAATCATACGATATCAACTCGAAGTAACCGAGCAATTGAGAGGACAGCTCGATAGCAGAAAATAAAACGATAAAACAGGGGTATGAGGGACAAGAGCAGAATCTGAGAAAGGAATGAAGTTGAAAGGTTAGAGAATAACGCATAATCTAGAAACGCATGGAAGTGGTGACGAATGTGGATACCTCACATACTATTAGATGAGGAGATACAAATATCAAATACCCGCGGAAGAGGTAACCCTGCAGAACCGACCAGCAATTTTACTCGTACGCTCTATATCCAAAGGAAATACAGCCCACAAGTCCCAGCGAACATCGATGAAGGATTTGGGGAGACGGATGAACGATTGTATAATTTAAGAAAATTGTAAAGTGTAAAATAAAAAATAAATAAAATATAATACAAAATTGTAAAAAAACAAAGCTAACCAATGTATATTTAGTATGATTGAACAAAAGGAATTCTAAATGAATCTAGAACGAGAATGTTTACAAGCCAATTCACTAGTACACTACCATTGAACAAGATCGTTAAAGTATTTAGTTAAAAGTGAAACGAAAAAGATGGGCGAGAATAGTAGGGGAAGATAAGAATCGCCAATAAATCACATGATACAATCAAAACTAGTTGCTAGTAAAGTTTGAAGCGGAAATTGAACAGTATGAGAGATAACGAACAAGAAAGAACGAAGTGTTTGAACGAGAATTAGCAAGATAAAACAGAGTAATTCCGGAAGATTATTGGAAAACAGGCGGAGAGGATGAGTGAGCAGAAAAAGCGAACAAGATATTATAAAGTAAAGAGAGATGTAGAAGCAGAGAATAAAACAAATACTCCGACTCAAGAAGAAATCAAATCGTTAAGACAACTCAGGAATCGAAACGAAAGCTCAAAAAGCGAACATCAAGGAATCACTAAAACGTCAATTCACACAACAGAAACAAGGCAAAGAAAGACATCCGATCAAATAACAGACACGAAGATAATATGAGGAGAATAAGAGCGGGTTAAAAGACTCCCAAAATTAACAGAGGCGATTAATAAAAGCAAGTTAATAATGAGATTTTTTAGAGAAGAGCATAAGAATGCGTGCAAATACACTAACCGGGAAAGAGAAGAATACTGGGATAACTTCCTGTATATAACTGAACAACACTGTAAATAATTGAAATTGACTAATGTATTTAGAAATAACATGACCAAACTATGGATAATGATAATAATTGAATAGAGAAAACAGTTATTTGACCGAGAACCCTTAGAGAGGTTCGAGAGACCCACCATTCAAAGAGAGACAAGTACTGCGCAGATTATAACGAGATCCAAAATCCGAAAATGAAGAATGTAGAGATAACCCTCCATGTAGTCAATGTCCCCGAAAGAGAACGACAAGAAAATGACGAACTGAAGTAAAGTCGTCAGAAAAACCAGCAATTGATACAACCCTTCTTAATTAACAACGACGAATGTCAAATAAAAACGATGAACCTGGAGTAAAGAAAACCTGTGAAAAAATCATCAGAAAAATCCAGGAAGGTCGAGCAACCCGGAAACATGTACGAATCCTCAGATTACACCTCAAACAAATGACACAGCAGTCATTCGACAAAAGTACTACCATCTAAATCCCGTCAAATAGAGACAAATTATCACTCAGTAAAACACTGACATCATATATTCTAATATGCTACCTTGTCATATACTAACGATAAAGTATCCAGCAAACTCCCAATCCAAAAATTTAGAGGAATATCAACCGAATCCGGAACAAAGAGAAACAATAAAACATCAAAACGTCTCGATCTCTATCAACCACCCCGGCCCATCAAAATCAACGCCAAAGAGAAACCAGCTTGAAAGCGAACCAAGCCCGTCAGTGATTCGTGTTTTTCGAGACTAGTTATAACTGATTACATTGATTTCATTGAATTTTACATTGGAGTTTAAAACTAAACTATTTCGACTTCATTTTTATTATAATTTGGAATCTACTCGTGTCGGACTTAAGTCCATCCTTATCTTGATATTTATTATACCGTAAAGTTTTATGAATGTGAATTTTGAGAGCAATAATGTATGAGCAAAAGCTATTGAAATTGCGGGACGCAATTTTTGGACTCCGAGTGTTTTATGTTTGGCCAGAAACAAACGCTTGTAAATGTTTAAATGAATCGGTAAACGACATGCAAAATAATATGCGATTTAAATTCAAACTATTAAAACCATTAGGCTATAAAATATGAGAAAGAAGACAATTAGCTTAAAATAATAATAAAATAATTAAAATAATAAAAGAGAACAAGATCCGACGATATAATATAAAACATAACACGAACCTACAAATTCGACCGAAATTTGAATAATTTAAAAATGTAAATCATGAAAATGAATAAATCAAGATTTTGAATTAGAAATATCATAAAAATTTAAGAAAATTATCAATAAAATTTCAAAATAATAAAATTAAGAATGAATACACTAGAAAATTTCCACGGTCGATTTGTTATTACTACAATAAAAAGACAACGCAAGGTTTAGGGCCAAAAATAGGTTTATCGATTCATTTCAATCATTTTTAATCGTTTTTGAAAATCATTAATAGTTTTTTGAAAATCTATGTAAGTGAGAGGTTTTATTTGGAAGCTTCTCCACGTCGCATCTGCACCTCGAAGAGCTCTGGCTTGGTTCGGCCGTGGGGAGAGTGTTTTTTATGATATTTTATGGATGCATTGGATCGGTAATATTTTTATGTGATTATTTTAATAAATTATTTTTTATTAAATTGTTTTATTTTGTCGAATTTTTCCGAGCCACAGCAAAGAACATTCAAGTTAGTAAATAAACATATTATTCGAATTCGTGTAGTGCGTGGAATATCGACAATGAATTCGTGTCCGTGAAGGATCCGTGCGTGCGGACGCAGGAGCTGGAGTCAATATTTATACCGTTAGAAGAAAGGAGAAAGTAAGAAGCGGGTCTTTTGGCTTTATTCGTTCTCGTTTCTTTAAAATTCGCCTAAAATTATTCTAACAGGCTAAAATAATCACACGAGTATCAGTGGCTCTTTAAACTATAATCATAAAATGTAAGGTCAACAGGGAAGGTACGGGAATTAGAAATGAATCGTTACTATGAAATTAATATGCATATTTTTAATAGTATGATTAAAAATTAACGTTAATTTGCAAAGCTCATAGTCACGATATAACCTTCCATTTATCATAAACTCTACTTAAAATGAGTAGCGAAAAATAATTAAATAACGTCTATAAAGTTATTGTAAGGGTCTTACATTAATATGAGAATCAATAAGAGATTTGTGTAAGCGTAATTTTCGGTTTTGGCAAACATCCAGTGATTAAAATTTTGAGTTGGGTCGGAAGTAAAATTACATAGATAGTCGTAGATTAAATAAATTCATGAAAAAAGACATAAAGGTTTTTTGTAAATATAGAGTATCCAACTCTGATACGGGATCAAAAAATATTAATGCGAAAGAGATAAAAGTTTAATAAATAAAATCTCGATGTAGTGTTCGGACTAGTACAATTCGATACTTAAACTTTATAAGGAAAATTACAATAGAAAAAATTATTTAACATCATGGCGCCAAAAAATTGTTGATAAAGACATAATGCCTATAGTAAGAAAATAAATAAGGGCGCGTCAGAGTTTTCATATATTCCAAGTTAACAAACTAAATTAAATTAATAATTGAAGAATTAGGCTTGCCCTCACTCGAATAATTCAATCAATAGTATCCTCCAGGCGAAATGGAGCCAGAACGCATAAATAAAAACGAGAAAACAAATATTTTATTTCGAATCTCATAAAAAATTCCAGCCCAGAATTTGATACCAGCCAATCTGACCAAGTTTCTCCGAAACAATTTTGAAATCCAGAAACCACGACAGAGATAAGACCTCAGTATCACCGCTAGGCCGAGATAGGGAAAAAAAATTGTATCATCAATCCTACTTACAAGTAGTCTTCATCGAATATTCTTACGTAGAACAGGGAGAGAAGGGAAAATACTAAACTGCATGATATCAAAATCATTCATTCGATAAACTCAATATCAAAACAGTTGAAATATCGTTTTTGCTATTAATGCCTCCGTTAAGGAAAAGCCGGAGTGATTTTTTTTTGATTACTGTCCTTAGAAACTGAGATCTGCAATAAATCAAAAAAATAAAGAAAATTATTATTGGACTGTAGCTAATAAAACTTCATATACGAGTTTAAGTTTTGTGTGAATGCAACCGAAATCGATATATGAAATTAGTAGTGAATAACTTAGTGAGAAATGAACTTACCTTTTACAACTGCTGCTGATTTTCGCTGGCAAATCGGATAGCAAATCAAGCATGCCATGCGCATCACTCACGAACTTGGCATTTATAGGAATATCATTATATTGAAGTTGTCCTTACGCACACATCGTACGAACGGGTGGTAATGTCGAACACTACAGGACACCGGCAGTCAATTCATAAGAGAATCGGCGATTGCAATCTTAATAAATTTTGATCTTTTAATTTTTGTGGAATTATGCCTCGAACTTCGACCATGAGGATACTGTAAGATGAGGGTGAGGAAATAATTTCGTGACCGAACTCCGCGATTGGGGTAATTAATATTTGATCTTTAAAATTTAAATTAAAGTATTAAATATCAGTTAATATTCTCATTAACGATGAAAAATTATGATTTTTTAACGAATTTGTACATTCATATAAAATTTTTACAACAGATTTTTTGAACGAAACTTAAACTCGACGTTAGGGTCTATGCATTCAGGAACACATTAGTTCGTTATTTTTCTCGTTACCACATTCAACTAAGCGATTGTTCGTAGAGGCTCAAATTTTTGGGTTTCATTCAAGTGGAAACGATGCAAAGTTGACTGAATTTTCGAAATTTTTGCGTTTTTTTTTGTTATTTATTAATAATAATTGTGTTAAAAATAATTTTCAAATCTTTACTATTTACTTTTAGGTGATAATTATATATTTTACTATTTAAATCGGTTTTAGGTGATTGAGAGCCAATCGAAGGAGACAAGACCCACAACAGTTGAAGCACCAACAGGAAATCATAATCTATAATCCATGGCAGTAAAGGAATGTGACATGGAAAGGATTTTTGTGAAAGAGCCGAAGTACCAAAGAATGTGATATAACGAGATACAATGCGAACAATGTCAAGCTATCACAACGAAAAAGACTATGGACAGACATCATAAAGTGTGCTGCAGGAGAGAGGAAAATGCGAATTTTAAGGAGCTATCATGACGAATGGATAAATTATAGAAAGGGATCATGGAATCCAAAAAGTATGTGACTATAAGGATACGAGAATATGCGACAACTGCACAAGAAATAAGTTACAACTAAAGAAATTGGAACGGGGGGGATGTATTGGAAACCGTCAAATGCCGTTAGAATTATTCGAAGTTCGAAGCACGACTACAATACGGAATGGCAAAGGCTATTGTGAAATACGTAGTCGAAGCATACCAGAATCTGATGATAAAGATAGAATGATTGAGCATGGGAGGGTAAAAAGCCTAACGAACAGAAAATGACAAAAAAGCACTAATAGAGCGAAATAATGGTCCAGAAAGAAGTTGAGAAAGACAAGAAGAAACCTAGAATAGCCGAAATGGAGAAATGCAACCACAGTAATGACCACAAAATAGACAGGACTAGAAACAACAACTTATAGCCAGAAATCTTACTCAACACCGATTTATATGGAAAATAACTGGTTCACAGAATAAACCAGAAGCAAAGTGGGAACCAGAAGAATTAGATAGCCACCATATTTAGTTGGGAAAACGGGATCAAAATTGGCATTAAGCTATATCCAAATGCTGGAAGGAAACGCAACAGGCACCCATATAGTATCATTCATTAGAGTAGGAAGGGAGAATATGATGAACCTATTGACTCGGCTTTCAAGCATATATGATATACAATGATAGGACGGAGGAGTCGCCAAATCCAATCAGAGCCGGAAACGACCACGAGTGGAAGACCAACAACCGACTGGAATACGGCCAGTAGGTACAAATTTTTTATTCAGCAACGATTAAGAGGGGGAAGCTTCTTGGAGAGGATAATTTGTACATAAACTAGAATAGAACGGATAAAACGTTGTAAAAGAGAAGGAAAGTGTAAATGAATGTAATACAATATAATAAAATTAAATTAAAAAATTATAGAATTAAATAGAAAACAGAAAATCAGAAAATTCAAATTCAAATAATGACGACATTTACTTATTGATGGAACGGAAACAGTAAGGAGATAAAGTAAGATGAGAGAAGGACAGATTCAATATGGGAACTTTGGAAAAAACTAAGAAGAGGAAAAACACATATATTATGCAGCAATAACATCTATGCGGACTTCATGTGGAGGGTACAACACAAATCAGGACAAAAGTTACCCGCCAAATGACAGTAGAGAAGAAACTGAGGAAGAGGAACAAGATATCTAACATTCACACAACAGTATTTACGACGACAAACAGAAATGGCCACAGGTGTTTTCTTCAGGAATCCAAATACCAGGCGAAGTAACTTTGCGGTTTTTGTCAAGGAAAACTCGACAATGGACAAAAGGGAAACGGCGAGCGTGGACATCGAGAAAACTCCGGATGTCTCATTTTGTAATACAATTAGATGTGAAAATCAGAAGGAACAGACTAAGAAGGATCAAGATTGAAATAGACAGAAGATGAAAGGGAGGAAGAAAGATAAGTAAAAAGAATTTGAGGATCCAACGGATAATATGGGAACAAGAGAACTAATAAGAAGAACATTTGAAGAAGATTAAACTTTCAAAGGAAACCCAAGAGCAGCAGAATTTGCAAGTCAAGGTATGTGTCAAACAGCAAGAGGAATAATGTGCGAGGGATGCAAAAATCACAGCCAATACCAGATCAGAATGTCGAAAAAACAAAGCAAAAGGAAATGGTATGTATAAGAACGAAAAAGAGTCAAGAACGTAGAATGTAGTAATCACAAACAACAAGTAGAAGATATTTTAGATGTACAAAACTAGGTCTAATGTATTAGCAGGAGTAAACTCAAAAGGTGATTGGAAAATAATAGGAAAGGTGGCTAACACCTAAGGTCGACTCGAAACAGCAGTAATACGAGCATAACGATACCAAAGAGAGACCAAGAGAACTTGAAATAATGATAAAAAACCTATTTTTAGAAATCGCATCAATGTGTAACCATGTTGACAAGCTGTCGAGAATATTTATACTGTGGAAACATGGGTCCATGAGAAGCATGTGGTTTTAAAGTTAATATAATGTCCAGTATGAAAGCCGTCACAGCGGATAAGGGATTTGTTTGCTGATCAATAAAGAGGTGCAACAATTTGTAAAAATGTAAATAGTGAATAAAACGTTAACAAAAATTATAAAACAAAAAAACAAAACACAGATCGATGTAAATTATGATATTATAAATTATGCATATGATTGAAAGAAAAAATAATTATATTTACTATTCAGAAACATGATGAAGTCAAAGTGAAGATGAAAATCTATGAATAAAAGAGGTGAAGCAGAGAATGAGGCAAAGTACTCGAAAATCACAGAAGCCTAAAAGATTGAAAGGAAAGCAGAAGCAGTGCACACAAACATCAGAACATTAAAGAAATGTATTAACTTAGAATGAAGAATATGAGACACTATAAAGATAAAATGTAAGAGAGGAATGGAGCAACGAACAGAACAACGAGTAAGTAGACTGAGGAATGAAAACACATCACAAAGAGAGAAGAAGAGCTTGATGAAAGAATCCTTCAATCAACAAGAATCATAATCAGAGAATAGAGATACGAACGTTAGAACAGATAAACAAGACAACAGAATGAAATTGAGAACTACGCAGCAGTAGATAAAAAGAAACGAAATACGAAAAGGGAGAACTATAAAGAAATCTAAGGAATCTGAAAGAGAATGAGAAATAATACATAGAGAAAGGATACCGAAGAGAATGAAGATGGACAGCAAAATGGGCAACGCAAGCGACGAGACAAATGAGCAGGGCAAATAGAGCAGCATTGGAAAAAGATGAAAGACAAGAATGAGGAATCGCGCACCCAGATTTATACGCAAATGATAGTAAGAAAGAAGAATCGAAGCAGACTATAAAGCAAGTGGAAAACGCGAAGATAGAAATCAACTGAGAAATAAGGGCAAACGTAGAAAAATAAAGAGAGAGATGACAGACAAGAAAAATGATGACAAATAAAGATCAAGCAAGAAAGATGGAGGATAGATTTATATAAATATTAGAGGAGCAAAGCGAAGCAATGGGATACATAGTGAACTAGAAATGAAAGTATGGCAACAAACAAATAAAAGAGATGTTACTGGAGGAGAGACATCTCAACAAAGGCAAGAGAACAAGAAAGACGGAGATCAAGGAGAATCGATAAAAATGGAAGCGAGAAAGTGGAGAACATAGAGAAGCAAGAAGAAATAGATTGTACCAAGAGATATTAATACTGAAGATTGGAATAGGAGCAGATTTCGAAGGCAGAAACAACATGGAAGACTAACAACAGATCCAGACACGTGGAATTGGCGGGACGAATACGATAAGCACAATGAAAAGGCTAAGAAACGAACAGTCTTAAGGAAATGGATCAGGCCAGCTAAACAGAAGATACTGAGAACACATCAACGGAATAACCGAGAAAACAAAAAACATACATTGGAGAGAGAATAGAACGGAACTCCAACAGATGTGAACGGACCATCGAGGAGTCGTGGTCAAGAGAATCAATACGCTATCAACTCGAAGTAACGAGCAATTGAGAGGACAGCTCGAGCAGAAAATAAAACCGATAAACAGGGGTATGAGGGAAACGAGCGAGAATCTGAGAAGGATCGAAAGTTGAAAGGTTAGAGAATAACGCTAATCTAGAAACGCAGTGGAAGGCGTGACAGAAATGTGGATACCTCACCATACTTATTAGCATGAGGAGATACAAATATCAAATACCCTACGCGGAGAAGTAACCCTGCAGAACTCGACCGCATTTTACTCGTAGCTTATAACCAAAGCAATACAGCCCACAGTCCCGAGCGAACCACGATGAGGATTTGGGGAGCGATAGATTGTTATAATAAGAAAAATTGTAAAAAGTGTAAAATAGATAAAATAAAAATATAATACAAAATTGTAAAAAAAAAAGCTAAACCAATGTATATTTAGTATGAATCTGAACAAAACAGAGAATTCTAAATGAATCTAGAAACGAGAATGTCTTACCAGCCAATTCACTAGTACATACCATTGAACAAGATCGTTAAAGTATTTAGTTAAAAGTGAAACGAAAAACGAGTGGCGAGCAATAGTAGGGAGAAGATAGAATCGCACAAATAATCACATGATACAATCAAAACTAGTTCTAGTACAGTTGAGCGGAAATTAGCAACCAGTATGAGAGATAACGAGACAAGAAGAAACGAGTGTTATAACGAGAATTAGCAAAGATAAAACAGAGTAATTCCGGAAGATTATTGGAAAACAGAGCGGAGAGGATGAGTGACGCAGAAAAAGCGAACAAAGATATTTAACAGTAAAGAGAGATGTAAGAACAAGAGAATAAAACAAAATACCTCCGACTCAAGAAGAATCAAATCGTTAGCAACTCAGGATCGAAACGAAAGCTCAAAAAGCAGAACATCAGCGAATCACTACAACGTCAATTCACACAGAAACAGGCAAAGAAAACATCGAATGCAAATAACAACCGAAGATAATATGAGGAGAATAAGAGCGGGTTAAAAATCCCAAAATAACAGAGGCGATTAATAAAAGCCAAGTCTAATAATGAGATTTTTAGAGGAAGGCACTAAGAATGCGTGCAAATCCTAACCCCGGGAAAGAGAAAGAATACTAGGCTGAAACTTCCCTGTAATTAATGAAACACTGTAAATAATTGAAATTGACTAATGTATATTAGAAAAAACATGACCAAAACTATGGATAATGATAATAATCTGAATAGCGTAAACAGCTTGACCGAGAACCCTTAGAGAGAGCGAGAAAACCCAACAATTCAAAGAGAAGACAGCCTACTGCGCAGATATAACGAATCTCAAAATCCGAAATGAAGAATGTCACAAATACACCCTCCATGTATCAATGTCCCAGAACAAAGAAATACGAATGAAGTAAAGTGTCAGAAAAACAGCAATATCAGACCTGATACAACCCTCTTAATAGACCACGACGGTATCGAAATAAAAACGATGAACCTGGACTGAAAGAAAACCTGGAAAAAATCTCAGACAAATCCAGGAAGGTCGAGCAAGCACCGAAACAATGTACGAAATCCTCAGATATCATCCTCAACAAATGACAACAGCAGATAAATCTCGACAAAGATGACACCATCCTAAAATCCGTCAATAGAGACAAATTATACAGCTCAGTAACATCTGACATCATATACTTCTAATATGCTATCCTCATCATCGTTAACGATAAAACCAGACAAAGCACCAAATACCTTAATCGGAAATAACTCGAATCCGGACATTCAAGGACAGAGAAACCAATAAAACATAAATCGTCTCACGATCTCTATCACACCCCGGCATCAAAATCAACCAAAGAGAAACCAGCTTGAAGAGCAACCAAGCCGTCAGTGATTCGTGTTTTCGAGACTAAGTAATAACTGATTAACCACTGATTTCATTGAATTTACATTGAGTTTAAAACTAAACTAATTTCGACTTCATTTTTATTATTTGAATCTACTACGTGCGGACTTAAGTCCATCTTATCTTGAATATTTATTTATACCGTAAGTTTTATGAATGTGAATTTTGAGGCAATCAATGTATGAGCAAAGACTATTGACATTGGGGGAACGCAATTTTTGGACTCCGAGTGTTTTATGTTTGGCCAGACACAAACGGCTTGTAAATGTTTAAATGAATCGTAAAGACATGCAAAATAATATGCGATTTAAAATTCAAACTATTAAAACCATTAGCTATAAAATAGAGAAGAGAAACAATTAGCTTAAAATAATACATAAAATAAATTAAAATTACAAAGAGCAACAAGATCCGACGATATAAATTAAAACATAACACGAAACCTAACAAATTCGACGCGAATTTGAATAATTAAAAATGTAATTTCTGAAAATGAATAATCAAGAATTTTGATTAGAAATATTCAAAAAATTATAAGAAAATATCAATAAATTGTCAAAATAATAAAAATTAGATTATGAATACCTAGAAAATTCAGGTCGAATTTTGTTATTACTACAATCAAAAAGAACCGCAGGTTTAGGGCCAAAAAATACGGTATATATACCGATTATTTTCACTGAGATGGAAGTATAAGAATCTCAAGTAAGAGACCAGGGATAGGCAACCTACGAATAACGAACATAGGGACGGAAAACAATTAAATCAGCGTTATTAGCGTACTAAAACAAATTTACCAGGACTGCTGGCAAATGACCCTGAAAGGAGGATCTACATATAAGTCATGGACAGTATAAACGAAGGTGATCGAATATATATATGTGCCAAGATAACATAATAATAACGTGTATAGTAGCAAAACCCTGGGAAGAAAAACCAACACAACAGGAAAATACATAAATCAACGTGATTACAGTGGAATAAATGCAATGATACATACAGAGGCTGGAATCAAACACGCGTGGAGAAGATATAACAACGAAATATGGGTAAAGAACCATTACGAAAAGTTTGTGGTATTCGAAACATAAAAGAACGGAACGATGAATGAAAAGAATCAAATGTCAGTCGAATGGAGGATGATTAAAAAATCAGGATATAACGCATCCAACCAAAAAAATGGGAAAATAACATAATTACACGTTATCAGCAAGCAGAGGATGATAATAATCTGAGAAAATCAATAACAAGAAAAACTACTAGAATCAATTACGACAAACGTCCGGAAAAGGAAACAAGAGAAGGAACCGTATCAACGCCAGATCAGAGAAAGTAAGCAGTAATAATAGCCGATGTAGTCGAATAGCAGGAAATGAACGAGAGAAATACTAGATAGAAACACGAGTGAGAACCCATACAAAAATCTGCGTTATATGAAAACCACAAGGGAAAGGGACTGGTGACAAAAGATTCAATGTAACACATAAAAAAATATAACATCAAAAACTATGCAGCATTCCACTAAAAGAAAAACATCGGTTAAATATGTGGAACATCATCAAAAGAACTCTGATATTGGGGCGTAACAAGAAAACCATCCAGCCAATCGCAACCGACAGCCACACAAAACAACCCGAGAGAAAAACAAGTTACAAAAGCGCTTACGAAAGAAGTGATCATAGACACAGTCACTTTTCAATCATGCAGCTCTGCAACTCCAGAAAGCACTTAAAACGTGCAACAATAAAATAATGAACACCAACTCAAGAAACCACACAGAGCAGCCAAGAAACAAATTAACCGACAAATGATCTGGATAACAACGGCGGTACAAGTTGTGTAATGCTAATTAATAATATACTGGTAAAGAACACTAACAATACAACAGAACCAAAAAAGAAGATATGGCCAGAGTAGAAAATTCAACTACAATATGAACTAGACAATATGCACGAGAAAGAGGATCGTGAAGTCTATAGGAAATTCAGCACAAAAGGATCTTGGTCAAAGAATCGCCTTTATTGAACGCCCAAGAATGGTCAAGAATTTCGATATATACCAGATAACAGACAGAGATACGGGGATATCACGGACATACGATATAGAGCCCAGGGGACCTGTTCATGGGGGAAGGAGACGTTATATATGTAGCATATTAATGTAGTATAATACTAGTAATAATATGTATTTATATATAAGTTGTATAAATGCGCAGGAAAATAATCAAAAGAAAAAGAATGCAGATGAATTACCACTATTATAATAATCAATAGATGGTCGAGCCAAGATAACGACAAACATCAAGTCAGAATACCACATATCATAGATATAAGTAAAATGTAGAATATTATGTTAATAAGAGTATTAATAGTATGTATTATTGTGTGAAATATTGTATAAAATGCACCAGAAAAATATCAAACAGAAAGAATGCCGATGAATTAACGATGTATTATGAATATCGATACGATGATCCGGTAACGTTATCAACAAATCAAGCAGAATACACCATCTCTGAGAAGTAATCTCAAACTACAGCTGCCACTTACCCATAAATGTAGATTAGACGTGGATATATCAGCAAGGAATCGAGGGTTAATCATGGATACGACATGTGAATTATGACGCAAATAAAAAGGCGCAAAAATTCAGGTGGCCACACTCATCTATATTAACAAAAGTGTGAACGAGGCTTAGCAAGGCAGCGGAATAGAAGATCAACAAGAACATATTTCACTACAAGTAAATGAAGCAATAAAAAACGATTAAGTCGATGGCAGCAGACGAAATTAGAGATTGCTAGAGCCACTGCTGTAGCTCCCAGCAAGTTGGGTGGAATGGATATCATCGATGCAGAATTCCCCAGAACCGGATTCGACAGTGGGAGTAAAAATAAAGCGTTTACCTGTAAATAGATGTGTAAATAAACGATAAAGTAAAGCGTCAGTATCAGAAATTATTGTAGAGATGCAGACATTATCGAGAGAATCCAGGAAGCGGAATCCATCCCGAAACTATGAGACAATTGAAAGACAGATTACGATGGTGACGATACATGAAGAAGATTAAATATGTTGTAATGCAAGGATTATGATTTGGAGCGAGACAGACAAAGTGTGTGCAGAATATTACGATTGTACATAGAAGTGATAGACAGGATAATAACATGTCTTGATGCGACGAGCCAATCGAAGGAGACAAGACCCACAACAGTTGAAGCACCAACAGGAAATCATAATCTATAATCCATGGCAGTAAAGGAATGTGACATGGAAAGGATTTTTGTGAAAGAGCCGAAGTACCAAAGAATGTGATATAACGAGATACAATGCGAACAATGTCAAGCTATCACAACGAAAAAGACTATGGACAGACATCATAAAGTGTGCTGCAGGAGAGAGGCAAATGCGAATTTAAGGCAGCTATCGACGAATGGATAAATTATAGAAATGGGAATCATCGGAATCCAAAAGAGGAACAAAGTTATGTGATCTATACGGAAGGAATATGCGCAAACAACTGCAACAAGAAAAATAAAGTTAAACTAAAAGAACATTGGAACGGGGGGGGGGATGTATTTGGAAACAGTCAAATGCCCGCTTAGAATTATTCAATTGCGAAGCACGATACAATACGGAATGGAAAGGCTATTGGTGAATACGTAGTCGAACATACCGAAATTATGATGATAAAGATAGGAATGTTGGCATGGGAGGGTAAAAAGCCTAACGAACAGAAAATGATCACAAAAAGCAATAATAAGGGAAATTAGAGTCCAGAAAGATTCGAGAGAAGACAAGGAGGAGCACAACTCAAGAATGATCGAAATGGACAAGAAATGCCAACAGATGACCAACAAAAATAGAAGGAACTAGAAACCAACAATCTTATAGCCAGAAATCTTACCAACACCGATTTATATGGAAAATAACCGAATTCGCAGAAAAACTCCAGAGAGCAAAGTTGGGACACAGAGAATCTAGATACCACCATATTTAGTTGGGAAAACGGATCAAAATTGGCATTAGAGCTTATATCCAAATGCTGGATGGAAACGCAACAGGCACCCATATAGTGTCCTTCATTGAGTAGGAAGGGAGAATATGATGAACTATTGACTCGGCTTTCAAGCATATAGATACTTAACATGATAGGACGGAGGGAAGTCGCCAAATCCAATCAGAGCCGGAACGAACCACGATGGGAAGACCAACAACCGACTGGAATACGGCCGTAGGTCACCAATTTTTCTATTCAGCACGTTAAGAGGGGAAGCATTCTTGGCGAGAGGATAATTTGTACATAAACATAGAATAGAAAGCGGATAAAAACGTTGTAAAAGGAGGAAGGAAAGTGTAAATAGAATGTAATACAATATAATAAACCCCATATAATTCAAAAAATTATAAATTTAAATAGAAAACAGAATCAGAAAAATTCAAATTCAAAATAATGACGACATTTACTATTGTGGCAAGCGGAAAGTAAGGAGATAACAGTACAGATGAGAGAGGACAGATTCAATATGGACGAACTTTGGAAAACTAGAAGAGGAAAAACAATATATTATGCAGCAATAACTACTATGCGGACTTCAATGTGGAGGGATACAACCAACAAATCAGGACAAAAGTGTAACCCGCAATGACAGTAAGAGAAGAACATGAGGAAAGAGGAACCAAGATATCTAACATTCACACAACAGTATTTACGACGACAAACAAGAAATGGCCACAGGGTTTTCTTCACGGAATCCAAAAATACCAGGCGAAGTAACTTGCGGTTTTTGGCTCAAGGAAAACTCGCCAATGGAAAAAAGGGATAACGGCGAGGTGACATCGAGAAAACTCCCGGATGGTCCTTTTGTAATACTCTAGATGTGAAAATCCAGAATGACAGACTAGAAGGATCAAGATTGATAATAGCAGAAGATGAAAAGGGAGGAAAAAGATATAGTAACAAGAATTTGAGGTCCAACGGATAATATGGGAAGCGGAATAATAAGGAACATATTGAAGAAGATTAAACTTTCAAGGAAACCCAAGAGCAGCAGAATTTTGCAGTCAAGGGTATGTGTCAAACAGCAAGAGGAATAATGTGCGAAGGATGCAAAAATCAACGCCAATAACCAGATCAGAATGTCAAAAAGCTAAAGCATAAGGAAAATGTATGTATAAGCAACGAAAAAGAGTCAGAACGTAGAAGTAGTATCACAAACAACAAGTGCAGAAGATATTTTAGATGTCAAAACTAGGTCTAATTATTAGCAGGAGTAAACTCAAAGGATGAGGAAAATAATCAGGAAAGGTGGCTAACGAACCTGGAATTGGTCGACTCGACACAGCAGTAATACGAGCATCACGATACAGAGGACCAAAAGAACCTTGAAATAATGATAAAAAACCCCATTTTATGAAAGCATCATGTGTAACCTGTTGACAAAGCTGTCGAGAATAATTTTATAAACTGTGGCACATGGTCCATTGAGAAGCTGTGGTTTTAAGTTAATATAATGTCCAGTATGCGAAAGCCGATCACGCGGATCAGATTTGTTCGCTGATCTTAAAAAGAGGTGCAACAATTTGTAAAAATTAATAGTGAATAAAAGTTAAACAAAAATTATAAAACAAAACAACAAAACACAGATCCGATGTAATTATGTATATTATGATAAATTACGATATGATTGAAAGAAAAAATAATTATATTTACTACTTCAGAAACCATGATGAGTCAAGTGAGATGAAAATCAATGAATAAAGAAGTTGAAGCAGAGACAGATTCGGAACAGTGACGAAAATCAACAGAGAGCTAAAAGATGAAGGGAGCAGACAGCGGCACCAAGACACCAGACTAAAGATATGTTATTAACCTGTAGAAGAAGACTACTAGAGACACTATAAAGATAAAATGTAAGAGGGATGGGAGCAACAGACGAACAACGAGTAGTAGACTGAGGAATGAAAACCATACAAGACGAGAAGAAGAGCTGATGAAAGATCCTTCAAAATCAAACAAGAATCATAAATCAGAGAAAAGAGATCGAACGTTAGAACAAGATAAACAAGACACAGAATGAATTGAGAACTACGCAGAGTAGATAAAAGATAAGAAACGAAACAAGAATAAGGGGAAGAACATTAAGTCTAAAGGAATGCAGAAGATAAACGATAAGAACCAGATACCAAGAGGAAAAGACCAAGAAAATAAGAGAGGAACGAGCCAAAGAAGCGGCAAAGCGTCAAGCAGCATACTGGAAAACAAAATGGCAAAACCTGAAAGAGCGCACAAGGAATAATGAGGAATCGCGCACCAGATATATACGCAAATGATAGTAGAAGAAGAAGATCGAACCAGAGCCTATAAAGCCAAGTGGGAAAACGCGAAGATAGAAATCAACAAACTGAGAAATCAGGGCCAAACGTCAGAAAAATAAAGGAGCCCAAGATGACAGAAAGAAATAATGATGACAAATAACAGTCAAGCAGAAAGATGGAGGTAGATTTATATAAATATTAGAGGACGCAAAGCGAGCAATGGGATACATAGTGACTAGAAATGAACAGTATGGCAACAAACCAAAATAAAAGAGATGGTTACTGGCAGGAGGACTCTCTAACAAAGGGCAGAAAAAAGAAAGACGGAGATCAAGGAGAATCGATAAAAATGGAAGCGAGAAAGGGAGAACATACCGAGAAGCAAGAAGAATAGATGTTACCCAAGAGATATTAATACTGAGATTGGACATGGGAGCAGATCGAAGGCAGAAACAACATGGAAGACTACAACAACAGATCCAGACACGTGGAATTGGCGGGAACGATCGATAAGCACAATGAAAAGGCTCAAGAAACGAACCGTCTCAGGAAATGGATCAGGCCAGCTAACAGAATACTGAAACACAACAACGACTAACCGATGACAATGACAAAAGCACAATTGGAGGAGAATACGACGGAACTCCAACAGAATGTGAATGGACATCAAGGAGTCGTGGTGTCCAAAGAGATCCAATTACGATATCAACTCGAAGTCAACGAGCAATTGAGAGGACAAGTCGAAGCAGAAATAAAAACGATAAAACAGGGGTATGAGGAAAACGAGCAGAATCTGAGAAAGGAAATCGAAAAGTTGAAAGCGTTAGAGAATACGCATAATCTAGAAACGCAAGTGGAAGGGCTGACAGAAAATGTGGAATACCTCACCTACCTATTAGATGAGGAGATACAAATATCAAATACCCTACGGGAGGAAGTAACCACTCTGCAGAACTGACCACCAATTTTACTCGTACCTCTTTAACCAACAGCAATACCAGCCCAGGTCCCCGCAGAACCCGATGAAGGATTTGGGGAGACGGATGAAACGATTGTATAATTAAAAAAGAAAAAATTGTAAAAAGTGTAAAAAGATAAAAATAATAAAAATGAAATAAATACAAAAATTGTAAAAAAAAAAGCTAAACCAATGTATATTTAGTATGAACTCGAACAAAACAGAAATTCAAATGAATCTAGAAGACGGAGAATGTCTACCAAGCCCAATTCAACTAGTACAACCAATTGAACAAGATCCGTTAAAGTATTATAGTTAAAAGTGGAGAACCGAAAGAAAAGAGTGGCGAGAAATAGTAGAGGAGCAAGAATCAGAAATCGCCCAAATAAATCAACAACTGATACAATCAAAACAGTTAGCTAGTACAGTGAAGCGGAAATTAGCAACCAGTATGAGAGATAACAGAGAACAAAAGAAAGAAAACGAGTGTTTGAAACGAGAATTAGCAAAGATAAAAACCAGAGTAATCCTGGAAGATTATTGGAAAACAGAAGCGGAGAGGATGAGTGACAGCAGAAAAAGCGAACAAAGATATTTAATACAGCTAGAAGAGAGATGTAAAGAAGCCAGAGAAATAAAACAAAATCACCTACAGACTCAAGAAGAAATCAAATCGTTAAAAGAACAACTCCAGGAATCGAAACGAAAGCTCAAAAAGCAGACAATCAAGCGAATCAACTACAAACGCCAATTCAAAAGAAAACAGGCAAAAGAAAGAAACCTCCGAATGCAAATCAACAACCAGCGAAAGATAATTGAGGAGAATAAAGAGCGGTTAAAAGAACTCCCAAAATTAACAGAGCGATTAATAAAAGCCCAAGTCCTAATAATGAGATTTTTAGAGAAGAGCACTAAAGAAGCGTGCAAAATACACTCAACCCCGGGAAAAGAGAAAGAATAACTAGGGCTAAAACTTCCCTGTATATAACTGAACAACACTGTAAATAAATATGAAATTGACTAATGTATATTAGAAATAAAAACCATGAACCAAAAACTATGGATAATGATAATAATAATGATGAGAGAATACAGCCGCGAGAACCCTTTAGAGAGATGCGAGAAAACCCAACCATTCAGAAGAGAAGACAGCACCTGCGCAGACTACAAAGAGATCTGTAGAAACCCCGAAAATGACGAATGTCAACAAATAATCCTACAATGTAATCAATGTCCCACAAAAGAAAACAATGACGAATTGAAACAAAGTATCAGAGAAACCCAACAAATGATACAAACCCTCTTAAAGAACAACGAGGAGGTATCGAAAATAAAAAGCGAGAACCTGGAAATGAAGAAAATCTAGGAAACAATCATCAGAAAAATCCAGGAAAAGGTCAAAGCCAACCCCGAGAACAAACCAATGTACGAAATCCTCAAGATAATCATCTCAACCAAAAGACAACAGCAGAATAAATCTCGACAAAAGTATGAACCCAATCTAACAATCCTGTCAATGGAACAAATCCTATCACTCAGTGTAACATTGAATATCCTACTCCTAATATGCTGTACCATCATCTGTCTAACAATAATAAAACGACAAAGACAAAATACCCTAATCCGAAAAACTAAAGGACTATTCAACCGAATCTGGAACAACGAGAAAACCAATAAAACATCAAAACTCTCTCACATCTCTATCAACCACCCCGGTCAATCAAAATCAACCCAAAGAGAAAACCAGCTTGAAAGCGAAACCCAAGCCGTCAGTGATTCGTTCGAGACTAAGTATAACTGATTTACATTGATTTCATTGATTTACATTGAGTTTAAAACTAAACTATTTCGACTTCATTTTTATTTATTTGATCATACGTACAGTAGTCGGACCTTAAGTCCATCCTTATCTTGATATTTATTTATACCGTAGACAGTTTTTATGAATGTGAATTTTGAGAGCAAATCAATGTATGAGCCAAAAAGACTATTGAAATTGCGGGACGCAATTTTATGGACTCCCGAGTGTTTTATGTTTGGCCAGAACACAAACGGCCTTGTAAATGTTTAAATGAATCGGTAACACACATGCAAAAATAATATGCAGATTTAAATTCAAACCTATTAAAACACCAATTAGCCCTATCAAAATATGAGAAAGAAGACAATTACATATAAAATAATAAACATAAAAATAAATTAAAATAATAACAAAGAGCAACAAGATCCGCACGATATAAATATAAACATAACACGAAAACCTAACAAATTCGACCGAAATTTGATAATTTAAAAAAATGTGAAATTTCATGAAAATGAAATAAAAATCAAAGAATTTGAATTAGAAATAATTCAATAAAAATTTCAAAAGAAAAATTATCAAATAAAATTGCAAAATAATAAAAATTAAGATTAGAATACACTAGAAAATTCCAAGGTCGAATTTTGTTTTACTACATCAAAAAGAACACGCAAGGTTAGGGCCAAAAAATAGGTATATATACCGATTCATTTTCACATAATTTTTAATCGTTTTTGAAAATCATTAAATCAGTTTTTTGAAAATCTATGTAAGTGAGAGTTTTATTTGGAAGCTCTCTCCACGTCGCATCCTCGCAACCTCGATAGAGCTCTGCTTGGGTGTCGGCGTGGGGAGAGTGATATTTTTATGATATTTTATGGATGCTTGGATCGGTAAATTTTTATTATTATTTTAATAAATTATTCTTAATACATAAATTGTTTTATTATTGTCGAAATTTTTCCGGCCCACAGCCAAAGACACATTACAAGTTAGTAAAATCAACATATTATTCGAATTCGTGTAAGTGCGTGGAATATCGCCAATGATTCGTGTCCGTGAAGGTCCGGCGTGCGGAACGCAGGAGCTGGAACGTCAATATTATCCCGTATAGAAGAAAGGAGAAATAAGGAAGCGGTCTTTTGGCTACTTCCTCGTCTCTCGATTTCTTTAAATTCGACCTAAATTATTCTACACACGGCTCAAAATCATCACACGAGTAGTCCAGTGGGCACTCATTAACTATAATATAAACACAATGCGCCTAAGGTCAACCAGGGGAAAGGTAACGGGGAATTAGAAAAATGAAATCGTTACTATGAACTTAATATGCATATTTTTAATGTATGATTAAAAATTCAAAACGTTAATTTGCCAAAGCTAATAAGTCACGATCATACCTTCCCATCATCATAAACTCCTAACTTAAAAATGAGTAGCGAAAAAATAATTAAATAAACGTAACCCTATAACAAGTATTGTAAGGTCCTAACATTATATCGAGAATCAATAAGAGGATTTTGTGTAAGCGTAAATTTAATACGGTTGTGGCAAACACTCAGTGATAAAAATTTCTGAGTTGGGGTCGGAAGTAAAAATTACCATAAAATAGTCGTAGATTCAAATAAATTCATGAAAAAGACAATAAAGGTTTTTTTAAATATAGACGTCATCCCAACTCCTCGATACGGATCAAAAATAGATTAAATAGAGAAAAAAGAGATAAAAGTTAATAAATAAAAACTCTCGATGTAGTGTTCGGAACTAGTACAATTCGATAACTTAAACTTTATAAGGAAAATCTCCAATAAGAAATCAATCTATTTAAACATCATCGGCGCCAAAAAATTGTTGATAAAGAACCCATAATAGCCTATAGTACGATAAATAAATACAGGGCGCGTCAGAGTTTCCATATTACCTTCCAACGTTAACAAAACATAATTAAATTAAATAATGAAGAACCTTAGGCTTGCCCTCACTCGAATAATTCAATCAATAGTAGTCCTCGCAAAAAATGACCCGACGCATAAATAAAAGCGAGAAACAAACAGTTTTATTCGAATCTCATAAAAATTCCAGCCCCAGAGTTTGATACCAGCATCTGACATCAGGTTCTCCGAAAACTAAATTTGAAATATCTGTTGTTGACATCGGCAATAGGATTGACAATAGAAAGCCATATTTCACCTTTTCGTTTGAGACAATGGGGTCTTATGATAAAATCCAGAACCACCGATCAGAGATAGACCCTCAAGTATCACCGCTACCGAGATAATGGAAAAATTTGTATCCATCAATCTACTTACAAGTAGTTCTCCTCGAATATTCCTTACGTAGAACAGCGAGAGAAGGGACAAAATACCCTACCCTGCATGATAATAAAATCATCTCATTCGCTAAACTCAATACCAAAAACCCCGTTGAAAAATATGCGTTTGCTAATTAATGCCCTCCAGTAAGGAAAAGCCACGGAGTGATTTTTCTTTTGATTACTGTCCCCCTTAGAAACTGAGATCCTGCAATAAATCAAAAAATAAAGAAAATTATTATTGACTTAGCCTAATAAAACTTACAATATAGCGTGTTCAGTTTTGTGTGAATTGCACCGAAATCCGGATAAGTATGAAATTAAGTTAAGTGAATAAAAATTAGTGAGAAAAATCGAAACTTACCTTACACAACTGCTGCTGACTTCTATCGCCGGCCAATCGATAGGCACAATCACGCATGCCTAATGCCGCATCACCGAACTTGGCATTTATAGGAAATAAATCAATTAATATTGAAGTTGTCCTTCGCACACATTCGATACAGAACAGGGCGTGGTATGTCGCACACCTACAGGCACACACGGACAGTCAGATTTCCATAAGAAGAATCCGGCGATGCCAATCATTTAATAAATTTTGATCTCTTTTAATTCTTTGTGGAATTATGCATCGAACCTTCGACCATGAGGATACTGCTAAGATGACGGGTGAGGAAATAGTTCGTGACCCGAACTCGCCGAATTGGGGTAATTAATATTTGATCTCTTAAAAAATTTAAATTAAAGTATTAAATATCAGTTAACTATTCTCATTAACGATGAAAAAATTATGATTTTTTAACCGAATTTGTACGACTTCAATAATAAAATTTTTTACAACAGATTTTTTGACGAAAACTTAAACTTCGACGTTCAGGGCATGCCATTCAGGAACACATTACGTTCGTTTATATTCCTTCTCGTTACCCATTCACCTAAGCGATTGTTCGTAGAGGCGCTCAAAATTTTGGGTTCTTCGTGGAAACGATGCAAGTTGACTGAATTTCGAAATTTTTGCGTTTTTTTTTGTTATTTAATATATAATTGTTGTTAAAAATAATTTTAATCTTTTAACTATTTACGTTTTAGGTGATTAAATATATATTTTAACTATTTATGTTTTAGGTGATTGAATATATATTTATGTTTTAGGTGATTAAATATATATTTTAACTATTTATGTTTTAGGTGATTGAATATATATTTATGTTTTAGGTGATTAAATATATATTTTAACTATTTACGTTTTAGGAGATTGAATATATATTTTAACTAGTTATGTTTTAGGTGGTTGAATTTATATTTTAATTATTCATGTTTTAGGTGATGGAATATATATTTTAACTATTTGATTGAATGTATAATTTAACTATTTATGTTGTTAGGTGATTGAATATATATTGTAACTGTTCACGTTTTTAGGTAATCGGATATATTTTATATTTAATGTATAATTGCTAGGAAATCTTTAATCTTTCACCATTTATGTTTTTAGGTGAGTAAGTATATCAAATTAAAGAAATTTGTTTATGGTTGTCAGGATTCTCCGATATCATTTTTCAGGAATGTCATAGGAATTTGAATTCTCGTTGATAATTATTAAATTTTGATGGCAACCCCATCTGACCATGTTTTTGTTATTCAGAAAGATTAGGACCTTTGGTTCGTGTTCCCACGCACATTGCCGACCAGTAGAGGCAAGCCTGGCGCCAAATCGGGCGAGCGAGAGGCGACGAGGAGCCCCAACCAAGAGGACCCCGACAGACCATCTGGCAGTTGCTGGGAATAAACGAGAGACCATCTATGCCGAACTAACAAATAAGCGGTCAGAATACGGCCCAGGAAATTCGGGATCATGCCCGTTGCCTCCTCTCACGCCTTGAGGGCCATCAACGGCAGGTCGATTTTCACGTGGTCAGGGCCAGACAATACCTGGCCAACGTGGAGGACGTCATCGCGGCCGGAAGGATAGCAGACTCCTACCCGTGCAGGCCGCCACCCAGTTCCAGACCAGTACGTAATACGAAACGGCCCGTCTTCGTATGCCCGGGCTACTCAGCTGAGGAAGAGGTGAGAAGATTCTTCGAAGAGCCTTGATCCCGCTGATCAGTGGGTTATGGACATTTTAGTTTTGTTTAAATGTCATTGTAATAAATAGTTGTTATTTTAAGAGTTTCATTGTCACTCGGTTCTCAGTATAGCATTTGCCAACTTTTGTTTAAATCAAGCCTATATTCAATAACTCTGGAATTAACAACAAAATTTCATTTTTATCATTCACAGAAATGGAACCCTGCAAATATTACGGACAGAACTGGCGCACGCTCAAAAAACCAATAAAAACCTTTATGACCAGATTGTCCAGCTGTCCCGTGAGATCAAGCAAATAGAGGTCACATGGGTGGACCAAAGAAGATCAAATCAATGCATCAAAGGCTTACCGCCGCCCAAAAAGGATGGGCAGACGAAAAACAGTTGAACCAGAACCTCCGAACGCAGATACGGGGGTTGGAAGTTGCACTATCTGCCTGTCAAGAGGGGGCAGCCGTAACTTATCCCCTCGTCTTCGCCCGGGCTCCATATTCCTCCAGTAGTGTATTTAGATCCTATAAAAATGTACAAAAAATATTTGTTATCCAAAAATCTATAATAGCACGATTATACATTATTATTATACTATTAGCATTAACAATTCTTTTATTAGGACTTTTTTGTTTTTCACCTATGATTTCTTTATAAGTGACATAATATTTTCTACAAAATCTGATTCATAGTCAAATTTTGTAGAAAATATAATGCAATTCTTTATAATGAATATTATTGTCATAACTACCCTAATTTCGATTATTATTATTTGTTTTATTATACCTTTTAAACAGATTTATAAGGTTATACATTTGAATAATGAAAATTATTAATTTTTTTATTTATTAAAATATTTCTATAGACATCGTTGGTTTTAAGGATCAATAAGTGGTGGAGAAATTTCACAATGGCCTGAATAAGTGATCTGCTGCACTCATTTGTATAATGATATCATCTCGTCTATTATTCTGGTAATTTCTACATGGGTTTGACTCTTTAGTCATATAATGGTATTTCATTGATGCTTTCTTGAGGCACACCATGAATTTTTGGTATTTTTAATTTGATAAACCAAATTGACAAAGCAATTAAATAATTCCCTCGTTTAATTCCTATCGTTCCGGATTTTTCCACAAAACCTAACCACTTATTGAACTTATTAGTAATGTAATCCGTATGTGGCATTTGATTTCTCATTATGATTGGTTATGGTGCAGTTCGTCTTCGTCAGTTGGACCTAGATGTGATCGGGTTTTGCCTTGTAATTATCTCCGATTGGTAGAATCTAATTTCAATCGTTGTATTGATAGTTCCGGTACAAATACATGATTTATTTATCGATATTTACTTTTCTTTTTCATTTGTCTCCTTCGATATTATCAAATTTACCGATTTCTAATCGATTGGAAGTTATTATTCTCTTGATCTGGACCAATTTGGTCTCTAATCAGACTATTAATATTTCGTAGGTCTCCTAGCAAACGGATCTACAACTTGACGACAGTAAGTAATTTGGGTGTCAGGGTTGAGGTGGAGTTGATCAGTAAGTTGTTGGGAGTCTCTCTATCGATTCATTTAAATGTATTTTCAGTTCAGGTCATGTCTAACAAATTCAGTTGTGCATTGAGTCATCCTACAAGCTGGGATAGGGGCGATTGTCGTCCTCACTACGTCCTCTGCTACGGATAACTGCTACGGAATCCACCGGATTTTGTACCTATTCGAGTGGGGAGGACTTTGTGTGAGTTAGAGATTCCTCGAACTTATATATGGTGTTGTGCGGGAGGTCATTGATTTTGATAAATTTAAATTCTAGTGATCATTTAAATAAATTGGAGTTTCCTTATTATTGGGTTTTTCTAGTTTTTCTCATTTTAGTTACGAAGTAAGTTATAAAAAAAAATGACTTGGCTTACGTATTAGTTAGCGTCATAAGTATATGATAAAAAAAAATTGTCATTTCATTTTCAAATACTTATTTCATGTGGGTACTTCTAGGTTACGGGAGAGCTGAACTTTTGGGCGGTGTTTATCGATTCACATTTTATTATCTTTCTTCACCCCAAATAATAGTAAGCATTTTGTTAATCTATTCAACCCAAAATATTTGTTCATGGAAGGGATTAATTTTGAATCTTTATTATTAGTGGAAATATTATATTCGAGATTATCTTATTGAATCAACTAATATCTTTATTTCTAAGCTCACTCCTATAAAATTGGTATAATATTTAAAAGTTTATTGCGGAAAATTTGGGCATTTCTCTATTTTATTATTAATAATTAAAATTTTATTAACGTTGCAGAGATTTCGCACGATGCTTCGCTCTCACCTCCCTTAAAAATACAAAGTTAACCCTAAGGAATGCATATCGATATTATGATTTCTATGAGTGTCCACTGAACAACTCGATGTCGAAGATTTTGAGCTGATGAGTAAATGAGATTTTAGGTCAATTTTTCACTGAATGGATGACAAAAGGTGAGCCATAAAGTGGTCCTCTATCCTCCATCTGCCCAAATATGTTTCATAATTGACGTTCAGGCTCATCGTTACGGAGGACTTAGCCCTCACGGACATGAAATGTTTACGGATACACCTGATCTTACACGTCTCGACTAGTTTGCAGAGTTTACTATCTTGCGGTGTGTTTGGCAGTGGGATGGAAAATTTTCGACACAGTTAAGATGTCAATTTTCATTTAAAATCATATCATTTGAATCATCATAGTCAGTACAGGTTTACATCATCACTTCATGTTCACGCATCGCTCAATAGAGTTTCGTCCTTACTTAAAATTTTTAACACTTAAGTTTGATCGATTCTGTCAATAGCTTCGCAAAAATGTAGAGTTTCGCTCACTGGTGCTTTTCTCAATGAACAATAGTAATTTTTTGCTGGCAAAAAACGGTAGACCATTTTTGATTGCTTACAAAGTGATTAAAATTCTGCAAAATGAATCGGTATATATACCGATTCTGTGACCCTAACCTTGTTTGTAAATTTTGATAGGTTAAAAAAAATTTGACCCTGGATTTATTTATATTATCTAAAGTAAATTTTATTATTTTTCTTAAATTAAATGAACAATATATTTTAATGTATATATTTTAATTTACTTTTAAGTTCTTTGATTTTATATTTGATTATATTTTTCCTCATATTTTAGTGTGTTTAGTTGCTGAGTATAGGTTTGATGTTGTTTCCGATTCACTTAAACAAAATCTTCTCTTGGCCCAACACTATTTAAGAGTATGACCAAAGTAATGTTTTCTTAGTTTTAAATTTAATTTGGTCATACTATTTGGATTAAAATAAATAAAATGTTCAATCAGTTAAATCATTATAAGAATAGTTATACTATTTATTGGTATGACATTTAGAAAAATAGATAATGCTATTAGGAATAGTCATACTATTAGGAGTTATCCGTTAATTGTATTACAAAACTACAGTTATTGCCTATACCATTTTTAAAGAAATTGTTTCATCCTATATTTTCCAAACGGCTCATTATAGTAATCTGAAATTTCCCTAACAAAGAGAAATTGTAAATTGAACTAAGTGTTGGGCCAGAACGTAAACGGCCTTGGAAAATGTTTAAATGGATCAGAAACACACACGCAAAAATAACACGCAATTTAAATAAACCCACGGAAACATCAAGTAAACCCGATAAAATCTGAGAAAATAAAAGAATTAAATATAAAATAATAAACATAAAAATAAATTAAAATATTAACAAAATGCACCAAGATTCGCACGATACCTATACAAATATAACAAGAAAACACAACAAATTTGACGAAATTGAAAAAATCAATTAAAGTTCATTAAAGTGGAATTTAAATCGAAAAATTGAATTAGTAATAATTCAATAAAAATTTTAAATAAAAAATTATAAAAATAAATCGAAAAATAATAAAAATAAATAATAGAATTTGCTAGAAAACAACAAGGTTGAATTTTGTTTTACTGCATCAAATTTCACACGTCACACAAATAGGTATATATACTGATCCATTTTCACATTTAACTTAACCATTTTTGAAAATTAACCATTTTCAAACCAATTTTGGACTTTAACCATTTTGAAAAATTGTGAATCGTTTTTAAAACCATTTGTAGACCATTTTTCAAACCAGTTTAGAACTATTTGAAAACCACTTCGAGAATTTGTTTTATTATTCTAGGTGAGAAATATTTATGTTGGAGCCCTCTATCCACACCACGTTCATAGCATCTCTGTAGAGCTCTGCTTGACGGCGGTGTGGGGAGAGAGGCATTTATGTTTTCTATTATGATACTTTATGTTTTGTATGAAAATTTTGGAATGGTCATGAAGGGTAATTCTGTTATTTTGTCCTAATTAATAAATATTATTAATATATTTAAATTATTCTACATATATCTAACTTATTTTATATGCTTTTATAAATTTTAATGTCGAAATTTTTCCGGCCCACAGCCGACACATAACGCAAGTAATTAAAATCTACATAGTACAGAGGCATGTAAGTGCGTGGAAAATCGCCAATGATATGTACCCGTGAAGACTCAGCGTGCGCAACGCAGCGGTCGTAACGTCAATATTATCCCTATAGCTGAAGCGAGAAATAAGGAAGAAGTCTCTGGCTGCTTCCTCGTTCCTCAATTCTGTAAAATCGACCTAAAATTATATTACACACGGCTTAAAATCATCACACCGAGTAGTCCAGTGGGCACTCAATAAATATAATATGAACACAATATGCGTCTAAGGCCTATTAAAGGGAAAGGGTACTCGGGTTAAATTAACTGAAATCGTTGTTATAACTATTTTGATTAACATTTTGAAATAAATAAAATTTATTGGGAATCATTGAATTCGATTAAATTGAAATTATTGATAAAAATTAAAATAACCATTAATTGTAGAAGTAAAGTGTTTTATTTGGATTAACATTTTGAAATAAATAAAATTTATTGGGAATCATTGAATTCGATTAAATTGAAACTATTGAAAAAAATTAAAATAACCATTGATTGTAGAAGTAAAGTGTTTTATGGTTAAAAATTTAAGTAAATGTTGGGTAAAGATAATTTAAACGCTCGTAAGTTATTGATTAGGGTAACAGCAAATAATTTCATCAGTTAATTCACTATAATTCATTTCAATAAAAGTAGTCTGATCTTGGAGTAAGAACGAGTAATGTATTTGATCTAAACAAAATCAACCCCCGATAAAAATGAAAGCAACTAAGAATCGAATTCATTGATTTCAAATAAAGAAACGTATCAATTAAAGGTGAAACGATTTTCGAATAACAGTATGAAATCCCTTAATTAAATTGTTGATTAAAGATCCAAATTTTCATTGATTAAAGCAAAGGAAAAATCTTAAAACAAAGTAATCATTTAGTTAAATGTTGAAAACTATTGATAAAAATAAAATAATCTGTTGATTTATAATCCAAAACTTCATCGATTAAATAAAAGGGGAAACGTTAGGAATTAGAGCTTTATTATAACGAAATCGTTTAGTTAATTACTAAAATTATTCATTGATAAAAGGAAAAATTAGGGATTAGAAATAAAGCCCTCATTTGGTTGAAGCTCGAATACGATCGATAATAATAAAATAATTCGTTGATTAATAGTACAAACTCATTGCGTAATAAACGGAGCTTTTCCTTTGATTTAATTAGATGGATTAACATAAAACCTTAGCAATTCAGAATAAAATGGGGTATAAAATATTATTCACTGACCAAAATAAAAATAAAGTCTGATTAACATAAAGAAATCGTGATTAAAAGAACCAAAATGAATGAATCAACAAATAAATACCAATCCGTTATTGAATAAAAATGACAGAAATTCAAATTAACACTATGATTGAAAGCCAGGGATAAAATCGAAAATGATCCGAATTAGAGACGCGAACAGATCAATATATTGGGAAACGAAATAGTATTAGATTTAACTTGATGGCGGCCGTTTAGCTTAGAAAGATTTTCTTGATATCGGACGAATATTCTGACACCGTTTTAGACCCGAGAATAATCCCATAATTTTCTCGTAGAAACCAAACGAACGACTATAAAGTTAATAAATACACCAACAAAATCACAAGAAATTAACTTACGACGCGCTTAAAATCCGATCTAGCCCAACTTAGACGAATAAATATATCAAATGATGAATATCGAAGTGATGCTTGATAAGGAGTCCCATCATTAGAAAGTCTACGCGCACTCCACAACCGAAATTTGCACTAAGTCGATAATAGAAGTAGCCGATCGATAACTAAATTAACTTGAGAGAATCAACCGGAAACCGGAAACCTACCTCGAATGAATCTAACATCCGCTGGATCGAAGGGATTGACGTTTCCGCCAACATCATCCTGACAGGATGTGACTAAATTGAATTTCGTCAATTTACGTACAACAGGTAAACTCTACCTCTGTTTTGAATAGACATTAGCATCATAGAATAGCAGAATTTAGAATTAGTTTAATCAATATCGATGTTATATATTAGTAAATTGTAACCTTATATTAGTTAATATAACCTTTATAGATTTAATAAATTTCGGAATTAATCTCAAACAGCAGTAGGTAGTTGGTAAACCTTAAATCAACCTCAATATCTGATAACATCACGGAGCCTTTGAGTTTTGAAACCGATTTTTAACAGATAGTATCGCGGAGTACTTAGTGAATTTTAAATGAACCTTAATTAGTAGTAATTCCATCCACTAGACAAATCCTAACTTAACAAACGTTGATGCCTGATAGATTGTGGATTTTCGACTCACCCATCTGCTTAACACTAAAATGTTATCTTGTCCTAATTATTACCATCATTAACAAGAGTTAGATGGGAGTGCCGTGAGGAGTTAGCCAGCAGAACACATCCCACCAGGAACGCACAGATAAATAACCTTAGTCGTTTTGAGTTGCAATAATAATCAAACTAGTAAGGTTTAATCGGTCTAAGAGCGATAATATAATCAACGTTTAGTCTAGTATTATTATAAGCCGACGACTTAATCGAATTTGATAACGATAACCATTTAGATATGCCTATCGACCAAATTACCATTCAAGTAGTAGAGGAACCACACCCAAGAGAGGTACCAAAGGTTGCCGCGACTACCAAACAACTTCCACCCCGGTGGCCACACCCGACCACCTGGCGATTGTTGGGTCTCGAATCCGATCCCTGTGGACTCGCCGGACAACAATACCCGGCCGAAGAAATATATGATCACGCCAGAAATCTCCTCACCTTCTGGGAACAAGTACAAGAGCAAGTGGACCTCAATGTGGTCAAAGCCCGGATGTACCTCACGAACGTGGAGGAGGACATCCGCGTCGGGCTCATCGCGGAGGCATACCCACCTCACCCAGTCCGCGATACCCGACGGCCCTATACGGTGGCGGCTCTGAAGAGGAGTTTAGAGAGAGAATTCCCGGAAGATGTACTATAGTAATGACGGAGTGTTGTAGAGATTGATTTAAATATTGAGTTCCTTTTCGTTCGTTATTTGATCTCATAGATAAACTAGCTTCATACAATTTGTTTAGTTAAATAATAAAACTTTGATTTAATGAAGGCAATAAGGAATTTAAATGCTCCCCTATTATAGTGATGTCATCCCTACAACTTCTACAAGCTGAACTGGAACGGGCAAGACAATCGAACGCAGAGTTACTCGCCCAAATACTTCAATTAACTCGAGAGACTCAACAGTTAAAAGCAACCTGGGTTGATCCAGCAAAGATGAGAGCTGTATATCACCGACTCACAGCGGCTCAGAAAGGCTGGGAGGAAGAGCGGCAGCTAAATCAGAGTCTGCGCACGCAGATTCGGGGACTCGAAGTCGCCCTAGCGGTATGCCGAGAAGGTGAAGCGGTAACCTACCCGCTCATCTTCGCCCCGACCCAAATGCCGCAGACAACCACCAAGCCAACAGAACGACCCATCAATAATCGTCGACCGGGACGTAAGGAACGTGCCCGACGTCGAGCAACGCAGCTGCAAAACGCCAAACAGTAAATATTCCACATGTGATTGATTCAAATAGAGTAGTGTTCGCCTTAGTTGAGTCGTTCTTTTGAAATTGCATGTCAGTATTGTCACGAGTAACCTTATTACGTCTCAGTTTTCTATAGTCAATTAAGAGCTAATCCAGAATAGTATGAGGGACAGAGCTAAGCGAGCACAGGTCTTCTATCGACAGCTCGTGAACCCGAGGGTTGTCCGAGCAACTACAGTACTAGCACATGGTACTCAATTTTTGCGGGCAATCCACCACTTGAACACATTACCAACGTTGCTTAGCAACGGGTGCCAAGTGGCGATTAGTATCATTTTGTATGGCGTTACGAGGGCAACCACCGATTAGTTCAAACAAACAATGAAACCCTGTAACCCACCATAAGGACTCTTAACAAATTTTCTTTATCCATCCCCTCCACTTTCCTTTGTGGGGTTAAAAAATCTAAAATTTATACTTTTCAACTGGTTATAGTTTGGTCACTAAGCAAAATTTATAAGAACAAATATGCAAAAAATATTTCAAAAACCTATTACTTTGAAGCCTAAGAAAAAGTTATTTGAAAACATTGACGTATACGCTAACATTGAAGAAAAATACTAAAACGTAAAACCTATTTTTTTAAAACCATTTTTTGCGTATTGTTAGGCATTTACAGATTTTTAAAAAGCTTATCATTTCATTAAAGTTATTTTTAGTTTAAATATTATTAGAATTATATGTAAAAGATATATATTTTCATAATATGTAATGAAATTCAAAACAATATTATTATTACGTTTGATAATAATAATATTGTTCCATTTTAAAAACTTTTCCTTTTGATTTGCTTTACAGTTCTGAAATATTTGTATGTAAATACGATAAAGTTTTGCGGAAAGGTGTATTTTACAAACCCTAGGTTTGTTTATCGTATTTTTATTCATAGTTTTATATTTAGGCTCACTATAGCTGCATAAAAGAGTTTCAAAGTATATAATCTTTTGAGATTATGATTTGTTTTAGATGAAAGCCCCCTATAGCAGGTAACTCCTCGCAACGCAGGGTCCTGCGTCCACTAGTTCCGAAGCCGAGGAAAATTGAACTTAACTGAAGTATAATTATTGCATGATTTACAATAAGCTGCTTTTTCTTTTAGTTCAATTTAAATTGTCTTAATATTTGCCAAGAATGTCCTAATGTGTTTATATATCCCTAGACATCTTTTATAGGGTTCTGACATTTTACCTACGTTTCATTGCTATCATCCACTGGATTATTTTATTTTGGCAACAGTTTCTTATTTTGAGACTGTTTTCTAGAACAGATTGCTGATAATAATTTTCAAAACTATTAATGAGTGAATCAACAAAATTTTGTGACCCTTAGATTTGAAAGTAGTGGTGGGCTTCTGGGTTTTGATATTTTGAAACTATATGGTTGTTACCCAGACAACGCCATACAAATATTCTTCGCTTACCACTTGGCACCTGTTGCTAAGCAACGTTGGAACTGTGTTCGAGTGGGTAGATCGTCCGCAAAAAGTGAGCGTTATTGCTAATGCTATAATTGACCGAACGATCTCTGGGTCCAACGAGCTGTCGATAGAAGACCTGTGCTCGCTTTTGATTCTTAGGTCCCATTATTCTCCTATCTCTTTCGAATGTTAACCTATACTCTCATATCATCTATCTTTATGTCCATTCGTTTGGTCCTTCTTATTATTGTCCATGTTTATGATTTTTTATGGTCTGTAAACCCTTGGTTATGTTAAGTAAACACACACTAGTTCTCTTACTCTTATCCCTATCATAACTACAATGTTCCCTATTATTATTACTAGCATTATCATTGTTACTATTATATATATTACCTTTCTTAATTGTTACTACTATTACCTTTATTATTATTTTTATTAATATAACTGCCATTATATTTATTGTTATTACCACTATGATTATTACTACTATTACTATTATCATAATTATTATCATCATTACTACTAATACCATGATTATTATTATTATTACCATTATTATTATTATTATTATTATTATAATCACCATTACCCTTATCATTATCGTTATTATTATTAAGATTTTGTATGGATCCGTCCTTATTCCTCAGCGTTAAAAATTTTTTATTGATATACAACATTAGCCGTAGTCCATCTATATTTTTCGGTTTTCGATAAAGTATTTTTGTTGATTCGAAAATTTTGAGCAGCGTTCCGCCCTTATTTTACAGTTTCATTTTCACTTTACTATTTTGTTAAGTATTTGAATTAATTCGGAAAATTTGAGCAGTGTCCCGCCCATATTTTACGCCTCAACTCAAATTAATTTATTTCATTCTTATTTAAAAACATTATTTTTCATGATTTTGGTCGTTCGGATTAATCTTTTTCCGATGGCTATTCATTTTAACTGTTGCAACGATTTCGCAATTTTCCCCACTACCCGTTCCCTCTCTTTGTCCTTAAGATCTATGTATGTTCATATTATATTTAATGAGTGCCCACTGGACTACTCGGTGTTAGAGATTTTGAGCCGATTGTTGTTAAAAATTTATGTCAATTTTACAGGAAACGGAGGATGAAGGAGCAGCCAATAAACTACTCATTTACCCTCCAATTTCCCCTATGTACGGATAATATTGACGTTCCAGCTCCTGCGTTCCGCACGCCGAAGCCTTCACGGGCATGAACTATTGGCGATTTTACACGTACTTACACAGTTCGATAGTGTGTTTTATTTTTCTATCTTGCGTTATGTTTTGGCTGTGGGCCACCAAAAATAAAATAATAGAAAAAATAAATTACCACATGAATTAGGCAAAAGTCTCGACGCATAAACTGTATATTTGGCATTCATATAAACAAATTTTAAATCGGGCATCGATGTACATAAACCAAAATAACATAACTGTAGATTAACAATCTGAAAATATTGCTGCAAAACATAACTGTAGATTAATAACCTGAAAATATTGCTACAAAACATAACTGTAGATTAATAACCTGAAAATATTGATAACTGTAGATTAATGATCTGAAAATATCTAAAAAATCACACAACAAAGTAAGATTTGTAAAAAATGTGCATCTTAAATTTGGTTGAAATTAATACTACAAAGTAGTAGTTGAAAATTTGGGAAAACACATCAGTATTTATACCTATAATTTGGCCTTAACCTTGCGTGTTATTTTTTATTGCGATTAAACAAAATTCGACTTTGAAATTATTTGTGTTATCTAAATTAAATTTTTATATATTTCTTAATTTAAATTAGTAATTTATTTTTAACATTTTTTAAATAAATTTATTCAACCAAAAAATATTTTATTTTTATTCATTTAATTCATTAATTTTTACTTTTATATAAATGGTCATTTTACGTAAGCTTGTCAGCAGGTCTCTTTTAAAGAGAACATGTTCTCTTTTTTAGCACATTTTATTTGTCCTCTATCTTTTTCTATAAATATTCAAATTGTTCTCTTTTTTCAATTTCGCTGATTTTTAATTAATTCAAGTTGAAATTTAAAAAGAAACTCGGTATAAAAATTCAAAAATTTGAAAAAAAGCAGGCTATGCTATTGCTGTCCTGTCAATATTTATTGAATTTAAAATTAAAGATGAAATAATTTGTGTGTATTAACGATTTTGATAAGAAATCATTATTATTATAATTTGTTGTGTTAAATAAATAAAATAAGCAAGTGAAAAGTAATTATTAATATTATATTTTTTTGTGTTAAATAAACAAGTAAGTATGTAATTTATTATTGTTAATTAGAGTCTTATATTTTTTTAAACAAAGTTAGTAATGTAGATAAATACATTGAGAAAATTAATCAAAATGATGATGAAGATGATTAAATTTAATTTAATTTATATTTTTAAAGTACAAATTTGAATTATAAGTGCAATTTTATGTTCCTTAATATCTTTATGTATAAAATTTGATTTTAATAATTTTTTCTTTAAAATGTTCTCTTTTTTTGTGTTGACCACTTGACAACCCTAATTTTACGGTCAAATTTTCTTGTTATTATGTTATTTTTTATGTAGATTTCGTGCGGTTCTTAATGCATTTTGTATTTATTTTATTTTACTTTTATGTTTTTTGATTTTATATTTATTTATATTCTCTCAGATTTTAAAGTGTTTAGTTGGTGTTGTCTATTGTATTTTAAGTTATCTTGGTGTTGGGTTTTCGTGCTGTATTACTGATGCATTTAAACAATTCTCAAGGCTATTTGTGTGCTGGCCCAACAGTAGTTAAAATAAATTTATGAAGGTGTTGCAATAAATAAGATAATAAACAAAATTTGTGTAAAAACATAGAACATAAACATAAGCAATTGGACCAAATCAACAAGTCTTATTTATGCTTTGTATTACGAAGAAACTTAAAAAGGTAAGATACATTCGTAAAGTAAAGAACGCTGAGGAAGACTAACGTATTTTAGTAAATGTATAATTACACTGGTATATACCGTCTCTAAGTTTCTAGGCTTTGAATAAAGTAAAGAATACCTAAATAATAAAAATTAAATATTAATGTAAATAATTGAGAGAGAATGTATGCCGTTCTAAAACTTACAACAGAAAATTGATGACAAGAAATGAGAATTAAGAGACATAACAAAGAAATACGACAAGGTCGTTCTTAATTAATAAGTGCAAATGAAAAAGAATAAAACAAAATAATTTTGGAACAAATTTTGCTTATCTTAAGAGGTTGACCAAACAAATAAATGAATTATTGGGACAATAGTAAAAATAAACAAGGAGGAATGTTACATATCTTTGCAGCTGTCGGAAATACCAGTAATGAATTGAAATGATAGATTTCTAATAAATGAAGCGCTTACAAATTTGAAATCTTCCCAAGTGTTGTAAAACAACTTATAAAAGGTAGAAACACAAATAGAGAAAGAAGTACGTGATTGTTGTAATATTGAATCATTCGTGTTGTTGTAAATCGATAATCAAGTGTAGTGATCAATGAAAATTATATAATCTGAAATTTGTGATTGTTGTCAACTAAAGCAAGTTTTTGGAATGAGATCAATGATTATTTAGTTTCACATTTCACCGACAACCTCAACAATAGTTATATATAGCAATACTATTAAACACACATACTAATATTTAAAATGGTAGTAGTGATCTACAGTCGACTACCACAATGCTTCTTGTAACAAGGCACTATTAATGCACTTTCTTCATATAAGCGTGAAATTTCACCCTCTTTCATGTCTACAGATAAGTGATTATTGGAGAAAGTTCTCTCTAAATAATTGAAGCAATTCACCAACTTATCAACTCAGAAATTTCCACAATGTTATATGAGATTTTCATAGAAAAATAAATTAGATTAATTAATTCATTCATTTTTCGTACCAAGCTCCTCTTAGGGGTTTCACATCATTTAGAATTTACTTTTGGTCTTCAACTTTTTAATTTGTCCAACCAAAATAAATATTAATTTTTACATTTTTTAATATTTAAATAGTGACATTTCATTTATGCTTGTCATTAAACCTTTGAAATCTCTTTAATATAGACTTCAACATTCATTGAAACTCACGTAGTACTAAAAAAATAAAATTTGACAAGCACTATTATATTATATTATCCATGTACAGATAACGATGTCACGCATCTAAACTAAGTAACTGAGAACTGCTAGGTTATGTTGGCTGTTCAGGTTTACGGATCTACCTCATTATATGCGCTTCCTTGCGCTGGTACGTTGGATGAATTTATTTTCTCCCAGTTTGCATTTCTTTTTACCCCATCGTGGAAAAGAGGCACATACAATCGAGGTCGTACTAAATAACCCACCCGCTGTATTCCTTATCTTGAAACTTGTTTATATCTAGAATCCAAATAATGATAAAATATTTGAAAAGTTCAAAGTGAAAAAAAAGTTAAATGTTTTACTGGAAAATTATTGATCACATTAAATGTCAAAAGTGTTTTTGTGTTTTATATTAAGGAAAAAAAAATTACATTTATTGTTGGCGTACTGGGTAGAATAAATTTTGTTTTAATTTACTCTCACTTATCTGAATCTACTTTCTCAACCACTCTTGCCTTTTCTAGGGAAATTCCTTTCTCACCCAGACGCCCCACAATTTGTACATTACCACTGTATACCCATGAACAAGCCCATGTTGGTACTGTATACAGCAGCCGAGTACTGTATACACCCCGTTTCCAAGACTACTCTTTGTGATAATCTCGCTTTCGGGTTCCTGACTGCCGATAGAAGGACTTATGTCTATTTCATTTATCTATTTCTCTCGACATTGGCACACGCTTTCCTATCTGTCACCATCGATTTTATGTTTACGTCCGAATCAGAATTCCCTAAGAGTCTCATTCAATTCATTGGTAAGTATTCGTGCACTTTTACTGCCGGAATTATACTCATTTGCGACCGGGCTACTTATTTATCTTTTACCAGTTAAATTTAGTTAACATTAATTCTTAAAGGTTTAATAAATTAATTTTAATTACTGAAATATAGCACATTTTCCAAAGGAAAGATTAGATTAGTAACTTTTGAAAATTTAGATCCTTAAATTATTTAAAATTTCCGATTTACTTCCGAATTAATTATTAAAATTACGAAACAATGTTGGTAACCTCGAATTTTGTTTTAATTTGGAAAATCTTTTCCTTAAATAACTGGCGAAAATTTAAATTCTCATATAAATAATTGTCATCGCTGTTAAATCAGCTGTTTTTAAGCTTAATAACCTTTTCTTGTAAATTCTAGGGAAAATAAAGTCGTTCTAAGGTCCATACTACCGCTTTTATTTGCTATTATCTTTCTTTTATTTAAAAACATTCATTAAAACCGGTCAACATCAATTCTTTCAGCAATCAAAATTGTTCCATTCCCATTTTTAGTTCAAATAAAACTTCCTAACCATACTTCATTCATACGTATGGCTTTATCAACATCGTACCACACTCATTTCAAACTTCAGAAATTCCTTCATGATTCAGTTAATTAGGAAAAATCATTAAAACTCTACTAAAATTAATGAGAATTACAAAATTTTACTTTTATTAAACTATACCAGATTTACAAAAAGAGATAAAACAAAATATAATTAGAATATATCGTAATAATCCAATTTCTGTTCTTGCCGGCTCTACTCGTCGATATCGACGGGGAATCTCCGTTTTCGGCTAAAATTTAATTCGTTGGACCCGACCTGGGGAACTGAGTGGCAGAGCTCGTCCCCAAAATCGTCCGTCCAATAACCGATGGAAGTGGAGGACTTTCGATTTTCGTCGGTTCCTGAAGTGGGTGTTGAAGTGGAGGGAATATTTACCCGAATTCGTAATTCATCCGTTTCATCGGCACAGATTTGGGTTGCGTTTTCTTCGGATTTCGCCATTTCCTGCGGCTTTTCGCCCGATTTGACTAATTGGGACTGTTGTTCAGCGACTAGCATTGCCGCCTCTTCCAGGGTCTGGGCTGCATTTTTTAGGAGAGTGACTCCCTCAGCTCGGCGTCGTTAACGGCGACGCCGGTTTTTACTGGGATTGTGTTTTTTGTTGATTTTCGGGGTTTGCGAAGGACCAGTTGTGGCTTTTTCGGGTATGTGATCGGCGGGAATTAGATTCAATTTTATTGCAAAATCACGGCCGGCTAAGCGCCTTGTTAGCTCCGTTTCATTGAAAGAAGGTGTCAGGACGGCGCTCTGATTGTTAATAATAATCCGTTGTGCCCGACTTTCCGCGATTAGGTCTTCTCGGCATCTAGTAAGCCGGTGGATTTGGTTATGGAGAGCTTTCACAGCCTCAGGGGCGAACCACGTACCAGCGTGCGTTCGTGTTCTGCGAGTAATTGGTCATATTTTTTCTGGCATTCTATGTGGGGATTATCGGCGTTGATGAAATTTGATGGAGTGGATTTTCCGGATTTCTGCGGCGTTAATTTTGGGATTTTATATCCTGACTGCATTCTGACAACGGTTTTCTTTAAAAAAAAAGAGACTGAATGGGAAGAATTTGTTAGCATAAATTTATATAAGTTTAATAATAAATATAATAAGGATAATAATTAATTAGAATCTTCAAACAGCACAATCCCACACCAAGCTCATATTTAATATTGATTTTCACGGTAACCAATTTAGCGTAGAAATCTGTTGTCAATCTGCTGATAATAATATTTAATAGAAAAACGAAAATATTGATGCTCCGGTCATTATCCGATTTACGATAGTTTTTAAACCTTTTCCTTTCGTTGAATTCATTATACTGATTTTCGGTTTAATGCGTTATACGTTTGTTCTTATACTTAACCCTAGTCGTTCCCCTTGTTGTAACCAATTTCCGACAGGCATTTAAAAAAGAAAAACATCTCATCCATACTTAGACATCTTATCAATGTCAACCCCTAGGTATAGCGAGCTTCCCGCATTTTACTCATACCGCTCCGACCAACATTGAAAATGGCCGCCTCGGTGAATTACGACGGTGTCCTACCCCGTGATCAGTGTAACGAGACCTGACCAGACTAGGCAGACACCGAAGGGTGGATTGTGACGAAGCAACACATCAACGTCCTGCCAACTTAACGGCCGGAATTGAATATTACTTTGCCATTCTCCACGATTAGCATGTAAACATATACATAATTAAGTTTAGGGGGACCTGTCGTCGATACTAAAAAGTATCGCGACCATCCATGATCAAAAACAATTAAATTGAAACGTCAAAATATATTCAACATAAAAATCAATCGAAAAATACTTACAGCTAAAGTTCAAATTTCAAAAATTTTATAAGTTTTTAAAGGTTAAAATTGGTTAAATATTATGAAAATGGCTATTGTATTTATACTATTTTCGTGCGTGTGTGCGACCAATCAGAGTATTTTGAGCCTTTTTCGGCTATTTTTCGGGGGTTTTTATTGTTTTAATTTTTATTTTAAATCTTTTATTTTTCTCCTTATTTTTCTCTATTTTTTGATATTATTTTCTTAATATTTCGTCACTCTTTAATTTTTTATTGTTTAACCATTCTTTTTGATTGTTTCTCTTTTTACCCTTTGTTATTTAAATTTTTGGTCGCCGCTTCCGCCTATGTATTTTCTAAACCTTCTTTTGCAAGGTTTTGACGGTTTTACATTTTTACTTTATTTTTCTATGTATATTGCGTGCGAAATTTATTAATTATTTGTTTTACTTAATTATGTTATTTTTTATTTTGCTTTATTTAATGTTTTTATTATATTTTTAATTTCTGTTTGCGGTGCGTGCTTGTGTTATAATAGCCATTCTCATAATTTTTCAACATGACTTTTTCATAGTCATTTTATTTTGTTTTAATGATGGCTTATAGCCCAACATTATTTTTAATAACAATAACCAATATGCTCAACCCGACAATCTCACTTCCAGCCTTTTATTAGATAATAATTAAAATAAAAATTTAAAATTTTTACAAATTTATGTTTCCGATAAAAATTAACAAAAAACATTTGAAATGATAAAACAAAAGTAATTTATTGCACTTTATATTTTCCGATCAGTTTATAAAATATAATCGAACTGTGGAAACGCTGTAGTATCGCAAGGGTCATAGAGATTGAATAGAATCCATTTCCGAAAATTTTCAAAAACAGCGGAAAACTCTCCTGGACAATATTATTATTCATAATTTCAAAGACGCTGAAACCAAAATATCCCAAATTAAAACAAAACAAAGTGAAGGATGGACAAATAAATTCTTGCCATGTTTTAACGACTGGTGGAATCCATTTTCTTTCCAAGCTCAAGCGTATCACTAAAAACTGAAGCGAGATTTGAACAATCAGTATTAAATTCTGAATTATTGTCAAAATTGAAAATTCCTTGTTTTGGTAATTATACATATAAAGTTTTGCCGTTGAAATAGACACAAATATCTGACCAGCAGTTCCTAGATATAACAGTGCTGGGTCGACAACATTTTCTATTTTCGTTTTCTTTGGCCATCTCTTCATTTCAAACATTTGAACCACCAAAATTATAATTGACACAATATAGATAGAAAAAGCATAACTAACCGTTATGGTCTTTCCACTTTCGGACGACTTTAAAGTACTGGCAATCAGAACCAATATCAAAGTCATAGTAAAGAATAATATTCCTAAAATTATCGAAAAAGATGGTATTTTGAAATAATAGTAATTTGAAATGTTAGAATTAGTACTTTCTATACTTTCCCTATTTTCGTGTGACAAACTGTCACCTCTCAATCTTGAACATTCATCAAACTGAGTGTCGGTGTCACCTAAGGTCTTTGAAAACTCCGATCTTATCAAATAAGAAAAGGACACAAAACAAAATATTATTGTCAAAGGTTGAAGGTATATTTCTAGATCCGGCGAATGAGAATCCAGGTTTCTATTCTCCATGGAATAATTATTATAAAAGTAAGAATAGAAGGAATAATTCTCTGCTACTTTAATGAAAGATTGTATTTGATGAGTGACAATGTTAAAAAGAAAATATTTGAACATTCCAATAGCCGATATTAACAGAATAAAACTTTTGTATTCCTTTATTTTTGTCTTATTAAACGTCCTTCTCGTTGTAATCATATACATATTCAGTGTCATGGTGCCAATAAAGAACACAGATTCTGTCACATGCATAAATTCAGTGAACCCTCCAACACTGCTCAATTTGACATCGCCCACTATATGCCAAACTAAATGAATTTGAGATCCGATAAATAATGGAATAGACAGAAATAGAAAAAGAATTTTTGAATAAAAATCTACTTGGATTGTTGGATCATTCCATGAGACCCGAATAAAATAGACAATTAGAAGAACAATAGACAAATCCATCACTCCGTTTATTCCCGCTATTGGTTCCCAAAATATCAAAGTCTCATTGATCGGAGTCACTTGATCCAGTAATACACAAGCCCAACAATAATTCGTGAAAATTCCCACTGTAAAAGAGAATAATATTAACAATTTTAACCAATTTCGAATGACATCAAACAAATAAAATTTAACCATTATTGTCTAATGAAAACTACAAAATGACCTTTGATCTGAAGTTCATTATTTATAATAATCACCAAATTCATAGTGTATTTCGATCCTATTATAGATGACCACGATGAATCGTTTGACGTAAGATATTTATGTAATTATATCATAGACAAAAGACAATATATTGCGTATATTATAGTACTAGTATCCCTCTAGGACAGAGTAGATAGGTTCCTATAATCTGACGTGTTATGTGAAACCGTGCTATAGGAGATTAGAAGCTGGTACAAAATGAGAGATAACGTTCCAAATAAAAATTACCTAAATACAATAAAACACAAAAAAATCGGCATAAATATATATGAATAGATTATAAATTTATTTTTGGAATTTTCTTCATCATCGCTGTTCAATTCAATTATGAGAACGTCTGTTAGATTGAATAATATCATCTAACTTTCTGAACTTTTTTCTGCATTAATATTTTGCTGACCTTCTGATGTCTTAAAAAAAATCTTGCTTTGTTTCCTTGTTCTTGCAAGGTTGTTGTAAATATCTTGATATGGTGATAAGTAATTTTGCAATTCCTTTTGGAATTTTCTGCTTCTTTCGGCACAAGGGTCCGCATTCAATAAAAATACTTCCAACTTTTCAGCCAAGCTTAATCCTTCCTGTAATCATTTTTGTGTAAAATCATTAACTTCACTATCTTGATCAGAACTGGAATAGATTTCATTCAGTTGAGACAGGGATGACATTTCTAACAAATCTGCTTCGCTAACTTCTTCTACTACTAATAAGTCTTGAACATCCTCAAGAGCCGGCTCCACAAACTCTTCTCCTCCGAATCGGAGGCTCCAATTGACCTAGGAAGTTCTAATATCCCACCAATTTCATTTTCTCCCGATTCATGCACGTTTTCTATCTCAACTGCAGCTGACCATATCTTTTCCCAACATGCATTTGATGTTACACTTTTCAGTTATTTCAACGATAAGGCGCTATGATTTCTATGCAGTGCTTTATTGAAAACTGCTTCCAAGCTTCGTTTAGATCATTAAATTTTGAATAAGTTATGTCTAAAATCCATTATGATGATCTTTTTATATAATAATTCTTAAAGGTATAAATAATACTTTTATCCAATGTCTGGAGTAATGCAGGGATATTAGGAGGTAAAAACACTATTTGGATGTTAGGATGACTCAAATCTTGCGGGTGACCTAGCGTATTATCTACTAGTAATAGCGCCTTGACGTCTAAATAATTGTGCTTTAAATAAGTCTGTACCTCTGGATTAAAACAATTTAAAAAACCAATTTCTAAATAAACCTTCAGTTACTCAAGCTTTTGAATTTTCCTTCTAATATACTGGTAAGGCGTTTTTATTTATGCCTTTAAGTGCACGGGGATTCAAAGATCTATAAATTAGCATGGGCTTTGTCATATAATCCCCCGAGGCATTACTGAATAAAAGAAACGTTACACGATTTTTTGATACTTAAATCCGTGTGCAGCTTTTTCATTTCATTATTTTTTAAAAATTTTCTGGATATGATATGGCATCTTCATCATCTGCCAATGCTATTTTACCTTGAATTTTTCTATTTGTGAAGAGAAACCCGCTTTTTGAATTTTTCAAGCCATCCTTTACTGGCTAGAAAATCTGGGTTCACAGAAGATTCTCGATTTTATTTAAGAAACTTATAGACTTTAAGAGCTTTTTGCCTAATTATATTACTATCCAATGAAATCCTTTTCTGACTGCTACCATCAATCCAAATGCTAAGTGTTTTCTCCATTTTTTTCAATTATTGGCACACGAGGGTGAGATGAATGCTTTGAGGATTGCGAAGATCTTGTAGCAACAACACACCTCATTTCCTTTTCTTTTTTCTTAATTGTACGGATTGTCACCTCATTTAAATTTAGGGTTTTTGCAATATATGATGCTTATTCTCTTTTAACAACCGATCTAAAATTTGTATTTTTATTTCAAAAGATATAAACTTTCTCCTTCAAGTTGTTTTTTATTCTCAGCAGACATTGTTTTTAGGCCTGAAAATTATTTTTCAAAAAACAGTCTTACTTTATAATCTTACCTGAAAAAATTAATAAAATCGATATCTTGTAAATAAAAAGTATTTAAATATTTTTGTTTACTATTTCACAAGTCTACACAATATTTTCTTTCTATTTCATTAAAAAGTATGGTTTGCAGACTTGCTATGGTCTTCACAAAATGACAAAATATACACACAAAAAATAAATAAGACATGTATTCTTGAAATAATAAAATCTGGGTATTCTCGGAATTGTAGTTTATGTCAATAATATAATATTTTAAAAAAAATAAAAATCGTGTTCTGGAAGTACCATGTTATAAGAGGTTTTCGCGATTTTTTTATCGTATTACAGTGAAATCGTAAGTAAAATTGTAAGATACCGTGTTGTTGGAGGGATATTTGTATAATAATATAATTATAGTATTAAATTTTATTTTTATAATTTTATATTATTATATCTTATTATTTTATTTTAAATTTTATTATAATTTTATATTACTACTTACTTACCCGTTGCGCATTGCTGCGATCTCAAAAGAAAGGAAATTCAAAGACAAAAAAAATTAAAACAACTCATTAAAATTCATCTATTTTAATAATATTTATTTATTTATTCAAGTGCTTTCGGATATACGATATGCTTTATTTTTTCATCCGTTCTGTATGCGAAGGAATCGGAAGGCTTTCCCATGCGTGAAGTGGCCACATACAGTTGTCCATCTAAGAAGCACTGATTCTCCAAACACTTGCAGCGATTGTCCTTGTGCTTTGTTTATGGTCATATAAAAGCGAGTCGCACCGAAAACTGTAAACCATTAAATACAAATGGCATATCTGTTGGGACCATTAGAATTCGTGGTAACAGTACATCTTCCCCCTTATATTTTCCATTGAAAAGTGTGGCTTTGATGACATTTTTCAAAAAAATCTTTACCGAAAGTCTTGTACAGTTATAAAGTTGTGGTGGATTGATGTTTCGGAAACGAATGATAAGGACTCCAATTTTTAATGTTAAAATGTGCGATGGAATACCTGGAAAATCCAGTGAATTCAAAAATTCCGTTTAGTAATTGACAACTTCGTCTTGAAGCCAATGATAATTTTTGTAATTTCGCGAGATATTTGTGAAAACTTGTTGAATCAATTCGTCTTTAGTTGATTTCATCTTACAAAAGTTTGTTGGCAATGTGATACATTGTATAGATCTGTCGATTGCCATCTTCCAATTCCTAATATCCAGCAATTGTTTTGCTAAACGTTACACACTACACAATTTTTAAATTTTTAAATTTAGTAAAATAATGATTAAAATAAATATTTTTAATTTTTAGCCGATAAATAAAGGCCCACAAATTAATAAAGAAACATTTAATTTATTTGATTTTCAAAATTTACATAATTATAAAATTTTTCAATTTAGTAAAAATTTAAATAAATATTAAAATTTAAATAATTTAGCTTACTGCATTTCTTGTCAGTAGTATGTAACATAATAATATTTTATAGTTTTTATCTGTAGCGGCTCTAGGTGGTGATATTTAAAAGGTATTTATACCTAAAACATCCGCAAAAGTGTACTCAATGTCTTCTTAAAGTTTCTTGGCGATCACATTAATAGAGAAGTAATGCATACAGGAAATATATACATACATACATACATATATTGTATTTTATATATATTTAATGAATTATAAACACTTTTGTTTTAATAATTGAAAAAAATCAAAATATCATAATTTTAATTTAGTGAAATCTTTTCTATCTTCAAAATTCAATATTATTATCCAAGAAAAACCCATAAATTCCGGAGTTGGCAAATTGATTTAGGACAAACATTATTTAGAAGAAAACACACCAGAAACCATGTCAAATTCATTTTCTTAGCTTTGACTTAAATTTATTCGATAAATTAAGTTTCATTTTACTTATGTCTCATCTAGAAATCCTGTTCCCAAATAAATTCTCCTCACAACCTTCTCTTTAAACAACTTGTATCCTATCAAAATTCTGTTCTGACTCAAGTTTTAATTTCTTTTATAGTCTTACTGATAGTAATTTTCGTTTCATTTTCTCCGAACATTCCCTTTTGTTATTTCCAGTTCTTTTTAGTATCTCTGATAGCTGTTGAGATATATAATGTTTGAAAACGCCACTTGTATTAAAAATATTTTAAAATTGATATTAAAAAACAGATAAATTATTTTTGTCACTTCTTACACCAATTGTAGGGGTTTCCAGTTATGATAAAATTTCCACAATAATATAATGTAATTGAATCGATTGACAAATAAAAGAAATTTCCAAAGTTTTTTTGTATAGGTAACATCATAATGATGGGTTGTATACTTGTGAAAACTCTGATTAAGCTTCGATGTTAAGAAACTTGGTACACCAGCTGTCACTGAGATAAATCACCTATAATATAAAAGAAAATCAATAAATTTATAGCATATAAACACACCAACTCACCTTGAGGTTGCTTGTTAAATCGTCAATGAGACAAACCCTAAACTATAGAGACACAAAAAGTGAGAGAGAAATAAAATAATGCACATTAACACAACCTATAATAAAACATGCATGCTAACTTTTAACATGTAGCCATCCGAAGTTGAAAAAACCCCTATAATAAATAATTTTATAGACATTTTTGAGATAATTTTAGAAAGAAAAATGGCGGAAAAAATTTTTAATTTAAATTTTGAGGTTTTTGCTAGGAAATTTCGAGTAAATGAGGACGTATCTTCATAAGATTTACCCTTAAAACTAAAATTAATCTAATATTTCAGATATTTCTGTAGAAAAAAGCAAAAACTGAAATCCGAAAAAAAGCATAAATTTTTAAATTATTTTTGTAAGTTTTAAAAAATAATCATAAACCAAATTATTTCGTGTACATAATCGATGATTTTTTACAAATTATTTATAAAAAATATAATTATTTAATGCACATAATAATTTAACTCACATTTTTTGAATAATAATATCCGAAAAAAATACATATTTTTGGAGAATAGTTATTGTTACTAATTTTCCTAAATATTATTTATAATAATATATATGAAATAGTTGATCAAAGTTATATTTAAGAGCTTGAATTATGATCATATTTCCTTATGAAATCATAATTCAACTCTTAAAATTTAACTTTAAGTTATATAACAATATAAAAAACAACTTACTTAGCAGCCATTTAATATATGGCTGAAATCCATTCACAAAAAATAAATTCCGCTAAGTTGATTTATGTATCAACTTGAATTATAGCGGAATTTATCTCAGTGACAGCTGGTGTAAAACTAATATTGGATTGAACATTAAAGTGATTAAATTCTGTAGATATTTTGAGTAGTATACACAATTGGATGACAAGAACATCGGAAAGAATAATTTAATGGTGTAAATTCTTGAACATACATTAGTTGAATCTATGTAATTATCTGGAGATGTTTTGAGTTCAACTGCATACTAATTAGGCACAATGCGTATTGTCCTAGAAAAATCATGATTGAAGTTTCACGTGATTGGATTCTTGATAAGCATAGAAATTTGAGTTTGTTTATCTAAGAAATTTTGAGTAAGTGTAAAAATAAAAATAGTAAAATATATTTAGATAACAAGTTTTGAAAATAAGCTTAATCCAGATTTTGAGTTTTAATAAATTTTGTTATTATATTGTTTTGATTTTATCATTTGTTTCGGTCTGATTTTTATTATGTTTTATCGCAATATCAATTCATTTTAAATGCAATATCGACACAAAGGTTATACATACATATACGTATGATTAATAACACACACATCCTGCATCGATGATAAATCTTTTCATAAAATGCCTAACTTTTTTTATTGTGCAGATTAGTTTCTATCTGCTTTTTATTGATTTATTGTGTATTGAAACCCCTGTTAACCCGGTTTACTCACATTGTACCAATTTATTCACCTGATACCCATTCAGCAACCCTCTTTACACATTTAATATATATTTATTTCCCCAATACCCATCTCATATATTTCAACGACAAAACCGCAGAAAATACTCTGAAACCATGGTTTTTAACCCCAATTTTGGCCTTTTCATCCAAATTTAATTTTATAATGACGTTGTTTGTCTGAAATCCGACCATTTAGGCCAATATTTCCAAAAAATAATAGCGACTTCATTAAAATAAAAAAAGACGAATAGGTAATATGACCTTGACCTTGGACTACTTATTTGAACTTGATCTTGGAGTGGGGGGTTGGTGGTTTGTGGGCGTAATCAGACACTATATACTACTATCTTACAACATAACGCAATGCTTTCCACTAATGAATTGTTTGCAAAAAGACTTCAAACGCCAAAACGAGACCATAAATTCCCTTTTTATTTAGCTGTGCAATAAACGTTTTAAATTCAAAACTATCCTTACATTCGAAATCAGCAATAATTAAATAACCCATCCAAAAATTTGGCGATTTTGAAAAAAAAGATCAGGGATAAAAAGTACCTGATAAAAAATTCCAATTCATCCTTCATTGGAGGTAACTTCCCATTACTACGGCTTATTTCAACTTTCATAAACTAATGAAATAATAAACATTATGATGTTTATGTCAACAAATTGAATCATGTTTTGTCATCTCAGCTTATGAAAATCGAAATAAAGCTTAGTATTGGGAGGTACCTCCGATGAAGGATGAACTGAAATTTTTTATCAGATACCATTTACCTCCACTCTTGTTTTTCATCAATGACACTTAGGAATCATTGCCATAAAGATTTCAAATAATGTTATGGCCATAAAGTCAAAGGCATCAGCTTTTAATTTGCCCTATATTCAAAACCTCCAAGAACGTTAAATATACAGAGACTTATAGGGCAAATAACAACCATTTAAATTTAAAAACAAATATAAAAGCACTGCTTAGAAAATTTAATAAAAATAATGTAGAGATTTTAAATAATAAATAAAAAATTATATAAAATAACACAAAAAATAAAAGATGTGCTGAAAATAGTGCAAATCTAAAATCATTAAAACCAAAATAATCGAGATCATGAAATTATAAAAAATTAATTCTTCAAAATCATTGACGATGATTGTACAATTATAAATAATGATATCATAAATACAATAAATAATATAAATCTTCTTCATTAGAAAATGAACTACTGATTGAATTTCATTTAAAACTATAAGGTTTGACATTAAAGATGCTAATTAATTAAACTTTTCTTAACTGATAAAATGAGTAATAAGATGATATCAGAAATAAATAAGATGGGAAATTCGCGATATATTTTAGGTTTTAAAAGGATGGTGAAATCCGTGACAATTACATTTCAACTAATGCCGAGATATTTTTAATTGAAGGGATTAAGTTAAACGGAAAATCGAAATATTTAGGCAGTGGACTGTGAGCTATTAATATATTAGAAATATATTTCATTCTTACGAAATGTGCTCCTATCAGTCGCTTAGCAGGACATAGTTATTATTTTTACCTTTTTAGTCCTGAAATCTGAATGAGCTATTATAAATATTAAAAATAGAGACAATAAATGGTTTTATATCGTGTAAGAAATTCTAAAACTCTTATTTAAAAATAATATAGTTGAAACAACTATTTGTGTTAAATTTGAATATTAAAATTTATGTTAAATTATATCATATTATATTAAAGTATTTTAAATTAAATTAATTATATTTGTGACCGATAGCTATATTAATATTAATAATTACCACGCCTCAGCTGTTTAAATTTTCAGAGTTGGAGAGAAATTTTGAATTAGTATTTTTGTGATAATATAGAAGAAAATTTAAATTTAATTGAGTCTAAAATGCTCACCAGTTCCATTGATTTATTAATAAGCCGATTATTACCCGAAAAAATTCATAAAGAAGATGATTTAAAAAGTTTTATCAAATATTGCTAAAGGTTTTTCTGCGCAACAAAATAGATCGCTAATGAAAAAACTATGGTTGAGAAACTTCGATATCCGTTTTCAAAACCAACGTTGTTAATGGAGGATTTTAAAGAAGCTTTGAACTATGAAGAAGGATCAGATTCATCCAAAATGTAATTAGAAAAAATAAAAAGATGACAAAGAAATTAATAGGTCACAACTGGGATGAAGAAGAAATAGAAAGATGCCTTCTAACAAATTGTGTATGAGATCAAGAAGTTAAAAAAACATCGAGATGAAAGATTTAAAAACATCTGAAGAAATAAAAGCAACTATTAAGAAATTAGAAAAAGTAAACAAGATTATGGGCCATTTTAATGTTTTGAAGGTTTTAGCGGCTGTTCAAAACTACAGAACCTACAGAGATGTTGCTCAAAGAGGATTGGTAAACGGAAATAATAATTTCAAGCAACGAAACGTCAATAACCAACAAATTGAATGCTGTACATGCAAGAAAATTGGCCATATCAGTCGAGAATGCCAAATTTATTTTTGCATTGATTTTTGCATTGATTTTTGCATTGATTTATTTGCTGATAGCGCGATCAAGTTACTCTTATAGAGACTGTGACATTTCAACTTCTTCAGCTACTTCACTTTCCGCCTCTGATAAAGACGACAAAATATTCATAGGCTATTTGATCAATCTAGCAACCATGGCGATGACAGTCGTCTTGTTCATGCGTCTAAAATTTGATAGCGGATACAAATTATGGTTTGGCACAGTAAATAGTGCAACAAACAAGATACCTCAGTTCACCGCTCGTTTATGCGACGAGAAAAAGATTCTTTATTTCGCTTAGTCAATATCACTTCTACCCAAGTTCTTCATCATAAAAAAGATTGTTGTGTCAGCTGAGAGAAGTGTTGCATCACGACTACAAAATGATTCAATCCTAATTTTATATTTTCAAGGGTTTCATCCAAAGTACAAAAAACGTTTAATTCATTCTCGTCAAATGACACAGTTGATCCAACATCGAATTATGATTTCCAAATACAATTCTTTACTTGATAAAACCGTTGAAACATGTATTAATGTCGATAATTAGTTGAAGATTCCTGATATATTGTTCTCTGATATGCTTATGCAGAATATCGTTTTTTGTCCGTGATTTTTTGAACAAATTTATTACAGTTTTTACTTATGGAACCAATGGATGCAATTTATCAAGCAACTCCAGCTATTCTTTTTCACTAACTATTTGAAATCTTTCATCTTCATCTGCATCATCCCATTCAGTGACATCATCTCTAGAAATTTCCTTCAATGCAGAATAAGGTTTCTTGTAGAGGTTATCTAAGATTGCTAGGTGCACGAAATTGGCTAATTAAAGTTTTTGCAAGCAAGGAAGCAATTTTCTCACTTTTTGCATAACACGGGCACTGTCCGTCGTAGTAAACAAAATATATTTGTGTAAATATATTCTAAACAATTATAATCTTTCCTCAAGGAGTTTGAAATAGTCCTCTGCTGATAATGATCCATGTACTCTGGCTCATTCCGAGTTTCAAAACTGAATCTTGATGTGCGCGTTAACATTCAAGTAACGACGGCTTTTACTCGAAGTCCATTTGCCTTAAATCGTAGAAAGAAAAGTACAGCAAAATTTTTATGACAAATGTCAATTAATTTTGGTAAGTTTATTTGTGCTGAATCCAAAGTTTGATATTTTTTTAAATATATAAATGTATGATATTCATTATAATAAAATATTTTAGAATATGGGCAATATGAAATTTATTAAGCATTCAAAAGGCGGAGATTAAAATTCTATCTGGTTTTACTTTCTAAAAGAAGAAAAAGGAAACTATGCAAAATGCAAGAAGTGTGCTAATTTTATAAAAACCGAAGGGGGCTCAATTTACGGAAACGTGCTGGTGCTGAACCTGTAGCTGGATCTAGCTCCCAATGTGATAAAGTAAATCCTCTAACCAAAATTACAAAATATTTCAGAAATACTAAGGACGACCTATTAGCAGCGGTACTAGCAAGAATTACAGCACGTGATGGGCTACCATTCAGAGTATTTTTCACATCTGACGATCTTAGAAAATCACTAATAGCATTAAATTTAAGTGATGAGCTACTAAAATCAGCCAACACCATTAGAAAAATTTTCATTGATTACAGCGAAAAAAATTGTCAATTATTAATTAAATAAATGGCAAGGGTTTTAGTATTACTTTCGATGAGTGGACCTCTCTAAGAAATCGTCGATACATAAATATTAACCTTCATTCGGAAAATTGTTTTTGGAAGTTAGGACTTCTACGCATCAATGGAAGTTTACCTACTGTAAAATGTGTTGAGCTTTTTAGTGATAAATTGAATCATTATGGTTTGTCTTTAGAGAAGAATATCATTTGTTTAATAAATGATGGTGCAGCAGTTATGCAAAAAGTAGGCAAATTAGTACCGGCTGCTCAGCAATTTTGTTTGGCTCATGCGATACAATTTGCTGTCGTCAATGTACTATATGAAACAAATACAACCGAAGATACAAACAAAAATCCGAATGAGCCAATTTACATGGATTCAGATTCTGAAACTGAAGATTGCAATAATTACGATGCCAGCAAAGGAGATGACTTTGAGGATGGCTTAGTAATGAAATACGATATACAGGGACAAGAACGAGATGTTGACTTAAACAATAATCAGCTCGGTCCGCTTATACGAAAAATTGGGAAAATTGTGAAAACATTTAAACGTTCACCAACACGAAATCAGGTACTACAAGATTATGCACGTGTTGAATTCGGTAAGGAATATTGCTTAATCCTAGATTCAAAAACTAGATGGAATAGTTTAATAGTAATGTTCGAACGTTTTTACAAATTAAAATCAAGTATAAAAATCAGCTATAGATTTAAATTTAAATATAAATTTTACTGATGCTGATTTTGAAATAGTTTCCTTAACAGTGCCCACGGTATTGTCAGTAAAGCTAACAGGTGAGTCATTATGTCGTGAAGATGCCAACTTACTTTCCGCCGATACGAGATTTAAATTTATGTTTGATAGTCTTAGTGAAATAAAGTAATCGCTGAGTACAGAAGTTCAAAGTGCCTTGACGAAACGTGTATTTGAAAGAAAAACGGAGCTGTCTGATCTAATTGGCTATCTACATAAAGGTTACACAGATTATAGTCAAATCATCAACCTAACTTTCAATTTTCCTCATCAATCGAAATCAACAATTCTTAAATCACTGTTAGGTATTGTTAATCAAATGGATCTTTGGAATCAAAATAAAGCTTTACTAGAGCAATCAAATGAAATTTTAGATTCAGACGTCAATGAGCAGAGGAAGACTTAATAGAATCAGTAGTTAAAGCTGAAATTTCATTGAAGAAAAAGTTGGACGAAGCAATTTTAAAACAAAGATTGCTGGTGATTTAACAAAGTGTTTGAAAAAAGAAATAAGTCTATTTGATGATGGATGCGTGCGGGGAAACTATTAAAAACAAATTTATAATCTACTTTTAACTATTCGTCCAACCAGTGTTGACTCTGAAAGGGCTTTTTCTACTGCCGGTGTAATTTTAAACGAATTTCGATGCAGACTGGATGATAAAACTCTTGTCGCTCTCTGCTTTTTAAGAGGACGTTTTAAAGGAAGCAGTAAATCTTCATGAATTTTATGTTATTTTGTTTAATTTATTTATTTCATATTACTCTGTGTTTATTTTATCTTTAATTTGTGAATTATGTAAAACTTTTTATGTTTATTAAAAATTCATTGAATAAATTTAACACTGAATTTTTTAAAAAATTATGTTTTTGAAAACCGGTTTTAATACCGGGATACCGGTATTATCATTTTGCAATACCGAAATACCGGTATTGAGATTTCCTCCGGTATTGCATTCCCTAGGTACGATCGCTTTAGGCTAGCAGTAGTCGGGAGGAAGAGGTTTTTAGTTGGTGAAATCCCAACAGTATCAAGCAGACCGCAAGGTTATGTAAGTCTTGGAATACCTGGCAGAAATGCCTGACGTCATGGCAACACTGTATTTAAAGATTTCGCTCCTACTTCGGTGACAAAAAAAGTTAAAGAAATGAACAAAATATTTAGTATGTCTCTACAAAGGTGGCAAAAATATGATTCTATAATCAAGCTTAAATTTAAATATCATTTATACAATTTTGAATTTTTGTTATCTATAACGTTTTATTCTGAGCAATTGGGTGATAATAATAAATAATTGATACCAACACCGAAATACCTGAATTGTTGAAATCTCAATGCTTATATTACGTTATCAGAAAAAAGCTTTAATTACAACTAAAGAGAAACCAAAATTTCTATTGTAAGTTTGTGGAACTGTATGTGTACCAGGGCTTTAGCAATACAGAAAATTGTGCTCATCTTTAGCTTGCATTTTAGCCATCTGTTACATTATTAACGTCGTATAGCGACGGGTACATAACATTTAATAACCATCATTTGTTTTGTACCTGGCAATTACAGGGTTTTCAACTTAAAATAATCCCTTTCAATGATATTTTTCAAATTTATTTTAATCCTGTTCAAATTTAATTTAATCCTTTACAAATTAAAATTAATCCCCTTCAAACTTATCTTAATCCCAGAGTAAATCTTAATTAATTACATTTTAGGTTTGATTCACAAAAATACAAAGAAATACAATATAGTAGAAAAGAGACGACTTACATAAACAATTTATTTAATTAAAATGCCCTTTCATTGTTAGTTATTCTTCTCGGAGTTTTTTCTTCTGGTGTCATTTATTAAATTAATTTTGAATGGGATTAAATTAAATTTGAACAGGATTTAATAAAATTTGAAAAGGATTAAAATATCATTGAAAAGGATTATTTTAAGTTGAAAACTTTGTATTAGCAACAATACCGAGACTCAGTAACTGAGTAAACCCGGTAACATACCAAAATTATGTAATATTAGTACATTATTATTTATGATATTGAAAAATTTATTATCAAATCTAAATGAAATTGTATTTTAATTTTCATTTAATAAAATCGTCGAACATTTATAATATTAATTTATAAAGTTATTTTATTATTTCATAAAGAGAAATAGATAATTTTCTTTTACTATTATTTTTCTTAGCTAATTTAATTTCATGAACAAATACTCATTTTCAAATTTAATATTCTTTTATTTCAGAAATTGTTTTGTGGAAAATTAAAGTGAATAATTTGCCAATAAAATTTCATAATTTTCCGATTTCTCAATTAGATAACTCGTCGATTGATAGTGAAATTGGTTAGATTTATTGAATTGAATTTTTTGTAACATTTGAATAAGTTTAAAGTTTAATATCGTTTAACAAAGTCGAACATGTTATTGTAAATAATCAATGATTACTGTTTATAAGTTATTAAACCAAATTATATTAACTGAAATCAAGTTCAAATGAAAAGTCATTTTGAAAATTTAATTTTTCTAAATATAGTTGTAACTGTGAGTTTGTTGTATTTTTCCTTTGGGTTTTACTTTAATTTTTCTTGGGCTTGCTGGCAATTGGATTACAAATCAAATGAGACTGAAAAGTATATGAAAATAGTAATATCAGGAATGATTTCATGCAATATTATTAATGCTGTTATTGTCATTGGATTTTTTATTTGGACGATTCGTAAAATGAAACCAAATTTTCGAAATCCTGCAAATAATTTTCTGTTTTATAGTTTATCCATTCCTCTATTTATTGTTTCAATTGTGTTTTTGATGTCGATACCAACCAATTGTTTAATGGAACTTTACAATAATATATTGGAAATCGTTTCATTGAGCTCCAACATGCTGCTGATTGTCTTAAAAAACCTCACTGGCTTCAATGAAATAAACGATATTTGTCAAAACTCAGTTGTTTTTATTACTTTAATCGGAATTATCAATCACTTTTTCTTTCATTTGATTGCATTTCACACTTACAGTTTCATTGAAATGCCTCCGAATATTAGTTTATATTCTCAAATCGGTTATTCTGTTAAACAATATGATAATTTCTGGTACTCCAACCGAGTGCTATTTGAAGGGTTTTTATTTCTGTTCTGTTTCGTTTGTATTGCCCATTTGGTGTCTCATAAATTTATCAACAAATCCTCGTCCATTTCTAATAGTCAAATGGTCTCATTTAGCCAAGCGAACGAGGAAAATCAAAATTTCGTTTTTACTTCCAAAGTTCCCTCTTTAGCTATTCTTTCAGCAATAGTTTATCTGATTGTCACATTGCTGGCAATTATTATCGTCCAGGTGTCTCATTATTTCGGTTTTAGGGGAGACAGTTGTATACTTTCCACTATCTTTCCAGTGCCAGCGTATTTGTTTTCTATTTATTTAATGATATTGCAAATGAAAGAAATGGCAATTTGGAGGAAACGGAAAAAGGACGAAATGTCGATTGATATAAAAATAATGTGGATTGGAGTTTTCGGACAGTTTTTATTGATTTTTATAAATATTTTCAATGTTCATACCGATGAAGCTATTAGTTCAATTCAACTCATCGAATATTGTATTATGTTGTTTCAAATTATTTTCCAAACTGTTGTTATTGGGGTAACTTTAAATTTGGAATGGCAACCTGCAAAAAAGGAAAGCAAACTTTGGGAACTACTTCATCCACCCGTTGGTTTGTTAAGCATGAACTTATCTTTTTTTTTGTTTACCATTTACATTTTGTTGACAAATTTCTGCACAAATCCTGCTGCTAAAAGTTCGATGGGAAACAATTTAATAAAATTGGGAATTAACTCAATCAGCCAGCCTTTAGCAATTTTGCATCGGTTGCACAGTTCTTTTATTTTTGGAAAACTATTATATCATACGAGTCAAAAACGATATTGATAAACATTTTCAGATTTCTTATCTAGATTTTATTTTGTACATTAATTTGATAAAAAACAGTGAAATTAGCTAAATATCAATAATATCATAAATTATTAATCCCATTGGTCTCGCGGCCACATATTAACTAGAGGGTCCTAGGGTGTACTTTACAACAAGGGACATTAAATTAAATCTAAATGGACTTTAAATTACACTTTAAATAATAATTCAAAAAACTAACCTAAAATAAACATTTGTTCGAGTTTCATAGACAAAATTTGCATTAGATAATACCTTAAACTGTAAAGAATATCGAACAATTGCAAACGAGAAAAATAAATACGGATATATAATCTCGGTTCACAAAATTTCTATAATAAAAAATACTAACAAATTAAAAGTTAAATTTCCTTAAAATTTAAAAAATAAATTATGAATTTTTTTGAAACCATTTCTGATTCTTTCGTGACATCAACTATTTCACGCAGGAAAAAAGCAATAGGAATATTAAATTTCGTTTACAAAAATTATTACTTATTATTAATTATTACTTACAAAAATTATTACTGCCGATAAAAAGATGAATAATTGAAGCTATTGAAATTGTTTTTAATAAAATTTAAAATGAGATAAGATTAAAAATCATTTAATCTTTCAGTATTTGACATGCTTTTTTTTACCATGGTTTTGGAAGATATTACCACCATAACAATTTATTTTAAACAAAATGTCAAATAAAAGAAGAAATTTTAGAAGAATTTTATATAACATTATATTTTAACAAAATTTGACTATGAATCATATAAAAACTGTGCCGAAAATTCGTGAATACCTTAAATAAATCTGATTCATAGTCAAATTTTGTAGAAAATATAATGTCATTTATAGAGAAATCAGAGATGAAAAACAAAAAAGTCCTTAAAATTTTTTTTATATATTTTATATTTAAATAAATAAGACTTGTGCATAAATCAAATCAGGTAGATGTGAGCTATCCAGCACAGTGCGTTCTGATTGGCTTATAAAAAGTATGACTCATCACAGAGATGACTCACTGGGCGCAGGATCTTACTGTTCATTTTAATACGCCATGTATCTTTGTATGACTCATGGTATGACTCAGAAACGTGTCCAGATAAAAAGCATGACTCATAATTTTTTTCGAAAAATTTTTAAATTTTGATTTAGTAATTACATCGCCTTTAGTACGTTTGGATTAGTCGATTTAGTTACAAAAAGAAGTTAGTCGTTTCTTACACGTGGAAGTCAAACAAGTGGTTAGCTTACGTATCCAAACTGGGTCATTATCGACTTAATTTCAGCAAAATATTAATCTTTTATTCGTATTTGGCTTCCTAGTTTTTTAAACTTATTATTTATAAACAAACTTGATATTGACTTAGAGAAATTTGAATTCATCAATTTTTTATAGTTTTTTTCAAATACAGGTGCAATGATGAGCACATTTTGATTGTTTTAAAAGTTGTTTTTATTTTTTAATTATTTTTATTATTTTAAGTTTTCATTGTCAGGTACAATTTAATAAATGAAAAGCTTTTTAAACATTGTAATTTTTGAGTAACGACCTTTATAACTGAGTTTTCTCATTACTCTGGTTAAAATAATTTGTAATCTCCAAAAGAAATTTCATAAAAACCAACTTTAACCAAATCAGCAATTTCAATTCTTTAATATGTGGTGTAGTTCCTCGGACATTAAAATTTTTTTTTTAAAATTAGTTTTATCCAAAGTTTTATATAATAAATTAACTCTTAAAAGCTTAGTGTTGCCATTTGGTAATATAAAAATATTTTTATCAGTTTTTTACCGAAAAGAAATAAATGGGATTTGGATGTTCTATCCGTTTGTCTACACACTGCTCAAGTATGCACTACTTATAAAATTAAACAGAGGGTACCATATTGATCGAATACTCCACAAGTGATATTTATTACTCAAAATAAAAGAATGTTAATAATGATTCAAGATATTACAATTCAAAATCATTGCTTATCTTCAACAAATCATATTTCCACAACATTAAATTCAATTACTTATGACTTAATTCATGCGACACTGAAGACTATCAAGATCAATTTCAACTTTGTCAAAAATCAGTACTTTATGTCATGCTCTAATACACTGTGGAAATTATGTTTCGTTCTCGATTTATTCCTTTATAATATTTGTATTGTGGCTTTTCTACTCGAATTTGAAGTTACTACATGCAGTGTCATTTAAAAAAAGTTAAGGTCTACTTTTTTTGACTTCCTGACAATTTTAGTCATTCTGGTGACTTTGGAATGAACATCAAAGGTTCAATAGTTTTTAGTGGTATACCTTGAGAAATCTTTGACTCATATTTTTTTAAATTTTCTTTTTTGTTTTACCTCTTAATCTTGAAAAGTCAAATTTCAAATTAAAATACCAGAACGATGGAGAAAACGAATGAAAGGGAATTCACGACTATTTTATTAGAAAAAAGCCTAGAAAATCAACAATTTAATATTAATTAATAAATTGTTAATTATAGTTTGAAGGTCAATTAATCATAAGATCTTAAATAATTGATCAATTATTAATTGTGCACAGTGCTTGCTAGAGTGTTTATCTCAATTGAATTAATAATATCTGATCCAGGCTAAAGAACAGTTCAATCTAAGAATAGATCATCAAGAATCCTGTTTTTGGCACGCGATTTAATTTGAGAAAATAAGAAAAATTTTTATATATATTTGAAATTCATTTAATTAAACCGTTTTTGATTCTTTATTCTTTTGAGATGGTTAGGTAGTGTACTAGTGAGAGAGATTACTAGGGAGACAATTGTTCATTTTATAAGCAATGATTTATTTGTGGAAAATCCACGTCAATAATAAATCTTTTCTTTTAATCATCTCTGACATCTCTTATCTTTCTTTCTAATTTAACTCTTTAATTGCGGTCATGATTGATTATGAGATTCTGGACCATTTATAAACATTGAAGTTTTTGTTTTGTTTTTTTCTCACATATTATAGAATGAGCTGGTATTTAGGGTTTTGTCAGTCTTATACAATTGCCTGCAAAGTCCACAATCATAAAATCTTTTTAATTTTTTAAACTTTAAACTTATTTTTTTGTAACCTAGACATTATATTAGTATAGATGCTTTGCGTAGTCGAGAAAATTTTGTAAAATTGATTTTGTGTTATAAATTTTTATTAAATCAACCAATCAAATCTGTATTACGGACACTGTAAGTGTCTTACTAGTCTAGAAAAATTAAGATTTTTATTATTTTAATATATTCTAATTCAATAATTTGAAAAAATTATTTCAAGAAATTTAGAGTATAAATTTTATGATGAAATATCATCCCTCTTTTAAGCAGTAATTAAGGGCTACAAATATAAAAAAGGTATAAAAAATTCGTGTTTACTATTGTAATGGGGCAGGCTTATAGGGAATGGTCACTACTTTGAAGCTTCCTAGTTGATTAATTAGTAACTATTCTGATTTTGTTTTTAATTATTTACTCTTTTTATAAGTAACAAAAATAAAATTGCTTGCATCAATGCAAGTTAGGTAATAATTATAGCAATAATCACCAGTATAAATAAATTTATTTATATTAAAATAATAGTAATTTAAATAAATTTATGACGAAATTATTACAATTTACAGTTTATTATGTAGAAAAGACCCTATGACCGTTATAATGCTGCCTATTTACAGAATGTATGATTCAGCTTATCCAGTGGCGTAGCCAGGAATTTGTGCAAGGGGGTTGGAGTTGAGAAATATTTATTAATATTATGGTCAATCATTTCAAGCGTGTACGAATTAGGGTGCCGAAGGCTCGAAATAATGACATCATTCACTGACTCAATAAAGTACGGAGATAACGTATTGAATATCAGAAAAAAATAACCCAAATAAAATTTAACAAAATAAATAATAACAATTTACTAAGAGTACAGAGTACAGACAGATGTCATAGTGTTACATTTAAAGTAAATAAAATATAGGAAAAAAGTGTCTTTTGTTTTTTCTAATTTAGGTGGATGATCTTTTAGGTACTTGACGTCAACAAATATTTATACATGAAAAATCCTATGGGGGGTTTAACCCCTAAACCACCCTGGCTACGCCACTGAACTTATCGCACGTTGTTTCAATAGACATTATAATACAGACTTTGAAATTCAATATTTACTAAATGAATCATACATCAATAGAAAAATATTTCTTATAGCTTCAACTATATTTTTTTTAATAGTCACATTTAGCCAGGTTTTCTTCGTCGAAAATTTCAAATTAACTGATCACTTATTAATTATGTGTAATTTTTGATATATTATTTCTCTAAATTGAATTTTTAAAATATGAGCTTGAACAATGGTTCTCAACCTCTTTTGTTGTACCTCTGAATAAAAAAATAGTCGTTTGTGTAACTCTTCCAAAAAAACTTGTTAGAAATATAATCGGTTTAATAAATTTAATAATTTCAACTATATGAATTAATAATAAGAATCACAAAAAAATAACATTGATTTATATAAAAACGCCAATATATATATATATATATTAAACTACAATATATTTCGACAGACTCACTGTCATGTAAATGAAATTAGCACTGTTGATTTAAATTCCTTTTTTCAAACAAACTAATTCATTAGAATTTTAATTTAAAAATATATTCTGTTTAAAAATTATAAACTCTGTTTTCTAAATCTCAAATTTTAAAAATTTATATTATAAAATTTTTCAAATTGAAATTTTATTAAGATTTTAATAAATTTTCAATAATATATTTTTAAATTCATACGCAAAAACTATTTTACATTTATTTTCATCAACCAGTGTAAAATTGTGTTCACTGATATTAATAATTTCTTTCAGTTGGCAGTTATCAAGAACTTGAGAACACTAATAACGAGTAGTCATTCCAATGTATATCGATTATTGTCTTTTTGTATACAAATATTATTTTTTGGTATAACCATATAGTTTAATAACGGTTTTATTTAATAATAGATCATAAAGAATTCTGTCTTTGTATGGTTTATTTCGAACCAAAGATCTCACATATTTTATTCTTTTTTAATATTTTTGTAAATGTTCTAATAATTTTAGATTTAAAATTTATAATTTAAAATTTATCAAAAAATTATATAAAATATCAATAAATATTTATCTGTAAAATAATTAATTTTATCACAACCGATCGACTTTTTTAAAATATCTATATTTTTAAAAATAGATCAATATCTATTAAATGCTTAAAATTTGTAGCTAAATTTAACAATTTATTGATTCATTGTCATCTAATACAATATAATTTTATCTCAATAGTTGCATATAACTCCCTTTTAAAACACTTGATTTCCGTCGTACGGTTATTTATTACAAATTCACAAAATCACTAACAAACAATTATTAAAACAAAATATCATTTTAAATATCTTAACTTCAATTAGTGGTAGTAAGAAAATTGTTTAAAGATTTCGAATATTTTTATTATAATTTATAATAAAATGTAATTTGATTCAAGTATAAAATTTTATTCTGTATCTCAGAATAAAATAGCTTTATTTTATGACAATAATCTGATATTTAATTAAGTGTTACCCATTAAAAGTAAACCTAGAATTTCCTTTTTTAATTTGTTTTTGGTTTCAAACTCCGTTTTCCTAATCGCCGATTTTATGGGATTTCTTGTTGATGTTCAGCTTTTTAGAAAAGCCGGTATTTATAACAAATTTTAAATATTTAAATAAAAAATTTAATTACTCTTTTTAACACTTTATTTGTTGAACAAACTGTTTAACAATCAGGAATTTAAAATATTTTGTGATAACGGAATAATGTTTTAGTGTCCAAACAAGCCGTAAAATTGTGCTTAACCATAACTAAACACATTTTTGTTTCATTATTTCCAATTTTTATGAATCATTAAGTACTAAGACGGTGATAAAATGCAATCATGGTTACAGCCAACAATGTAACATCATAAGCCAGAACTAGGTCAATTAAATCGATAATTTATTAATAAACTGAAACTGGCTTATAGCAAGTAAAAGTTATACATAGGTCTAGCTATAAAAATCTAGGTTATTCTATCTTTTATTCTAATCGGATTCATTTATAGTTGACAAAAAATTAGTCCTAAACTGAAAATTTAATTGTATAATTTATTTTAAACTATTAATGAGTAATTTTTCTTTAATATCTGTGCATTCTGGCGATACTTTGTGACCAGGAATCTGACAACTATAAACTAAATTAATTGATAAATAATAATTATTTATACCAAATTGTTTACAATTATCTTACTAGGTGTTTTAAATAAAAATCTAAATAATGAAATATTTTCAGGATTCAACTCATCTAAAATTTTATATATAATTAATCTTGCAATTTTAGACTTTTAGTTTTATTCCTTGTTCAAACGGATAATAATTGATCAAAAAAAGAAACTCGGTACAAATGTTCGACTCAGCATTTATTCAGTTTTAGTTTGACTAAACAAACCAGTAATTTTAGGCCGGAGTATATTAATCTTTTATTATACACAAAGTAAAGGTATAAAAATAGTGACAAAAAATTCGTTATTCCTTTGCACTGTGACAATCTTTATTATTCTCCAAAGATATTTATACCAAATATTTGTCAAAAATCATTTTTGGTTAATGACCTCTTTTGATTGCTTTTCTAGATAAAAAATGGTTTCTGGTGTGTTTTATTCTAAATAATTTTTGTCCTAAATCAATTTGCCAACTCTGGAATTTATGGGTTTTCCTTGAATAATAAATGATATTAATTAATTAATTTGTATTTTGGTTCCAGCTTTTCACAGGAATCACCGATCATTTAATAATTATTTTATTCGTCTTCAAGTTTTTATTTATCACCGGTCACCGATTTTCCTCAAGAAAAATATTGATTTTTAACTATTTGAAGATTTCATTACTTCTTAAATAATTTCTGCTGATTTTAATTCTATAAATGGCATAACGGACTGAGGATCCGGCGTCCTTTGACATCGAGGTCCTGGGTATACTACATAATTAACATAACAAATTACAAGTAAAATAATTTCTTAAAAATCTTTGTAGTTTAAAAAAATCGAAATAAATATTAAATTTTTATAAGTCAATAAAATATTTTTTTTTAAAAATCAGTACAATTTTGAAACCATTACTATAACAAAAATGAAATAATTTTTTTACTGTAAACTTTTCAAATTAACTTATGTTTTATTTTTGTTTTAATTCACTCCGTAGATAAATAACAATAATTGGTTAGATTTACTAAAAATATATTTATTGTCTACTAATTTTATGTCCTTCCTGCACAGGAATAATAATTTTTATACGAATTATTTGTAACAAATTAGTTTTAGAAATCTGAAGCAATTATTTCAGTGAATTTTGTTGCAATTATCCAATTTTGAACTTAAATAAATATTTTTATTATTTATCATAATTTTCATTGTAATATTAAAAAATGATTTATCATGTTGGATGTCATATAATAATATACTTAACCCCTTGGACGCGTTATATGAAATATAGTATAGGTTCTGGGCGACTTTAGTCGACTTACGTGTTCAAAGGGTTAAACAAAAATATACCATTATTCAAAATTATTGAATCATCATGATAGTTTTCACATAACTTTTCCCGATTCCCTAACTTTTTTTAGTTGTGACAACCACATAAGTTTTTGTTGATTATAAAGGCGGCACGTGTGCTACCTTTGTGCTTCCTTGCTACCTACTAAAGACGAGTAACTAACAAATATTTCACTCCACACAGACAGCTATATGAAGCGAGATTTTACAAAATGTGTAATTAATATTAATAATTATTTTTTAACGATTTCTTTACTTTCATTTCACAATTATTCTTTTTAATATATAAAAAATTCCACACAAAGCGAAATATTAAATTTTCCTGATATCAAATTATAACATTTTGGTCGGAGAATGATCAACTCTTTCTAACCAATACCTTTACTCTTGTCTTAAAGTTTTCCAATCATAGATTCTAGAATAATACTAGAAATAATAGTAATATTAACCCTTAGTTTACCAGCAGGTTCATTTTGACCCATTTAAAACGTTGATGTTAAATTAAAAAAAGGTTTTCAATATTTTCTCTCAAAATTTAGTGACTTCCTAAATATTGAATATGTTTAAAATCTAAAAAAAATTTTTTTCAAGATTAATTTTAGTAAGATATAGGGTGATCCAAAATAACTTCGTTTTTTATAGTATAGTATTCGACCAAATATAAATTATGTTATTAGTGTTCATACTCATATTACGTATTATTCAATACTTTTTACAGTTATTTCTGATTATTATTGCATCCATATAACGTGGTATTATGTTTTTCGTATAAATGTTCTTTATTTCATTATTCTTAGGATGTGTGTTTGATTATAAATCCTACTACAGAGAACATGAGTTTTTTCGTTGGAACGATGAAAAGGAACACTACAGCCACTGAAATTCATAATCTCCTTGCTAATGAGTGGGGCTCTGAGAACATTTGCTCAGTACGACAAGTTCAAAGCATTGTAAAAGAAATTCTCCTCGGGTGAAAGAGAAGATTTTCGATGAAAAGATGGATCTGGACGACCAAGAGAGGCTCAAACTGAAGATAATATCAACGCCATCGCGAATTTGGTTGACAATGTCGTATATAGAAATTATATCGTTACTGTGTAAAATCGGCATGAATACTGTTATTATAAATATATTGTTATAAAAAACGAAGTTATTTTGGATCACCCTATATTTAAAAAAAAAGCATGTTTTACCAGCAGGGTCATTTTGACCCTGGCATTTATATTCTAAAATTTTAATTGCTATATTGATTTATATAGGTTTTTTTATTGTTTTTCTTTCCGTCATTTTTAAATTACAATTTCGTAATTAGAATTTTATTTTATTTCATTAAATTTAATTCAAAAAAATGAAATGAAGTTCAAACAAACTTTATTCATTGCCTCAAGCCTTGAATCTGTTGATGATAAAAAACAGTGATTGTGTTATAAATGAACAATCTACTAATGATGATGAGTAGGATGAATCACTCGACGATGAATGTGAAGAGTCAATTAATAAATCCTTGTCAGATTATGATGAAGAAGACAAGTCAGTTTCAGATGCAAAACCAAGTATTGTCCTCCGGAATTTTTTATGAAATACAGAGATAATAAAGAAACATGGTAAACTGTGCCTAAAAAAGAAAACTTGAAGGCAACAGCAGCATAATATGGTAAAAATTCCTACAGGATCGACAAATTTTACCAAAAGAAACTATGATAGTCTGACATCAGTTTTCAAACTTTATTTTAGTTCAAACTGATAGATAAAATATGTGGGTCGACAAATAAAGGAGAAAATGTTATTCCAGACTGGAAAGTGATTGATAGGCATGAATTTCAAAAAGGGATTGGTATAAAATTATTGATAGGAGTTTATAAGTCTAAAAATGAGTCAATTTCTAACCTTTGGAATATGGAAAATGGAAGACCGATTCTCTACAAAATAATAAGTAGAGACAGATTTTTACAAATTTTACGAGTTCTATGGTTTGATGATGCTGTTGCTAGAAAAAAGAAGCGATCCAAAGATAAACTACAGCACATTAGATTTGTTTTTGAAAACTAGAACAGTATACTAAAAGATGCAGAAAATCGTGGAAGCAACTTTACTATAGATGAACAACTGGTCACCTTTCGAGGGAGGTGTCAATTTAAATAATATATCCCATCCAAGCCAGGTAAATATGGAGTTAGAATTTGGGCATTATGTGATAGTGTTAATCATTATGTGCATAAAACACAAATTTATACCGAAATAAATGAAGGTCAACCTAAATTAATAACAATCATATATCAATAGAAAATAATAAAAGAAACTAAATAAAAGCAATTTATATTGTAATAAATGTTTGAATAAATAATAAATTAATATTGATAAAAAATAAAATATAAATAAATTATAATTAATAATAAATCAAAATAAATAAATTATAATTAATAAAAATAAATAATTAAAAGTAATTAAAATAAATAAGTATAAGTAATTAAAAGTTTTACAAAAAATAATATTTAAATTAAGTAATTAATTAATAAATTTAAAAAAATGTATATTAATTATGATCTCGCTTTATTTAGTCATCTGTAT